>CM057458.1:1016825000-1017155000 GCA_016271365.2 Neoceratodus forsteri | reverse complement strand
AACCTCAACGGTAATGTCAGCCATGCTGAAGGTAGCAGAGTGGAGGCAAGCTTACTGTTTCCTGACAGTTAGGTAGTTACAGAACCAGAAGTTTGCAGGTGGGGAGACACCAAGGGATGCAAGTTTAGTTTTGAGGAGTGAATGACCAGGCTGAAAGCCTTAATGAGGTCAATAAACACTTCATCAGTTAATAGCCCAGAGTCCATAGATAAGCTGATGTCATTTGTCAGTTTGGCCAGGGCTGTAGAGGTGTTATGGGTTTTCCTAAAACCATGCTGGATGGAAGACAAATCATCATACTTAGTAACATCTTTTTTTTTTTTTTTACAAGGTTAACTGTTGAATTCTCCATATTTGTCATGCTGGAAGAAGGGCCGGACTTTACTCAAAACATTTTATGTTCATTTTCTTGTTTTGACACCCTCAACAATAAAATTTACGAAGCCCCTTCTGATTATGGAGTCTTACTGATCTACTTGCATCAGTAGTAATGTGTAAGTGTGTGTATCACAAAAACAGACACATATTGTAGTAGTACCTATTGTAAGAAGCCAGTGAAGGACCAGGAATACACTTGGTTTGTTAATGATAAACCACTAACTTCATATCTTTAAATGATGAGGCTTGGTTTCTGTGGTCTTTTCATAAAAATGCATATTGCACTTGTGACCACTCAATTCCTTTTTCATTTCAGGAAAATCCAACCTTAAGGAACATGTGGAAGCTGGGCTATCAGGTCATTATTGCATATGAGAATGATATTGAGATGAAGTACGATGAGCTGTGGCCTGCAGCTCCTTACTGGTGGGGCAATACGTTTAACCCTCAGAAGCTTGTCCGTTATTTGGAAAAACAGAAACAAAATGGGCGCCCAGGTACACACACAACACAATCACACATACAGCCTGTGCCATTTTTTAAAAGAAATCTACACAATATATTTTACATTTTTGCAAATATGTAGTCTAGCAATATTTCAATATTTACAACATAATGCTACACTGATTTCAAACCAACTACTCTGATGCTATGTATGATGCTTACTTAAAAAACTGCCGAATTAAACAGTGTGCGGGTAATTCTAACAACATTAGCCTTCGTTGATCTCCTCATTATGTTGTGTTTTGGTGCTTTTTACTTGCTGTAGGTGACTTTCCTGCCATTGTTTTCTTTTACTGTTTAGCACCTCCAAAACTTATTTTTGAATGATTCTGTAGTATTCTGCAATAGTGAAAAAAATGTTACTCACCTGTACCTGTAGTTCTGAGAGCGCTATTCAGTTTACATCCACACAAAAGCAGTGCTCCCTGAAGACAGCTGAGTCATCGAATGTTTTCAAGCTAAGACATTCCCACTACCCACGTGGTATATCCTCTGGCTCCATCCCATAACATCAGATCATGCACACCGGATGCAGGGACTTGGATGCCACACTGCCAGGGACCTGGGTGCCACACTGCCAAGGAAGGTCAGGTGGGTGGTGCGGATGTGGTCTAAATACCACTCTTTGAACTACAATTACAGGTGAGTAACCTATATTTCTAAAGGCATGGATTAAGTTCACTATCCACAAATAGGCAGACTCCTAGCAGTCCTCTGGGTGAAGGGGCCAAGGTGCACACTCCTCTCAAACGAACAGAGGCTGGAGGACTGAGTTCCCACAAGCAGCATCCTGAGGACTCATTACATCAGTTCTGCAATGGGAGATGAAGGTGTGTGCCTTTTGCCCAGGTTGCAGCCCTGCATATCTCTGCAATGGAGATATCTGTAGAAGCAGCCACTGAGGCAGCAGTATGTCTAGGGGAATTAACCAGAAGCCCCTTGGGCAACTCCCTATTAGCTAACCTGGAGCAGAGATCAATGCAGCATGTGTTCCACCTGGCAATCATCCGGTTAGCTGCCAGTCTGCCCAGTGTGGTTTCAGTATAAGTGACAAACTGCCGGCAAGCCTGTCCTCAAATTCCTGCCATGCACTTCCATAAATATTAGGACAGCACCCTTTGCAGGTCCGAGGAATGGTGCCTGCCATCAGCATTCAAGGTCGAGTTTGAGAAGTAAACCAGAAAGTTGATTGCCTTTGTTCTGGTGAAACTCCAACATGACCTTCTGAATGAACTTTGGGTTGGGGCAAAGGACCACACTGTCCTTAATGAAGGCAAAATAAGGAGACTCCACCAAAAGCATCTGGAGTTCACTGATCTTTCTGGCTGAAGTAATGGCCCCCAGGAAAGCAGTCTTCCATGACAAGTGTGGCATCTCACACATTTGCACAGGCTCATACGGCTTGCCTATGAACATTGCCAACATCAGCAGTAGGTGCTATGGAGGTGGTGGCTCACATACACACCACAGGGACAGGTAATCCAGGCCTTTGAAAAAGAGCACAACTACTTTCTCCTGCACCAACCTTGACACACCAACCCACACCTGGTATGAAGAGATGGCTACCAGGCGCCTCTTCAGGGTTGTGTTTCTTAGTCCCAATTGAGACAGGGACGAGACTGGGCAGGAAAGGGAACTCAAGCTTTTCCCATTGACAAAAGATCAATAATTTCCACTAAAATGCATCTGTGAGTTGATGCCTTACTGGATACCTCCACTACATGGAGAACATCTTCTGAAAGGCCCATAGCCTGGAACTCACCACTGAGAAACCAGGCTGAAAGGTGCAGGGACCAAAGGTGCAGGTGTTGGACCATCCCCTGAAGTCTGATCAGCAGGTTGGGGCACAGAGACAACTTCCATGGCAGCCTGTTGCTGAGGCAGAGGAGATACAGGTACCAGAACTGCCTTGGCCATTCTGAAGCAATTAGGATCATCCATGCCTCATCCCTCCAGACCTTGATCACAACCTTGTGAACTAAGGGTAAGTGTGAGAAGGCATGCAGAAGATCTGAAGTCCAGTGCTTTTAGAAGGTCTCCCCATGCTGTGTCTCAGCACTAAGGTGGGGGGGGGGCAGGTACAAAACAGCCTCAGTTTTCTGTTTTATTGAGAGGCAAACAAATCCACCAGATGGGTGACCTACTAGGAGAACAGGAAGTCTACCACTTCCTGATTCAAGGATCACTCATGCAATATCTCTCAAACTTGGATGAGAGTGTCTGCCAGCTGGCTGTTCTCTCCAACAACATGGTTGCTGGAAGTAGGGATGTTACAATATCAGATTTTTAGTATCTATAGTATTTGTGTGAAAAAAAATCACGATACATTGTTTATTGCAAAAATATGCAGCATTTTTAATTTAAGAAAAAAATAGTAAGAATTTGATTGGAGGATGGTGGGGAATTGGGATTCATGGTTACAAACGGAAAAAGAGATGCTGCTGGAGCATCAAGTTAAGATGCTTTATTTTCTTTTATCATAACACAGTAACATAGTATTTGATGGCAGACAAGGACCACTAGGCCCACCTAGTCTGCTTGTAATCCCTACCAGCAACAGCGATCATGTAGGCGTTTATCCTCCAGGCCTGAGCAGAGCAACAATGGAGGGAAGCAACTGCCTGACGTGTGCTGCTTGCATGCCTCAACACGCATGTGTACCTATTTCCTTGCACAGCATGCAGCTGGGGAAAAACAGGGTGGAAAAGCTGGCTGAGCAGAGTGTAATAAAGTAGTAGTAGTAGTAAAAATGTTATTTTTATACAGGTAGATCTTTCAAACTAATCATTAGGTCAAAGACCCATTTTCAAGATGAACCTGTCTCAAATTACATGTTAAAAAGCATACAATTAATGAATAAGTTACAGACAATAAGTACCTCCAAAAACAACTTAGGGCTCAGTCTGCCACCCTTTTTTTCATGTAGGTGTCCCTGCCAGCCCCGACCATTGTCACCTCCCTTGAGGGCTGGCCTGCAGTTCCACACAGATTCACCCCTGTAGCAGGGCCTAGGGAAAAGAGGTTGGGCTACTCCCTTCCCCTGGGAGACACAACCCAAATTATGGGTACAGTTCCTCAGGCAGTGGCACGGGTCCGAGCCACAAGGGCAGGACTTCACTAACCTGCTCAGCCATTTTTCCACATTTCCTTCCCCGGCCCCTGTTTCGGCCATCAGACAACAGTGCATGTGTGAGGAGGCACATATGCTCTGTGTTGGACCTCTCCTGCCTGGCCAACCACCAGAGGTCCAAGTCCATTCCCAAACCTGGGTCACGGGTGAGGCACAAGGCACACCAGCCCTCTGTGCCACTGGGATGGTCTTTTTGTTTCAGTAACATTTTTATCTGCAGTATACTGTCTCTCCTGACCTGTCCACATCAGACTTTTGTCTGCTCAGCCTTATTATCCTGCCATGCCCAGGACTTACCATTTTTCCTACAGTCCCCCTCAAACTGCCTCTCATGGTGAGGCCAGAGGCATGGCCAGCCCCTTCCCCACAGCACAATACAGATGCTGGAGGAGGTGCCTGGTCAGCAGGTGCAGGGCCTGCAGCAGACTGCCCTGTCACTCCGTTCGGCCAGCTTTTCTGCCACTTCTCCCCTGCTGTCTGTCATGCAAGGATGCAGGTGAGCATGCCTGTTGAGGCACGCACACGCCAAATGTCAGGCAATTGCTCCCCATCCTTGTTGCCCTGCTACACCACCACTAAGCTTCCACTTGGAGGTGTTCTCTGAGCGGAGTGGCCAGACTATACCCCTGGGAGAGGAGAGTGAGCTGTGGGATGCTTGATCCTCTCCCCATGGCCAATCACTGTGTAACCTGAGTCAAGTCCGCAACCTGGGTCACCAGTGTGGTGGGCAGTGGTTCTACCAATGCACCACAGGGCCTACAGTTAAGATGCTTCATCATGGTATATCATGCTGCACAATAATCTTAATTTTTATTTTATTTTTTCTGATAAATTATTGTCAGTCATAATTGTCATGATATATCACCACATTGTGCTATTGTGACATACCTAGTCAGAAGATCAGCCTGAAGGCTGCACATGATGGTCCAGGAAAAGGGAAAGGAGTGTGTCCTGCCCTGCCCTGCCTGTTAAGGCAGAACATGGTAGCTGTGTTGTCCGTCTAAGACTGAATGACAGGAACCACACCAGGAAGTTCCTTACCATACTTCCTGTAACAAAAAATAATACAGTTTGCTAGCCATTTGGACAAGCACTGTTCAGAAACTGGAGCACACTCTTTCCCAGAGGCGAATGAAACAAAAAGCTGTGAGGACTTCCTGCAGTCCTTGGTATGGTGTGTATAGTACTAATATTCTATGCTCATCTAAAGTATGGGGCAATGCTTCCCCTGGATTGGCTTGCTCTGGATGATACACTGGCAGGTGGATGGTTTGATTTGAAGTAAACTCAGACATAACCTTCGGAAGACACCCTGTCTTTATGGAAAATCAAATAAGAAGGCTCACACATTAGAGCCTGCAGCTCTGAAATTCTTTGAGCAGAAGTTATTTCAACTAAAAATAATGCTTTTTAAGAGAGAACATGTAAGCCACAAAAGTCGCAGTTGGCTCAAAAAGAGCCAAAGTGATTTTTTCCAAAATAAAATTCAGATCCCAAGCCAGGAATGGATTGTGAATAGGGGGCAAGAAATGTGAAATACCCCTAAAGAACATGAGGGCGACCTCCAGCTGAGCCACCATACAGCCATCAACTGGCATATGGAAAGTTGATATGGCAGTCAGGTTCACTCTGAGGAATACTGCAGGCTTGAACCTGATAAAGACAGCAGATAGTGAAGCTGATTAACTGGACAAATGAACGGATCCAGGTGGTGGGAACTGGCCCATAATGCAAACTGCTTCCACTTCATGGACAAAGTAGTCCTGGTGGAAGGCTGTCTAGCAGCCACCAGAACATCTGCCACTTTTTGGGAAATCCCAAAACAAGCTATGGCTATGTCTTCAGGAGTCATGCATCCAGATGGAGAGAGTTCAGGTCCAGATCGACCAGAGTTCCCTGTTCCTATGACAGCAGACCCCTGCACAGGGGTAGAGGTACTGGGGGTTGCACTGCCAACTGTTGCAGCAGGAGAAACCAGCTGTCAAGATTACGGGGAGCAATAAGTATCAGAGTTGCCCCCTCCATTTGCAACTTGAGTAGTACTCTCTGAATTAGAGGGAAGAGAGGGAAGGCATACAGAAACCTCCCTTCCAAGGGAGGGACAATGCGTCTCACTAGAAAACTCCAGGCCCTGGAGTGAACAAGCAGAAAAGTGGCAGTTTTGTGTTGTGTGGGGACGCAAAAAGGTCCAACTCTGGATGACCCCATCTTTCAAAGAGGTCGTCAACCACTGAGGTCAGCCGTTCCCACTCATGCATTCTGGACTGTGACTTGCTTAGCTTGTCTGCTAAGATATTTTGGACAGCTGAAACATGTACTGCTGACAGTTCTAGACTATGTTCCAGAGCCCAATACCAAACTCTCATTGCTTCCCTGCACAGCGGATAGGAATGAGTCCACCCGTGCTTGTTGATGTAGTACATCACACTGACACTGTCCATCTGTATTAGCAAAGGACCTGCGGACAAGTGGTTCTGGAAGGCCTGGAGTCCATACAGGACAGCTTGCATTTCCAGAATATTGATGTGTAAAAAGCTCTCCACTTTGGTTCACATGCCCCAAGTTTGATGGGGCCCCAAGTGAGCCCCCAACCCCAATCTTGAGGCATCAGTGGTGAGGATCTGGGAACGGATCCGGAATGACACACCCTTGAGTAAGTTGCTGCATTCCATCCACTACTTGAGTACTTTGCACACAGAAGATGTGACTAGGACCATCTGTTGTAGGTCATCTGTGGGCTGATCCCATTGGACTCTGAAGGTCCACTGGGGTATCCATGTGTGCAATCTGGCTAGTGGCTCTACGACAGCAGCCACTGCTATAAGGCCCAGAAGATGTAGGAACATCCTTGCTGAGACATAATGACTATTGTGCACTAATTGTGTTCGGTAAATCAGGTGTTCGTCTCTGTCCACTAGCAGAAGGGCCGAGCCCTGGTCTATGTCCAGAACTGCCCCCATAAACTACAAACTCTGGCAAGGTGTCAACACTGATTTTGGTATGTTGACTGTCCTTCCAAGAGCACTGAACAGTTGTCTGGTTCAAGCTAAGGTCTGTAACAGCTGGTCCCTGGAGTGGATTTTCAAGAGTCAATTGTCCAGATTGGGGAAGACATACAGAACTTCCCTGTGTATGGCTGCTGCCACCACTGCCAAACATTTAGTAAAGACTTATGGCACAGAAGATAAGCCACAGGGCAACACTGTGAACTGGTAATGTTCCCCCTGAAGAAGGGACCTCAAGTATTTTTGATGAGGTTTCTGAATTTTGATATGAAGGTATACATCCTTCATATCCAAGGAACATATCCAATCCCCTGTTTGCAGTAATGGGAGGAAACTCTGCAAAGTGACCATCCTGAACCTTTTGTATTCTACATAGAAGTTGAGATCCCTGAGATCCAGGATAGGTATCATGTCTCCTGTCCACTTTGGGACAAAGAAGTACCACAAGTAAAAACTTGTGTTCCTTTGTTTTAGAGGTACATTTTCTATGCCCCCCTTTTCCCGCAATGTCTGCATTTCCTCCAGGAACAGGGGCAGGTGCCCTGGGGGATATGCTGTGACAGGTGGGGGATGATCTGGAGGGTCATCCAGAAGTTGCACAGCATTCTCCTTGTCTATGATCTCCAGAACCAAGGTGTCTGTAGTCACCTCCGTCCATCTGTCCAAATGAATGCAGAGTCAGCCCCCTACAACCACCCCTGGAGGTAACAGTGGTTGGGGGTGTACACGGAGTCAGGCTGATCTGGTCGGGGAAGCACCACAAGCTCCACCACCTCTGGATGCTTTTGTATGGGCACATAGGGTCATAGTGGGGGCTGGTAAGGCCCTGGCCCCTTTACCCCTGCCCTGCTGTCTGGGATGTGGGCACTGTCCCCTAACAACAGCTGGGTGAAAGGGACCTCTGCTCCTATCCCTAGGCTGGGTATGGTAGAGGGAGTGCACAGTCTTCAAAGTCCTACCTGAGGCTTGGAGATCTTTGAGAATCTCCTGCACATTGTGCCTAAACAACTTTTATCCTCTGAGCAAGGTATCAAGAATGGATTGCTGGACATCTGTGGCAAAGTCTGCCACTCTGAGTCTTGAATGCCTCCTGAGATAGATGCCAGAAGTTGCAACCCTGGCAGAAGCATCAAAAACATCATAAGCTGTGCGAAGCAAATGCTTGTCCATATCAGCACCAGCTGTCAAAAGCTTTCAATAGTTCTTGCTTTGAGGTGCCCGTGGGCAAGGCCTGTGCAGCAGCCTTAACCTTCCTCCAGAGGGTGTTCTGATATTTCATCATGTGAGCCTAGCAGTTAGCAGTACAAAGGTGTAATGATGCAGGGGCATAAGTTCTCTTGCCAATAACATCCAGCCTCCCAGATTCCTTATGTTCAGGTGCCCTAGACCTGTCATGGGCAGCATTAATCACCACTGACTCAGCATCAGGTTGTGTGACATACAAAGGTTTCCCAGAAGGGGCAGAATACACTTTATCTGCCTTCCTGGGGACAGCGGGTATATTGTTAGGTCTGTATCAGCTACATAAGTGGTATCCTCTAAAGCTGGGAGCAGAGGAGTCACCACAATGGCAGGAGATTCTGGGCACTCCAGGAACTCTAACAGATTATGTTCAGTAGTAGCCTGCTCTTCCAAGGAAAATCCTATGGCAATATGCATTTGCTGCATCATGGTGAAAAACAGTAGGATCCTCTGGGGGGACCTTGGTGTGTTCACCACAGAGTCCTCACTGCATGTGGAGACTGTAGAGCTGGTGCTATGTTCATATTGGCCCTCAGCATAGTCTTTGGCCTCCTTCTTCTCTTCCTGCATCATTAGATCCCCGACAATGGGCCCACTGGAACAGGGAGACCAGGCTATAGCTGTCTCATCATATCTGCAAAAAGTAGTAGGACTGCCTGAGTGTCAGAGCCCCTTTGGTCAATGGGCATGGCTGGAGGAGTCGACATCAACAGTGACATACTGCCATAATAGGCCCAATAGTGCCTATGCCAGGCCCTGACCTTAGTGTCATGTCAACAATTGGCACCCCAATGGAAAAGCAAACAGCATCAAGATGAGGTCATATCTAGTTGGCACAGGAGTAACCTGGAGCATGCTGGGGAAGCCTTCTCCTTGTTTCAGTGCTTGTGTCTGTGGCTCACAGATGTCTTCTCCCAGGATTTTGATGACTGCGATTCAGTTGACAGAGCCAGCAATATGGATTTCTGTTGGAGCTCCTTCTCCATTCTTTCCACTGTCTTTTAGAGCAAAAGTTTCTCCAAAGCCCCTTTTCAGCATCGCCTGGTTGCAGAATTAAATCACAGGCAGATTTTGCAAGCTTTCACATTGTGGGCTAGGCCTAGGCAGCAGACACAGATGTTGTGGGAGTTGGTGTAGATTTTGTCTTCACACTCACAATACAGGAAAAGTTTAGATGGTTCATTTGACAACATACAGGTTGCAGAAAATCACTCAAGATATTACTCAGCAGAAAATAAACAAAATGGTGGTAATATGCAGTGACGTTTCCTTGGCGGTCTGACGAGTTCAGATCGACAGCAGGAAAAGAACTGAGGAGAGATGGGGCAGCCCACTTTTACGTATATGCTGACATCTGATGTCATCTTGGGCAGCCCCTGGCAGACTGTTTGCAACAGTTTCCATGTGGTCCTGGTGCCTGGCAGCAATTAGTTCCAAAGGTGTGGCCTGATGAAAGACATATCCTCAAAGAAGATGTAAGTGTGGATGGTGAACTGAATTCATGCATTTAGAAAAGTTCAAGTTCAAGTTTATTGCAGGAAAACTCCATTGAGCAAGCTCATTCACAAGGAGGTCCTGTGACATAAACACTTAAAGTACAAACACAGATAGGTAATAACAGTATATACATGAAATGCACGTTACATGATACAAGCTGGATATACATACAAGGGTACCACATAGGGTGACCGCAGGTCGTAAACATTGATATGAAACAGGGAAGTGACTTACAGGTTGCATACTGATAAATGAAACATGATGACTGGTGTGTGCAATACATATATTTTGGCAGCTAGAACAAACAACAGACTACAACTGATATGGGGGGGAGGAGTGATTTGATAGAATAGCAGTGGAGCGTAAGCATAGATAAAGCCAGGAGTAGAAGGGGAAGGGAAAGCAGTTAATATGACAAATCAATTATACCTTACCAGTGGATAAATATGGCACACATGGGGAAGGAAGAGACTTAATGACAGTTACAGGTGTCTTTTATTTTGGCTGAACTTAGCGATTTGTAGAAGTTTATTGAAACTGTGCTAGTTAGTTTCAGTACGGTTTGTAATTGGTTCCAAATGGAGGGAAGGGCATATGCAATAGCACGTTTACCAAAGGAAGTCCACGTCCGTGGTATGTCAAGCATAATAAAGTCAGATTTAGAAAAGTACATTTTCTTTATTTTTTTCTGTACCATGCAGAAAAGAGGATACTTGCATGAGTAAACAATATGGCTGCTACTTTTGCTTGGGGGCCAAATGTGCCCCCTCCCTTTTTTAATTTTGAACATTGCAGGTTTAAACAAATGAAGAATGGGAATGTTTGCTTTTGCAGCTTATTAGTAGAGTTCCAATGGGAAGGGTCAGAAAAAGAGAAAGCCTTCCTACTGGTAGCCCATTAGGTCCTGGGTATTTGAAAAATGTCCTTCAAATAGGCACAATGTAGATATTATTGTTTTTGAGAACAAGGTCTACAGATAATAGTCTACTGCATGCTCAGTTTCTCAACTTATTTTACAGGCATGTTGTGTTGCATCACAGAAGATTCTAATAAATATTATAAAAATTTCTAGAGCCATTGGTGTAATGACTTTTTTCCTTCTTTTTTTTAGGAGGATTTTTTGTTGCAGGGATTAACCTAACTGAGAACCTCTTGTACATCCTCTCTCATCCGTCTGGGTCATTAAGGAAACTGACACTGTCCAATATGCTTTACCTTAATGACTGGGTTAGGAAACAATTGCCAGGACCAGGAAGTGACTGTCTAAATATAGTTGCTGCGGATTTTACAGATGTCAGTTCCTTTGTTGCCGATGTAATTGCTCTGAATGAGAAACTTGTACAGTAGCCACATTTCAGATTTATGGGCAACAATTTCATGCTCTTGAACACTCATTTTATTCTCATCCAAGAATGTAACATGATGACTGAAAGACTCTTAATTACTTCAGTAAACTTTGAAGATGATTTGCACTTTATTCTTGAGCACAGAATCAAACAAAAATAAGGACAATAAACATATTTAACTAAAGTAATCCAATTACCAAACCCTCTAGTTTGGTTGAAACAGATTTTCCTTATGGGTTAGACTTTCTCCTGGGGGAGAGGAACAGTAAAAAGGGGGAAAACACACCCTTTATTGCAGCAGAATAATATGCCTCTCTTCTCACAGGCGCTGCTCACTCACTGGGCTGCTGACCAACATCCAGGCTAGGGGAACCTGAGATGCTGGGACACCGGGGGGGGGGGCATTGTATAGGTAGAGGTAAGTCCCAGGAAAAGCAGTGTAACAGGGCTGGGAGAGAGGGAGGGGCATATGGGGCAAGTCGAGAGCAGCAGAAACATAGTAAATTAAATACAGACTTGTCTAGGAGTCTGCAATATAAGTAATGTGCTAGGAAGAATCAGGACCGTGTTGGTCCATATTCTGAGGTGGGAACTGTTTTTACGGCAACAAAACAGAGCATATGTTTGCTGTATGCTTGGGGGATGCAAAACAATTCCCAAAAAACATAAAACAGTAGTGATTTTGTTAACCCTGCCAACTATAAATGTGTGTATTGCCATCTCCTTCATGGTCCTCATAAAAACAAAGTGCAGCATCTCATGAGTCTATTCTGGCAAAAAATCTATGAAATAAACTGCATACAGAATTTAAGGAAAAAAGAACAGTGCCAAATACAGTAGTATTTATGTCCTCTGATTCTGCAGCTAGCTTGGGTTTCACCTTGAAATGATCCAGTGGCAGTAAGGTTGGATCTATCTGAAAAGATTGGATAGCCTAAATATGTACTCAGTAAAGAAGGGGGGGGGGGAGAGAAAGAAACAGATGGGGGATATTACAGAAACCTACAAGTATGTTGAAACACAGCTGTGTGGGCTCCTTAGATTTATTTCAAGTAAAGGGAAATGTTTATCAGTAATTACCCCACACATTATTGTGGGGCAGTCCCCAATTAGGCTTTTAGCAAGTAAAGTAAAATTTTACCTCTGATGGTGGTTTTGTAATTTTCCTTATCTGGTTGATCCTGCCATCACTCATGCCTGACATTTTGTAAACTGTGCTTAGGGGCACATCCCAGAGCTTCCCGTGGTTGATCTCAGAACCAGAGATTAGCCACACAAGACAGCATGCAGGAGTATTACTAGAAAGAGCTCTGGTGTGACTTTACCGATCCCAGTGCCATAACAAAGACTACGTATAGACCGGGCAGCCTATACTTAGTTTCATTATGATAACAGGAGCAGACAAGGCCAAACCTCACCCTCTGAATTGCATTAGGATGAAATAAGCTGTATAGGGCAAGAATGGTGTTTCGATGCACTTTTTGGCAATTAATATTTTACTGGAGTTTAGATAAACACACAAGTCCATAGATACATTTGGTCATGTCCTAGCCAGATTTCCCCAGAGGGAGCCTCATGTCATGGAGATGCAGACTGAACTTCCAGATTAGCAACTCTAGTGATCAAGGGACATAATCTTATTTTTAAAGAAAAGAATGGCTTGACATTCAATTTCATTTTGAATTGTTTTGTAGCTGTGATCTGCTGCTGATATCTGTGTTTTGTTTTCACTTGTGACCAAAGTTCTCAGCATTTCACTCCTCAAATGTGAGGGTACACTACCTCATAAAATTTAGAAATGAAGAGCTAGGTGGACACCTCATGAAGCCTTGGAAATGAATGCTTTAATGTTTATGATATATTCCAGGGCTATTAATTATTTTGAATTTGGTGCTTCAGACAGATTACAGAAATTCTAATTTTGGTATTCTATCCCAAAATCTGGCACACCATCTCTGCCTAAACACAGTATCTCTGCGCTTTCATGTATATTAAAAAAAAACTTTGTTCAAAACTCAGTATTTAAAATGAAGTACCAGCAGACAAAAATTTGTATTCCACCCCCAATTTTTGGTTTGCTCAGAGCACCAGATGAAAATAAAAGTTTAGCTCTCTTTGCTGTTTACCACCTGTCAATGCTTTTCATGTTGGAAAAGCACGTCCTATGGTATTTTTAAATTGCCATTTTATAAAGTAATATGGAAGTATAGTAGTGTGATTATTTATTATCTTTTTAAAATACATTACAATCTGTTACATTAACTTTACAAATGCATAAATGAAAGATTATAAAAGACTGTGCATATTCCTTCCTGCTACAGATAGTAAATGTTGAGGGCAGAGATAAAATCTCAGAATACATTGTATTTACATCAAATATTACATACACGTATCAACTGCACCATTTACAATTTAAAGTTATCACTTTGTTATATACATGCATCAGCTGCACTGTTTACAATTGTAAATTATCACTTTGTTATATACATGTATCAACTGCACTGTTTACAACTGTAAATTATCACTTTGATATATAAATGTATCAGCTGCATTGTTTACAATTGTAAATTATCACTTTGTTATACAATTCAGAAGACAGAATAAACAGAATGTTGTCTGAACCAACCTGTTGTGGATCTGATGTTGAGATTATATTATTGTCTTTCTTTGGATTTTCAATTATTTCCATTATTCTGCATTTTCTTGTAACTGCCAGGAGATATTTTGTTAAATCTAAATACAGTATTGCTCTTGGTCAGATGAAGATATTAGATCCCTCAATAAATCATGAAAGGATTTACAGCTATTTGCCATTTTTTTTCCAAACCATTTGTTCCTTAACTATGTTTCCTACATTCTGGGGAACTCATGTTGCAGAGGCAAATGGTATCCATACTATCACTTAGTAATGATTTATGTCTTGGTTCCAATAGTCTGTTTGGTAACGTGTTACCATAAAAAAGGGTTATTCAAACAATTGTTTGGCTCTATCAATGATGCTTTACAGCAACAGCATATTGCCAGCGTGTGATGCCCCCAGAGACAGAATTTTAGGCAAATTTTCAGAGCTTAGAATCAAATGGTGTCCTTTAAATACCTGAGCGATACTCTGGATCCCACGTTGACCTTCTCAGATCACATTAGTATCACCGTCCAATGCATCGACCAAAAACTGGCAGTGGGATATCGACTGAAACAGTACCTGACTCCAGAGGCCTGTTTAGCCATAGCCCAGGGTAATCTCCTCCCTCTAATGGATTATTGTACTCCCATCTATAGGCTGACCTCCACCCATGAACTCTCTAGGCTAAATACCACATACAACAATATTAGTAGATTGGCACTGATGGCACACTACTCTACCCATCACTGTTCCCTCTACCAGTCTTTTGGCTGGCTCCGCCCTCAGGCTTGCAGTGACTACTTCCTTGGCTGCACCATAAAAAAGGGCATCAGAGATGGGGTCCTATCACCCCTCTTCCCCCTGCTCAAATGAAAAAAAAACCCCACAACTTTCGAACCTTCTCCAGCCTTCTGTTGGATGCCCCACAAATCATCAACTGCTTGGGTAGTAAAGCCTTCTCCTCAGCAGCCCCTAAACTGTGGAACAATCTGCTCACTTCACTTTGCTCTCTTGATTCTCACCTCTTATTCAAATCCCACTACAAAGCAGTCTTAATGGCTGATGCTACCTGTACCTTCCCCCCCAGGGTGATCGCCCTTTGTATCACTCCAACTAGCTCACACGCTCGCTGAGGTCATCCAGCAACTCAGACACCCTATGTTATGTATATCCTATTGTTATATTATCCTACAGCGGATAACACTGTCTTGAAATTATTTAGTAGCTATGCTTAGAAAAGAAAGAAAGTCAGTGTGTTCTGTGCTGGGAAGGGTACTGTATCAACTTACTTTGCTAAATCAGTAGGAAGGGAGAGAGCTTAATTGGGGGTGTGACTTAGGCAGTATAAAAGCAGGTGACTCCAATTACAACTTCCTGCTGCTAGCTTTTGGAAGACAGAAATCTTGCTTGTAGAGCAGAAAGCAGTTAACAAAAAAAAGCTACCATTTTTCTTACTAATTGCCCTCCATCCCACCCTTCCACCCTCCCACTCTAAGCCAGTTCTACTTTTATAGCCACTGGATTTGACTGACAACAGGAACCTCCTTTTTTATTTATTTATTTTATTTATTTATTCCACAATTCAGATTTACAACCTTTGAGTCAAAGACTCATTTACAAAGGCACTTTGTCATAGGGAGGGTAGACAACAATTGGTGGAGTACAACAATGGAGAACATTACAGGTGAGATACTATAAAAGAACACACAAAGCAATTCCAGTGATACAGTGGTGTACAGAGTCTTCAATTAGTTACAATCAGTCTAATATACATATAAATAATAAGGTATCTCTAGAGGTTCTGGGTAGCGATACCTGGGGGGGAGGGGTGGTTGCTGGGGGAGAAAGGCAGTCCGTAAGGACTTTATCTGTAAATTGGGCCAGGCAGAGGCAGTAGGCAGTAGGAAGGGAAGGATCATACAGAAACATTAGTTTTGTCAACCCTAAAGGAAAAAAGTAGATCTCCCCCCCCCAGTTGCTGGTGGTCTGACTCTGAGCAAGGAAGAAGGAGGCTACTGAAGAATACAAGAAGTTGCTGTCCCAGAACAGTAAGGGTGAGAGTTGTAAGGAGAGGAGAGAGTAAGCATACAGAGAAACAGGAGAGAGGACAGAAAATAAGACATGATGGGAGTGGTGCAGTGCAATGGCTGTGGGGCGGCAGTGTTCCGGGAGACATTCTGGAGGCTGCGATGCTGCCCTATTTGCAGGCACCTCCCTGGTCTGAGGAAGGAGGTTGCCCATCTCCAGAATGACCTGGCTAGGATTCGTGAAACCTCCTCCCCCACCCAGGGACCACCAGGGTCACTGCCACTACCTCACATGTTGCCAAGAAAGAGGAGCGGCTGGACCAAGGTGGGCTCAGGGAGGGAGAGGGTGGTGGAACAGAGTTGCATCCCTCCAGCTGTACCTCTCCACAATTCATACACTTTTCTGGTGGATAGTGGTTCCTGTATGGAGGCGCCTGCAGTGGAGACCAAGAAGGATGCTGGGAACCTCCACAAAGGAGGCACACAGGGGGTGGCATGGGATCTCACAGGAAAAGGAAACAACTCCTGGTGGGGGACTCAGTCATTGGGGGTAGAAGTGGGGGAGGAAGGGGAGAGGGAGATAAGGTGCCTGCCTGGTGCCACGGCTTTGAGGGACAGGAAGCGAATCCTCAGGATCGTGGGAGCAGCTGCATGAGGGAGGGAGCTGGATGTCACTGTCCACCTAGGGACAAATGACCTGGCCAGGAATGGGATCAGAGCAGTGCAAGAGGAGTTTGTAGAGTTGGGAAGGGGCATTAGACAAGTAGCACATACGGTAACCTTCTCGGAGGTGCTGCCTGTCTATGGCAAGGGTGATGCTAGGGTACCTCACCATGGAATTCAATGAATGGTTGAAAACTGGTGTGGAGCTCAGGGTTTTGGCTTCATTGGGGACTGAAGCTACCTGGAGGATGCAGACCTATACTGGCATGATGGTCTGCATCTGTCCAGGGGGGAACCAGAATCCTAGGTGAGAGGTTTAAATGCTTCATTGGCAAGCATTTAAACTAGCCAAGGGGGAGGCACTGAAATGGAGCAGGGAAATCCTAGCCTCCCCCCACAAAACACAGTAATTAGTGAGGTAAACACCAAGGTAGACAAGTCATTGGGGAGCAGGACAGAGGTAAATGCAAAAAAAGGTAAAGGCAGTAAGGACAGGGATGGGGCTAAAAGGGTAAGGCCATCAAAAATTGGAGGGTGATGAGTGCCAATGCCCATAGTCAGTGTAACAAGCTCCCTGAACTAGTGGCCTTGATGGAAGAGGGATGCCTGGATATTGTGGCAGTCACAGAAACATGGTACACAGAGAACCATGACTGGGATGTCAACATACCAGGAAACACAATCTACAGGAGGGACAAGGAGGGTAAAAGAGGAGGAGGAGCTGCTCTCTATGTAAGGGAAGGGATCAAAGCAACAGAACTAAAGAGTAAACTAGGAGCAAATAAGGCACTCTGGGTCAGCCTGGAGACAGGAAATGGCACCACAATCCACATGGGGGTTGTATACAGACCCCCATCTCAGGGGGAGGGAATGGACAAGGATATGATAGAAGGCATCCTTAGAATGGCAGAAAAAGGGGAGATATTGTTGATGGAGGACCTGAATATGCCAGATGTTAACTGAAGCACCTTTGCTGCAGGCACATCCAAGAGCAGGGTCATTCTTGGTGCCCTACAAGAGGCATGCCTCAGACAGCTAGTATTGGAACCCACTCGGGAGGGAGCAATCTTAGACCTGGTACTCTCAAATGGGGATGGAGAAAGAATCTCAGATTTAGAAGTGGGTAGCCAACTGAGAACAAGCAACCACCAAACAGTGTGGTTCATGATAAACACAGCCATAGAGTCAAGCCATACAAAAGCAAGAGTATTGGACTTTAGGAGGGCTGAATTTGGGAAAATGAGAGAGTGCCTCAGAAAAGCACTAGCAAACAGGCAAGAAGGAGGGGTGAGGAACAATGGGAGTAATCAAACAGCCATCACAGAGGCAACAAGCCTTGTGTGAAGCAAATCAACAAAACACAACGAAGGAAAAACGCTATGGTTCTCAAAAGAGGTGGCAGGAAGGTTAAGGAGAAAAGGCTAGCATTCAGGAAATATAAGGAAACACAGAAGGAGCAGGACAGAGAACTTTATCAGTTAAAGCAGAAAGAGGCAGGGAAGGCAGTCAGAATAGCAAAGGCCCAAACCAAGAAAGAATAGCCAACTCTGTTAAGAAGGGATAAGACCTTTATATGTACATTAGGGAGCCAAGAAAGACCAAGGGAGGGATACTGAGGCTTAATAAAGGGAGGGAATGTGGCAGAGGGTGACAGTGAAAAGCAGGGATACTGAATGAATATTTCTGCTCAGTATTCACAAAGGAAGAGAAGGAGAGGTACCTAAACCAAACAAGAGAAACACTCTGGAGACGGGGGTCAATACCTGTCCATTTACAGAAGAAAGGGTTCTGAAAGAACTAGTAAAATTGAAGGTGGACAAAGCAATGAGGCCTGATGGGATTCACCCAAGAATTCTAAAAGAACTAAAGGTAGAACTAGTGAAACCGCTGACTACTCTCTTTAACAAATCATGGGAGGATGGGGTGGTACCTGAGGACTGGAGGAGGGAGGATGTGATTCCTCTTCACAAAAGTGGAATCAGGGCAGAGGCAGAAAACTACAGACCAGTTAGTTTGACCTCAGTGGTAGGGAAAATGATGGAATCACTTCTGAAGGAAAGAATTGTTAAGTACCTAGAGGCCAGTGGGGCACAGGACCCAAGGCAGCATGGATTCACAGTGGGAAGGTCATGTCAGACGAATATAATAGATTTCTTTGACTGGGTGACCAAAGTAGTAGACCAGGGAGGGGCTGTTGACATAGCCTACCTGGATTTTAGCAAGGCATTTGATACAGTCCCACACAAAAGATTAATACACAAGTTTGCCAGCCTTGGAGTGGGTCCCAAAGTGGTAGCCTGGATAAAAAAATTGGCTGGACAACAGGACACAAAGGGTAGTAGTAAACAGAGTCCACAGTGAAGAAAGGAGGGTTACTAGTGGGGTACTGCAGGGTTCAGTACTGGGACCGGTCCTTTTTAATGAATTTATAAGTGACATTGCAGAGGAACTGGAAGGAAAAGTATGTCTCTTTACAGACAACACAAAGATCTGCAACAGGGTTGATACGAAAGATGGAGTGGTAAGGATGAGAAGGGACTTGGCAAGGTTGGAGGAATGGTCAAATGTACGGCAGCTTAGATTCAACGCAAAGAAGTGCAAGGTAATGCACCTGGGAAACAAAAACCCAGGGGAAGAGTACACAATGGGGGGTGAGATACTGACAACAGTAAAAATGGAAAGGGACCTGGGGGTAGCTATATCAGATGACCTAAAGGTGGGCAAGCAATGTGAGAAGGCAGTAAGGAAGGCTGAGGGGATACTGGGATGCATAGGGAGAGGCATCAACAGTAGAAAACAGGAAGTTGTCATCCCTCTGTACAGACAGTTGGTGAGACCCCATCTGGAGTACTGTGTGCAGTTCTGGAGACCCCATCTCCGCAAAGACAGAGACAGAGCGGAGGCTGTCCAGAGGAGGGCAACCAAAATGGTGCAGGGTCTGCACCAGAAGACATACGAAAAAAGACTAAAGCAGCTTAATATGTATACCCTTGAGAAAAGAAGGGAGAGGTGAGACATGATAGAAACATTCGAGTACCTCAAGGGAATCAACAAAGTTCAAGAGGGTAGTATCTTTCAGAAAAAGAGATGTGCAAGAACAAGGGGGCACAATTTGAAAATAGAGGGGGGACGGCTCAGAGGTAATGTGAGGAAGTATTTTTTCACAGAGGGGGTTGTGAATGCATGGAACAGCCTTCCTGAGGAGGTTGTGGAGTCAAGATCAGTGGGGGAATTCAAGAATGCAAGGGACAGACATAAGGCAGTCCTAGTGGAGGGTAGGAGGAAGTAGGCTGTTGGATAACTAGGATCTGCAGCTTATCCGTTAGGTAGGAAAATGGGCAGACTAGGTTTTATTTATTTATTTATTTTATTTTATTTAGCTTTTGTTGACCGGGTAAGTGCACTAGACAAATCCTGCCTATTTTCAGGCACGACCCGGGGTAGGGGGATACAGATGAATGCCAACTGACCTTGAACCAGATTAAGCTGTTGGTGGTATTTTTAGTGAATGAGGGAAATTTGGCCAGGACACCGGGAAATTCCCCTACTCTTTTCGATAAGTGCCATGGGATCTTTAACATCCACCTGAACTACCACCAATCCAGGCAGATGGGACCTCGGTTTTAACGTCTCATCCGAAAGACGGCACCTCAGAAATGCAGCACCCCTCTCATGCTGCATTACAGTGTCAGTACTGGGATATTAACCCAAGTGCCAGATGTGGGAACTGAACCCACAGCCCTCTGATCTCCCGGCCTCAGAGGCGAGTGTGCTGCCTACTGAGCCACTGACACTGTCCATATGAGGTGGGCCAAGTGGTCCTTATCTGCTGTCAAATTCTATGTTTCTGTGTTTCTATGTTTCTTATCTACCACTACAGTGCTTTGTCTTTTGTACACTTCAGCTGGAATATGCTATATAATAGCTCTTACTATTGTTTGAGCTATGTTGTACTATACCTGTTGTCAATATTTCCTGTACTGTATTTTGTATTTGTATTATCCTTGTGCCATCTTCATGGCCTGGGTTGTGCCTGAAAATGGTCCCTGGGATCAGTGTGCCTACCTGGTAAACAAATACTTAAATAAATAAGTTCAAATTCTGCACTGTGGATACACGCACCCTAGTGAACACAAACGTTTGGTTTGTTTCTTTGCCTGAAGGCAGCAGTCACTTTAAAATACTGCTCCAGCCATCTAATCAACAAAGTATAGTTTCTCTATGCTCTGCATAAGTTAGTGTTTTTTTTCTTTACTACATTTTGCAGTCTCTCCGGTTCCAATCCTGCTCCGGGAAGCAGAGAAGGTCACATCTGAAACACAGTTCCTGTCTTTAGGGAACTGATGGCAATTTGAATAAAATCAATTTATAAACTGCCAAGGCTACATTTTGGGTGGTTTCTGGCAATTTTACACTCGGTTCTCTTTTTAGGGTACCAAACAACCTTTTTTGTTAAAATACCAAACCACTTTATTTCTAGTGGTTCCTCACTATCTTGAGGGGGAAAATAATTGTAAAATCATTTAAAATATTTTTTCTATAGTGCTTGACTATTGGGATCCAAATAATTGCTTTAAAAGTGGTCTTTCAGCCATTGGCATTGTGAATGGTGTGGGTGAAGGATAACTCAGCAGACCGAGAATTAGGTGCATAAAAAAACGCAGTCATGCATTTATCCTTTTATTTTACTCAGAAAATTGAAAAATAATAAAAATAGTACATACAAAATGCAAAATTAGGTTAGTCATACTCAGCAAATGGTGGATTAGCTTCAGCCTGAAATCAGTCAATCTGCCAGTGCTTGTTCAAGCACACTCATGAGGTCTTTCTCCTCCGATGGTCAGTGTTCAACTGACCTCCCTATCTGAATCTCTTGCCCCTAGTGGTGGGCTTTTATACAAAAAGTTCTGGTCACCTGATCCGCCCTCTGCCCAAACATGCTACAAACGTGTCCTTTCTTGTTTTCAACAACCCCTAACCTTTGGGACACTTTTTCCATATCCCAGGTACTAGTTACTCTGCTGTCCTCAGCAAGTACCGCTCTTTGTTGTACATGGAACAGGTCTGAATATAAGCAGCTACCTGTCGGTACATTCCAGGCCAATGATAGTGCAGGGTTAAATGAGCTAATACTCCATCATGGTTCAGATGCCCACAAGAAGTGAAGTAAGCAGCCGCCATCACTTTTTGTTTGTGGGCCTCAGGCACCACTACCTGGGCGTCTACCTTTTTAGTATGAGGGTTGTGTCTCATGTGGTACAAGATACCCTTTTTCATTTCATACCACCAATGTTGTCTTGCCCCTACACCACCATTAATCTGGATACCCTCCTTGATTTTTACATACTGCATCAGTCTAGTAATAGCCACATCTTTAGCTTGTAATACACCCCAATCAGTATCAGCAAGATGGTTATACTGTACAGGTGGCAAAGAGCATGAGAAAGTCCCTTCAGCCATACCGGCTTCTTCCAACTTGCTTGAAGTCTTCAACCCCTATATAATACTGTCAGTCACAGTCTTACCTGGGGTCTCTTTCTCCAAATCCATGTTAATGTCTTCTTCCTCCAACCAGTAACATCCTCCTCAGACACGGGTTCCTCATTGAAACTTTGCTGGTGGGATCTCTCAAGCACCTGGCATTGGTGTACTGTCTCTCTGCATAGTCGGTCCATCTCCAGCCATCTCCCAGTCAGCCTCTGGATCATCCATATCAAAGTTTCCACCATCCAGGTGTCATCCTGTCCATCTGATCTGCATCGCTCCATCCACGGTTCCTTGTCCATGTCTGCATAACCAGCAGGTGCCATCCTTATCTCATCAGACTCCACAGCCATGCACCTCTACTTGTTATCCAGCTACTTGGTCAGGTATCTTGTACTGGTTTCCCCTATAACCCTGGACAACCAGCAAATCCCACTACTGCCACCATGTCTCATTGGGTGTGGGTAAGGATAACACTTAACAACAGAAGTCGGGGGGGTGTGGGTAAGGATAACACTTTTCAACAGAAGTTTGGTGCAACACACCACAGTGTGGCTTTATTGTCTGAAAAACTTGTTAAAAAATAATAAACTAAACTGAAACACAATCAAAGCAAATCAACTGCTACTCCATTAGGTAGTCTTCACACAGTCCTGGATCTTATACAGTAAATCAAGATCTCTTACTTCTGTGTTATATTGATGCAAAGGTCTACTCCTCAGGTAGAACCTTCCAGCTTCACTTGCAAGGCTCATCTGCCTTCTGTGATCAGCAGAAGGAGTTTTATACCCTCAGGTTGGGTCACCTGACCTGATCCTTATCTAATACAGGGAAATCACTATATCTAAGATAAATGTGTCAGTATGAAGCACCATAATAGCCAGCTTTTATTATTACATAGGACCACATAAGACCATTTGGTACAGTCTTGAAAGAACAATAGTTATAGACCCATGCATGTGTAACAGTCACTTACTAAGTGCTTAATCCCTCCTGTTTCCACAATGAGTGGCAGGTTAACTATTATAAATAGATTCTGAAGAGGGCACTCACTGCTCCCCTATAGTGAGAGCTCATTCACCTCCAGGCAAAAGGTAGGCCCAGTTCTGGTCTAGAAGGGTGGAAGAAAGGGAAACAAGAAACCAAAACAGAGAACCCTTCGTGTTGCCTTGTTCCAGGTATTTAAACAACATACAGTATTGCAGTAGTTTTATTCTAAGTCTTTCCCTTGGTTACAGCTTGGTTTTAAAGAGCCAGTTTTTAAAATAGAAAGGGTGGGGGTGGGGTTAGTATTTAACTTATAACAAAAACAGACCATCTCTGGAACAAACACTACCAGGGTCCTTCTTTTTGTGTTAAAGGTAATAGAGGAGTAAATGTGCTCCTTTTTCATGATTTAACAAGTCTTTCTTTTTGCTTTCTGCCGCTATTTAGGTAAACAGGACTCTCAAGCATACAAACTTCAGTCAGTATTTAACAGAAAGTAAACGGACTGGGACACTTATTTCTGTAGCCAGGCACCTTTGGCTATTTCTCAGTATCCTTTCATTATATCAAATACATATACAATGCTAGCATTCAACACTTTAATATATCCATTTATTAATCCTTAAATTCAGAAAAGCACTTTGCACTTTATTCATCCACTGCCAGAACTGTCAACTTTTAACAAAACAACATTTCTTAAATCAAGCACGTTATCTCAGTGTTAGGCATCAATTCCTTTTTAGAGAAGCACCTAACACTTTATAATATCTTAAAGCACTAGCAGCACTTTAACTTGTGTTTGTGGAGGCACTGCAAGTACCTTATATCAAGCTTTTTCTACAGCCAGCAAGCATGCTGGACACCATGGCCTTTCTTAAATGTGAACATTTTATGTCTGCGGTCCAGGAACTCTCATATTGAAGCTTCACCCAGGGCTTCTTCAGCAAACGCAATCAAGGGACTGGAAAGGAAAAAGAAAACCATAGAATATAGAGAGAAGAGAGTACCTTGGTGGGTGGCCAGCCCACCTCAGCAGAAAACTTGAAGAGTATAGGATAGAAAAAAGAACGCTGTTGAAACAGTCTTGACTCTTCAGCGGGGGGGATAGAAAAATGTCCCTAAGTGCTTCTCAAGTTCTGGGGTAGAATGCAGCTTTACCGTAGGCATGACTGATAGACCTAAAAAGGAACAGGACCAACACGCTTTAAAAACTGTGTCAATTGTTTTCAGTTCCTGGCTGGGATAGATTGCCACACACTTTGCTTTAAGTGCACAGACCCAGGTCGTGATTTTATCAATTGTGTGCTCTATAAAAAGTGTTGCCCTCTGCCAAGGTGAAAACTGGAGAGACAATAAGGCACCACAATTGCATAACATATCATTAACAGACTTCAATCAATCAATCAATCAATCAGTCAATCAAACGTTATTTAACCAGGCAGTTTGCATTGTTGAGCAAGCTCATTTTCAAGATGGTCCTGGACACATAGGACAAATGTGATTACATTACACAACAGGTCATAATACAGTGTACAGAAATACAGAGTGATACAGGATACACCATCAATAAAAACCATAGTAAAACATGTAAAACGAGTACAAAAACACACATTAAGAATGTGGCATATATTGGTGGAAGTCTGTGGAGTACAAAGGGAGGAAACAAAGGAGGGTTACAGAGGTGGGCAGGATGATAGGAGGGAGACAGACAATAAAGGGGAGAGAGAAGCGGGCGGTCTACTTTGTGCAATTTTCCAGCTAGGTGGCAATTCACCTTGGATTAGTGAGCTATTAAGTAGGTGGGCAATTGGTGCTGTCAGATAATGGTAGCCTGCTTTTAGGAAGAAGGGTTCTAACGAGTCAGTACCAGCACTTTTTTTGGTATCCAATGAGAGGAGAAGGTCCTCCATTGGTTTATAGGATATAGGTTGGAATTTGAAGAAGGGGCGGCCGGCACTGGGGGCAGAAGCAGGGCTAGTCGCTATGCTGGCAGTGCTTGCGGTACTAAGTTTACTAACAGGCGATGCATCAAATGCAGGGCCTGCAGTAGCAAAGTGATTATTGAGCAGGTCAAGGATCATGGACCTGTCTGTGAAGGAGGTGTTATCTGCCACAAGTTTGGTTGGAATTGGGGTGGCAGGATAATGTCCTTTGACCTCTCTCAGGATCTGCCAAAATTTAGCAGAGTAGTTTTTGTTTACCTCCAGGCCTGACTGGAAGATCCATGACTTTTCCAACCTGACCAATTTGGTACAGACATTCCTGACTACCCAGAAAGAGAGACTTAAAATAGCACAGGCAGTCATGTTATATATGTGTTACGAGGGTTAAGTTTAAATACCCATTTAAAAACAAGGTAATGTAGGCTGATTGGTGGTTCACAACACAGATGCAATATGTAAATAACATAGAGGATTAAAGGAAGATGTATCTGGCAGAAATGTAACAACCTTTGAACAATGTATTAGCTTGTATTATATAGGATGGACATCACTAGAGACACTGTTAATGGACTGCTGTAAAATGATATTGCTCCTCTGTGTAATGGCTACTCTGAATAAAATGAGTTTTATAAAAACGTTTTGCCCTAAAACCCAAATGAAAAGGGCTAAAAAAAAAGAATTCATGGCTTCTCAGTCTGCCTCTATGTCACCTAAGCACGATAGAGGCCCTGAAGAAGTTCGTAATGATGGTGGAAAGCATGCATCAAAGGGTTCATCTCCTCATGAACAGCAAGAGTCCCCGTCAAAGGGAACAGATGAAGATAAAGCAGCTCAGTGATCAGACAAGCGTGGTAAGGATATCAGGGTGTCCAAAAGGGGGAATACTGATTCCAGTGACGGCAAAATACAAATAAAAGAGCCCAGAGCAGGTACTGTAACCACTGCCTGCTAAGAGAAAAGCATATCCATCCACTGTTCATGCAAAGGAAAAGAAGCAGGCAGTGAACCAGACACATACCTTTAACAGAGGACATGGCCAAAGCAAGGCAGTTTTTCCAAGTCTTCATGGTTTTGAGAAATTTCCACAATATGCCTTCCCCCCCTCCCCAGGCACAGGTCCAGGACTATTTGCCTATGGAGGAGGAGGAGGAGATGTATTATGAGGAGAGGGAAGGTGAATCTACGGTACCTGACATTTCACCTGAGCAAGAGTTTGGCTCCCCTTCTAGGCCCACAGAGGAATTATACCTTTTATTCCACATTCATCAAACAGATAGTGAACACCCTCAACATCCTTGCTCATGAGACAGAGGATGAAGTGGAGTTCATACATATGATGGGACTAGCCCCCACATGGAAACTACTAGTCCACATCCACAAGTCCCTCCAAAAAGCTAACATGGAAATCAGGACAGCACCTAATTCAGCTGCAATATTTAACAAAAAAACTGAAAAGAAATATCAGGTGAACAGATGGGGTGGAATACCTGCTGGATGCCCATCCTGATCATGAAGGTCCAAGCAGCTGTTTGTGAGAAGGCCAAGGTGCCCTTCTCCGCAAAGCTCCTGAGAAGGATTCCAGGAAACTGTATACTATGGCAGAAAAGTGTTTACAACAGCTTTCCTGCTCCTCAGGGAGGCAGCTTATTTGGTGTATTCAGCTCAGTGACGGGAATCACTGTGGAATGCAGTGCTGGCACTGACTGATAAAGTTGATGGTGAGGTGGCAGAGGACCTAGCTGCTACAGCAAAGTCAGTCCTGGATGGCAATAAATACCAGTTCTATGTGGCTGTCAACACCAATGACTGCTTCATGTGTCCTAGCCCATGCAGTGGCATTCAGGAGGTTTGCTTAGTTAAGGGCTAGCATCCTTTACCAGGACACCTAGGGTAAAGCATTCGACTTCTCCTTTGACGGAAATTCCTTATTTGGCAACAAAACAGAGGCATACATGAAAACAAGTGGACAAGTACAAAACCCCCATATAAAAATAACACTGAAAGGAAAAGGGCTTCCACTTCCTACAGGCCATGCGGAAGGGGAGGCAGGAGTAGGGGATACTATCCAAGACCCTATGCTCCCTATGAGTACCAATCCCCAGGGGTTACTGTAGAGACAGAGACAGGAGGGGCTCCAGATTCGCTGCAACCACAAATCCACAGCCAAAACATAATCCCTGACAATCCTGTCCAGGTTGTCAGTCAACCAGTGCCGGGGGTGGTGGTGACCAACTACCTTCAGGAATAGGTGAAAACAAAGCATCACAGACAAGTGGGTCCTGGAAGTAGTGGGTTGGGCATTAGCGCTGCAATTCAAAAGGTTTCCAAAGGTGCAGAGAACAAAAAGCTTTAAAGACTATTCGTCGATAGAAATAATTCTGCTGGAACTAGAAGTAAAGAAACTGCTGCAAGCAAAAGCAATAGAAAAGGACCCTACCCCACAGTGGGGAAAAGGCCTGTTTTCCAAATACATCCTCACCACCAAGAACAATGGGAAATGGTGACCAATTTTAGATCTAAGAAACCTGAACAAACATATCAAAAGGGAAAGGTTCAAGATGCTCACACTGAGCATAGTGATACCATCTCTACAGTCAGCAGATTGGCCGGGGTCACTGGACCTGAAAGCCATCTACTTTCACATTCCTGTCAGACCAAATCACAGAAAACAGCTCAGTTTCAGGCTGAGAAACTGTCAATACCAGTTTATAGCCCTTCCCTTTGGCCTCACCTCAGCACCAAGGGTTTTCTCAAAATGCCTAGCTCTGGTGGCAGCGTACCCGAGAAGACAAGGTTTGGTGTTTTTTCCCCTACCTAGACAACTGGCTAGACTGAAGAAACACAGAGCAAGAAGCAAAGTGCTCCATCTAAAAGGTAAATAGTTCCCTTAAGAACCAGGAATTCCTGATAAATCTGCAGAAGTCTCAGACAGAACCAGTTCAGTTACTGAATACCCAGCTGTACCTGGAGTCTATGCACTACCAAAAGTGCATAAGAATTTGGAACACCCACCACAGAGACCATCTGGAAATGGTTCAGTGACCAAAAATGCAGGACATTTTGTTGACCATTTTTTACAAAAATCTTTGTGTATGCTTCCTTCATACTTGAAGGATGCTGGAAATGTATAAAGGAGATTTGAAAATATGGTTTGGAAAGACAAAAATATTTGGATAGGAGTAGATATAGAATCTCCATATACCTCTATCCAACATAATCAAGGCACTCAGTATTCTAAATTCTTTTTAGGGAACCACAGAGGAGCAGATAAATTACCCATCAATTTCATAATTAAAGCCTTGGAGTTTATTTTAAACCACAACGCGTCTGAGTTTCAGGGTAAATATTACCTGCAGAAATGCGGAACAGCCATGGGTGCCAGTATGGCACCCAGTTACACGAACCTCTTCCTTGGGAGACTGGAAATGTTGAAAATTCAAAATCAAGTAAACAATCCATTTTGGTGCTATATTGAATCATGGCACTGATAGAAACATAGAAGTTGACAGCAGATAAGGACCGCAAGGCCCATCCAATCTGCCCATTTCTTTTTCTACCTTATAAATGTGCCATCAGCCTTTGCTCTGTCAGTGGCCTATCTATTCATACTCATCCATATTGCTCCCTTATGCCTATCCCATGCCTGTTTGAAGCCCTGCACTGTATTCATAGCCACCACTTCCTGAGGTAGACTGTTCCATGCATCCACCACCCTTTCTGTGAAAAAGAATTTCCTCAAATTCTCCCTTAAACGGCCTCCCTCTAATCTCATGCTGTGTCCTCTTGTCCTGCTATTTTTCTGATATTTAAACATGTTAGACTCTTTCACCTTGTTAATGGTCCTTAGGGTGTTTGAATGTCTCGATCATATCACCTCTCTCCCTCCTTTGCTCAAGGGTATACATATTGAGCTCCGTTAATCTGTCCTCATATGTCTTCTGATGCAGTCCCTGCACCATTTTGGTTGCCCTTCTCTGGACTGCCTCAATTTGGTTAATGTCCTTGTGAAGGTGTGGCCTTCTAGTACTGCACACAGTACTCCAGATGGGGCCTAACCAGTGTCTTGTAAAGAGGGATTATTACCTCCCTCTTACGACTTGTGATACCCCTACTAGTACACCCTAACATCCCCCCTAGCCTTACCTACTGCTTTAGAGGTCTGCTGGGATGATTTCAGGTCATTGGTGATGATGATGATGATGCCCAAGTCTCTTTCTTCCTTTGTGACTGCCAGCAACTCTCCTCCCAGCCTATAGGTGGCTTCAGGGTTTCTCTTCCCTATGTGCATAATCTTGCACTTCTTTGTATTAAATCCCAGTTGCCACTCTTCTGATCATTTTGCTAGTTTATCCAGATCTCTTCTCATTCTGCCCACCCCATCTGGATCATCTACTCTGTTGCAGATCTTGGTGTCATCTGCAAACAGTCAAGCCTTACCCTCTAGTCCATCTGCAATGTCACTAATGAAGATATTGAAGAGGACTGGCCCCAAGACTGATCCCTGAGGTACCCCACTTGTGACTTGTGATATATAGGTGACTGCTTGTGTGTATGGGAGGGAGACAGTAGCAAAATTCCCAGAGTTTATTGATTGGCTTAATGAAAATAAATTTAAATTAAAATTCACTTACTCAGTAAGCAAAAAAAAACTTGAGATCTTACTTTGTAACACCGGTAGGACTGAAGCCAGCAGGTGGCAGGACCCCACGGAAAATTTCTAGCTAGCAGTCTATCACGGGAACCACCCCCGACATCATGTATGGTATAAAGGGAGGCCAGTCCCCTGTATCCCCCACTCCTTTTCCCCGTTGACTTGCACCATCTCTGTTGCAGATCTTGGTGTCATCTGGAAACAGTCAAGCCTTACCCTCTAGTCCATCTGTAATGTCACTAATGAAGATATACCCCTACCGGTGACCTCCGGAGTGCCTCAAGGCTCGGTACTGGGTCCCCTCCTCTTCTCCCTCTCCATCAATCAACTATCCATGGTTACTACCAGCTGTAGCGCCACCATGTATGCAGATGATCTGGTAATCCTGGCTCACTCCCAGAATGCCACTACCCCAAACGAGAACCTGACTGATGACTTTAACAGGATATTGTCATGGGTTACTAGTCACAAGCTGGTCCTGAACCTGAAAAAGACCCAGGCTATGCTCTTTGGCTCAATGGCTAAATTCAAAGCCTCATCTGCCTGCTAACATGTCACCAGCACAGACGGATCCTCACTACCCATAGTGAGCTCCATCAAATATCTGGAGGTAACACTTGACCTCCAACTTGACATGGCTAATCATATCCTTAACATCTGCAGGGCGGCAAACTGCAAACTGGGTCTGGCCTATAGGGCCAAGTATAACCTTACACTGGCAGCCAGGCTTGCCCTAGCGAAGGGTGTGCTCCTTCCCTCCCTCAGCTATGGGCTGCACCTATTTGCTTGCTCTCCAAAGACACATCTCAGCCGGTGGTACACTGCTTACAATAACATTTGTTGTTTTGCCTTCACTGCCCCCCGACTCACCCACCATTGTGAGCTATATGAGAAACTCTGCTGGCTCTCACCAGCTAGATACCTTGATTTTGGTTTGGGATGCCTCTCTGGGAAAGTGATCAGAACTAGCACCCCCAAGGGCTGGCCCAGCATCTGCCTAAACTGAATCCCACCCCCCACCAACTTAGGTCTCTCACATCAGGGATGCTCAAAGTCCCTCCTACCCGGACCCTCATGGGGGATCGGGACTTTGTCATAAGTGTGTCCAGACTCTGGAATTCGCTGCCTGTGGATATCCGAGCTGCCCTCTCCTATCTCAGTTTTCGAAATTCCCTGTGGGGTTTCCTAAAACTAGCATCAGCGTATGACTGCCTCAAACCTCCCTAGAGTAAAGAGTCAAATTATTTTGTCTGAACCTCCCCAGGGCGTCTCCATTGAATTCCTGGAGATATTTTCCCCACTGTATCAATGACTTCTGACTACTCCTGCCTAAAAAGCTTTGGGCATTTTTACACCCATTATTGCTCCACGGTCATATGCTAACCATGACATATTGCACCTTGGTCACTTGGTAGAAACTTGTACTACCAAGTGTTTTTGTTTCTGTCTAACATGTGCATATTTAGAAAAATGTGATGAGCTGTATATACCTGCCCATGATCCAATTAGCCTAGGGGGTGTATACGACAATGTTATAAGTTATATTATGACCAATCCAGTCCTTGAGCTATGCTCCACTCCTATGTATGATGACCTGTATATATCTGTCAGTTGAACTAGCTAGTCTAGAGTGTATAATCTGAAATGTGCTTACTACCATATGTTTTCCCGAGCGTCAAATGATGTATTTCCCACATGTTTGTTTACTGTGACAAAAAACTGTACTCTCTTTGCCATGTCTCCTTGACTGTTGTTCTTCATGTTGTATTCTCCCGGGTCGTTCCTGAAAATAGGCATAATACTTGTCTAGTGTACTTACCTGGTAAACAAAAGCTAAATAAATAAATCAGCTCTATGGATCACCTCTTGCTAGTTCAACCTCCATTTTACTGTTTCTTAACTTAAGATTTTTAATTTTTTCAAAGAAAAAGTTGCTTTTTCAGAGCTCCAGATTTCTGCATGTCATCTCCAACGTCCTCCATCCAACGGTGCCCTTCCAAGTGTGCTTGTGCAAACAAATGCCACCCAAAGACAGGCACTGAGCCTGCCTCTGGTGCCTAGGCCCTGATCACGATACTCAGGCCTGTCTGCACTGCCAAAAGTTTAACAGCAGGATGAGAATCTGCCCCTAAAAGGCACTTCAAGCTTTCCTCACAGAGCAACGATTAGCTGCTATGCAGAAAGATTCCTCTTCTCAGGGGAGTTCTTCCCACAAGAAATCTTCCAGAAAGCACCAGAAGGAGAAGAAGGAGAGAGAAAAAAAAAGAGATCTCCCTCAAAATCTAGGTCTTCAGGCTCCCACTCTGCCTCCTGGGGTAGCTCAGACTTTGCCTCCCAGGTAATCTGTCCTCCTACCCAGCTAATGGTAGTCAAACCACCCGCCCTGATCCAGGTGTCGGGTTGTGAAGACCACAGCTCAGGCTCCTTGGGCCCTGCCTTGCAGCCGCTTAAAGTCCCGCTGCCTGATCAGGCCTCAGTATGGCACTCTGACCTCGGCAAGCACACCTCAAAACCGACGTCAGTACACTCTCAGTCAGCCTCTATTTCTGGTGCTGACTCCCATGACAAACACAAGGCCTCAGGGCACTCTTCCAGGAAATCTGCCTCTCAGCCTCCTTGGCCACCATCAGACAAACATCCAGTAGAACATCATGTGTCAGTGAGTGATGCCCACCAATGACACTCGATTGATGTCACTGGTTCAACAGCACCATTGGTCCAGTCCCCAATGTCGCTGGTCCCCCCCCCCCCACCAGAAGACTAACGCTTGGGACACAGTCCTCTCAAGGACTACCAGACATCAGCCTTGGACCAGGCATCAGCTACCGCTGGAAATACCATTACTACTCCGATGTCCCCCACTGGATGCACGCTGCTGCCGGATCAAGACACTAGACTGGCATTAGGCCCAACAGCCAATGGAGAACCTAAACTTCATTTGTCCCAGGTCAAAGACCTGTTTGGGTATTGGTGGGAGACCATCAGGACAGACCTCCTGCCACCCAAAACTCCTCGGGTAGAGGTTACTCCCTCAGATACCGGGGCTTGTCTCCCGAGAGAGCCCACTCTCGTTTTGGGCTCAGACAAGGGGCAAGACAGGCCATAAACGTCACTCCATGTCCAGGAGCCACAGTTCCTCCTGCTCCTCTGAGTATCTCAAATGCAGGTGCACAATGTCTCGGTACTCCTCCTCTGGAGACTCGAATAGTTCCTCAGTCTCTTCCTCCTCAGTCCCTTAATCAGCTCGATGTCTTTCCCCCATAGACCCAAGGGACACACCCAAGTCACCGCTAGATGATCCTTCTTTTATTGAGATCATGTGCCATATTCAAGAGAACATGGGCCAGGAGACGGAGGACCTTGATCTGGAGAGACTCTGTTTGGCCAAGTACCTGTGCCAAAAGGACCCAAAGCCTGTTGTGATCCCGCCCTTGATCAACACATTTGCAGTTGTCACCAAGACAGCATGGAAATGCCCTCACACCACCTCCATGGTGCCCCAAAGGGTAGATCACCTATACAGGGCCCCAAAGGAGGAACCCTGGGTGAGTAGCCTATGGTGGACTCCATCGTCATCTCGGCTGCCCATGACAGATCCCAGAGGCCATGTCATCTTAGCACACAGCCTCCAGATCATGAGTCTAAACAGCTGGACGCTATGAGGTGTAAGATATACTCCTCAGTAACATGCACCATACAATGTCTTAATTTTCTAACACATATGGTGCAATTCCAAAATGCCCTTTGGGAGCAGAGGATGGACATTTTCAAGCAGATCCCAAAATATCCATAGAAAGTAGAGCTGGAGAAGCTACTACAAATGGGCTCGGATGTCGGCATGCATGTACTCCAATCAGCTTATGACTCAGCGGACACAGCTGCAAGGGCTGCAGCCATGGGAGTATGTGTCTAATGCCATTCATGGTTGTGGGTCTCAGGCTTTGCTCAAGTTGTCCAGACTAAGATCTTGGACACACCGCTCAATGGTTCTGTCCTCTTTGGTGAGGATTCTGCGAGGATAATCACCAAGCTGCAGGATTCAGGCAAGGCCATTCAGTCCGTACACTCCATGTACAAGCTGAAACAAAGGTCCTTTCGGAAGCCTCGTTTTTGTGGAACAGGGGAACAATAATTCAGATTCCAGCTACAGCAGCATCAAAGAGGTGGTTACAGCCACAAAGGCCCCTCACAAGGTTCCACTAAGTCTCGGGCTGCCAAACCAGCCCATGCCAATCTTCCCCCCTCCCGCTACAGACTGACTCCTTGCCAGACCCACCTCCTCCTGTAGTCCCGTTGGGGGAGGTGATAGATTGTTGCTTGTCTTGTTATGCCACAGGCTGGCAAAAAGTCAGCTCTGACCAACGGGTCCTGCAGATGATCGACAAAGGCCACTCGATCAAATTCTTACAGATGCCACTGGACAGGCCACCACCACCCTCCACTTGTTCCTCGGCTAAAGAAGAGTTAATCTGGGGTGAAATCCAAGCTCTCCTACTCAAGAGGGCTATAGAACCTGTCCCCCCTCTCAGAGGGGAACAGGATTCTATTCACACTTCTTCCTCATGCCCAAAAAGACAGGGGATCTACGCACCATCTTGGACCTCAGCGACATCAATCAGTTTGTCGAGTACAAACGTTTCCGGATGGTCACCCTGCAAGACCTACTGCCCATGATTCATCAGGGGAATTGGCTAGCATCACTGGATACGTAGGACATATCTTCATATTCCAATAGCCAAACTTCACAGGAGGTTCCTCAAGTTTGAGGTTCAAGGAAGGCACAACCAATTCAGAACGTTGCCCTTCTGCCTATCCTCAGCCCCAAGGGTCTTCCCCAAGTGCTTGACGGTGGTTGCAGCAGCCCTCCAAAGGAAAGGGCACTACATTTTCCCTTACCTGAACGACTAGCTCTTGATGACCCCATCCAGTGAGCAACTATGGTGCATGATCCAGGACACCTGTTCTCTCTTGAGAGAACTGGGTATCACCATCCATGCAGCAAAGTCCTCCTTGCTTCTGACCCAATCCCCCCAGTTCATCGGGGTGTTGCTCGATACCACTCGAGGAAAGACCTTTCTCCCAGAGGACAGGGCACTTCGACTCTGAGGCCTAGCCCACGTCTCATCCCTCTCACAGGTACCAGCCAGGACACTTCTCAAGCTTCTAGCCCACATGGCTGCCTCCATTACTACAGTTCCCCTAGTCAGACTGCATATGAGAACAACTCAGTGGACTCTGAGAGTCCAGTGGGACAAACGATGGGATGACCTGGACCAACCGGTCTCTATCCCAGAACTAATCTGTCAGGAGCTCAACAGGTAGATAACATCCCCTTCTCTTGCAGAGGGGCTGCCCTTTTAGAGAACACCTCAGGCTCAAATCCTGACATTGGATCCTTCTGGCACAGGTTGGGGCACACATCTGGGCATCCACAGGACAAAGGGCATTTGGTCCATGGCCAAGGAGCTCCTACACATCAACATTTTGGAGGGAGACACGTTTTCTATGCCTTGCAGGCATTGAGTACTGCGCTCCTCTCGTAACACCACCCAATACAGACAGACAACATGGCGGTGGTGTTTTACCTCAACAAAATGGCAACACCCACTCATACCCCCTTTGTCAAGAAGCAATGCGGGTCTGGAACTGGGCCATAGATCACTGCCTGGATATCTCGGCGGTTCACGTCCCTGGGATTCAAAATACCCTGGCCGATACACTCAGCAGGACATGGTCCAGAGTGCATGAGTGGGCCCTTCTACAGTCTGTCGTAGAAGATCTCTTCGACAGATGGGGAAGGCTGGAACTGGACCTCTTTGCATCCCCTATCAATACAAAGTTGTCCAATTTTTGCTCGCTAGATTCAGGGTCTAGAGTTTTCTGGTGAGACACACTGACCCTCTCCTGGAGGAGGAGGTTCCTCTACATGTTCTGTCCCTTCCCACTCCTGAAGAAGGTACTTCTCAAGCTACAAGCAGAAGGGACAGTAATGATCCTGGTGGCCCCATTGTAGCCATGGCAGATTTGGCCTCACCCCGCTGCAACAGCTGGCAGCAGGGCCACCACTACCCCTGCCACTGAGCTCTCACTTGATCTCCCAGGAGTATGGGACCTTGGTATGCACAGACCTGCGGTCATTGCATCTCCATGCATGGCTCCAGAGGACCTAGCTATGTCACACTTTGGGGGTCTCATACAGGGTTGCCAAAGTTCTGGTGGCCACCAGAAAACTTTCCACCAGAGCTACCTACACCATGAAATGGAAGCATTTTTTGCCTCTGGGCTACTGCCCGCCATCTAGAACCCTTGGCCTGTTCAGTGAGCTCCATCCTTGAGTACCTGTTGTTGATCTTGGATTCAGGATTGGGCTATTCATCCATTAAAGTCCATTTGTCTGCAATTTCTGCCTACCATGCCCCTGTTCAAGGCAGAACTGTGGCACAGCTGGACCTGGCATCTTCCACATAAAGCCCCCAATCAGGGACCCCGTTCCCCCTTGGGACGTTCTGTTCGTGCTTGAAAAGCTCACCTTACCCCCGTTTGTGCCAGCCACAGAATGCGAGCTTCGCTTCCTTTCCTGGAAAGCGTTATTTTTGGTTGCCATTACTTTGGCTTGGAGGATTTCCGAGTTACAGGCTCTGAAGTGTAAAGAGCCTTATTTGGTGTTCCACAAGGACCGAGTGGCCTCGAGGACCAGTCCTAAGTTCTTACCAAAGGTGGAGTCCGAATTGACCTTGAATCAGGACATACACCTTCCAGTGTATTATCCAGAATGCTCAAACCAGGGTGAGGCTAGTCTCCACATGCTGGAGGATGTACACCGTATCTTGTGTTTCTATCTCTCCAGAACATGAGAATTTAGATGTTCTCACCATCTTTTTGTTTCCTTTGCCCTCAGAATCCATGGGGCTCCTGTAGCCAGACTCTCTCCAAATGGCTGGTATACTGTATTTCCTTTTTTTTACCAGAAATATGACAAACCCTTGCTGGGCTCGGTGAAGGGTCATTCCACGAGGGGAGTAGAGGCGTCTTTTGCCGCTTTAAGAAATGTGTCCACAACTGACGTATGTGTGGCTACAACATGGAATTCAGTCCATACTTTCATCAGGCATTACAGTCTTGACATTGCCTCCAGATGCAGAGTGGGCTTCAACCTTGCTGTTCTGCAGGGACTGCTATCCTGGGGGCATTGCTCTCCTAGTTTCTCTCTGCTTCCTCCACCTGAGATTAGTCTGGGTCTCCTCTACTGCTTGGTACTCAGTCCTACTGGTGTTATCCGCTGCAAGAGCTGACTCGCGAAGTAAGAGAGTACAGTTACGTAAGAACTTACTGTAATAGTAGATCTTTGAGAGAAGCTCTTGCAGAAGGTACTGCTTCCCGCCCACCTTCCCCAAGGGGACACTTTCTGCATTATGCATTGTGCATTCATTAGCAACGCTCTTGTTGCCCTGTGTGGAATTCGCCTCAGTTCTCTGTTCCTGATCACCTTCCATCCTCGATGTCGGAGTCCCTGGCAAGAGAACTGAAGGACGCAGGGGACCGCCCTCCCTTTATACCATACATGACATCGGGGGCGGTCCCCACTATAGACTGCTAGCTTGAAGTTTTCCATGGGGTCCTGCTGCCTGCCAGCTTCAGTCCTATCAGTGTTACCTGCTGCAAGAGCTTCTCTCGAAGATCTACTGTTATGGTAAGTTCTTACATAACTGTACTTTTCTAGATCTGGAACTTATGAGTAAACCTGGGGAAGTGGTGACAACTAGAGGCTACAGAAAACAGATGGCTACCAACAGTCTTTTGAAGGCGGGCAGAGCTCATCCAATGAAACTGAAGCAATCCATGCCGTACAGTTGGATGTTGCAGCTATACCATAGCTGTTTTATTGATTAAACTTTTCACAGCTAGGCACAGGAACTTGTAAATCACTTTCCCGAGAAAGGCTGTCACAATAAGATGTTAATAGAAGCAAAAGAGAAAACACTTTTAAAGAGGAGATCAGCGTTGCTAAAGGACAAAAATTATGACACTATCTCTGGTGGGGACTCAAACATGGTAAACTTTGTAACAGAGTTTAATCACTTGGTAGGCAGAGTAGGGAATATTGTTCATAAAAACTGGACCATCCTTACAAGTGATATACAGGACAGGAATGCAGTGGGAGTAAAACTGAGGGAGGCTTTTAAGAAAGCACCCAATATCAGGGAAAAAGTGGTCCATAGTAGACTACGACCTGTACCTGTATCCACTGCTAGTAGCGTGTGGTTACCTAAAAGATCTGGAGGGTTCTTTAAGTGTCACCACTGTAATAACTGTGAATTTGCACTAATAGAAAGAGAGTTCAAACATCCCACAATAGAAGGGATCCAGCTAAAAACAGAGGAGACTATTACGTGTGATACCCCATTTGTTGTATATACTCTGTGGTGTGACTATAAGAAACTACATGTGGGATGCACAGTCAAACTGCTGGAACACAGAATTCAAGAGTATGTACAGTCCATTAGAAATGGGAGACGAGACACTCCTGTGGGAATGCATTTTTATGCACACAACAATTCTAATGCTGAGAATTTAAAATTCATGGGGATAGAAAGTACAGTTACATAAGAACTTACCGTAACTGTAGATCTTCAAGAAGAGCTCTTGCAGCAGGTAATAACCATTAGGACTGTGCTGCCAGGCACTAGGATCCCACTGAAAAATTCTAGTTAGCAGTCCAAGGCGGGGGACCGCCCCTCATGACATCGGCCCCACCCCTGACGTCATTACTGGTATAAAGGGGTGGTCCCCCAGCATCACCTCAGTTCGCCCACCGGAGAATCGACTAACATAAAGGATGGGGAACCGAGGAGGTTCTAACATCCCCCTGAGAGAGGAAAAAATTATGTAACCATGCGGGAAGGAGGAAGGGAAAGCATACCTGCTGCAAGAGCTCTTCTCAAAGATCTACTGTTACGGTGAGTTCTTACATAACCGTACCATCTCACTTCAAGATAGAGCTCGTGCAGCAGGTAATAACCATTAGGACTAAGTCCCAAGCAGTACAAGGATATAATCCAGGTCAGACAGTTGGTGGTTACTAACAAAACCACCAACACTCATGAGAGAGAAGTCCCTGGAGGACAGCAAGGCCAAAGCCTGCCCTCCTTCTGAAAGCAATGTCCAAACTGTAGTGTTTAATGAAGGTATGGATGGAACTCCAAGTGGCAGCTGCACAGAGATCAGCTGCCGAGACATTTCGTAGCGATGAAAAGGAAGTGGCAACACCCCTAGTAGAATGACCTTTAACCGGTCCCAGTAAAGGTTTGTCGTACTTTTGATAGCAGAAAACTATACAACTGACCAACCATTTGGACAATGCTTGCCTAGTCACTGGTGCTCCTAACATTCTCCGGGCAAAAGACACAAACAACTGGTCTGTCTTCCTAGAAGATCGAATACGGTCTATGTAAAAACTAAGAATTCTGTGAATGAACATCCAGAGTATTCAACAAGGCTTCCCCTTTATTTGAATACTCTCAGTAATAAACTGGGAGATGAATGTCCTGGTTAAGAGTGAACTCAGACTCCACCTTCGGAGAAACGTAGGATTAGTATGCAGGGATACCCTGTCCCTGTGAAAAAACAAATAAGGCTCTTTACACGTCAGAGCCTGAAACTCAAAAATCTTCCGGGCTAAAGTAATGGCAACTAAAAATAATGCTTTCCAAGACAGGAAGCGTAGCTCGCAACTTGCGGCTGGCTCAAAAGGAGGCAACGTAAGCTTTTCTAACATGAATAAGAGATCCCATGGGGGAATAGGATCCCACATGGGAGGCTTAATGTGCATTATACCATGCACAAAAGTGCAGGACAAGTCCATTTGCGCCAGGGTCCTACCATACACTGGTACATGATAAGCTGACAGTGCAGAAAGGTATACCTTTATGGATGAATAGCTGAGTCCTGCTTCAGATAGGGAAAGGAGATACTCCAGGACTGAATTCACCAGTCAGGTGAATGGATCCAAGTTATGGGATGAAGCCCACAGGCAGAATCATTTCCATTTCATGGTGTATGTGGCCCTGGTCGAGGGTTTCCTTGTGGACACTAGGACCTCCGCTACCCTTATGGCTGCTTACCTGTCCCTGACTAAGTCTGCAGGAGACATGCATGCAGGTGCAGAGACTGGAGATTTGGATGTATGAGAGTACCTTACTCTTGGGAGAGCAAGCGAGGAGAAGGGGTAGAGGAATTGGGAGGTTCCATTGCCAATTGCTGGAGCAACAGGAACCAAATCTGTCAAGGCCAAAATGGTGCTATGAGAATCATGACAGCCCATTCCACTTGTAGCTTGAATAGCACTCTCTGAAGCAAGGTCAGGGGTGTCCGGAGGGCCTGGTATCAGGTCCTGTGGTTTGGTCCTTCCTGGCATGAGGCTCGATGGTGTCACTGTATCAGACATTAGTTCTGGTGGGATGCCATCTCCTGGTGTTGGGTGCCCCGGCACCTGGTCGTCAGGCTCCCGATGGGGAGATGGATGCAGAGCGGTGATGCCTGGTCCATGGTGTCCTCACAGACAAGCATCAGGTCCCTCAACATCAAGTCTGTAGTTGGACCCTTGTCAGAGCCCTGCAGAGCAGACGCTGGCTTAGGGGGTGGCATCTGGTCTGGCTCTGTAGCGGAGTCAGAGGGCGTTAAGACCTGACGTTGGTCCGGAACCCTGGATGATGATGGTTTGGAAGGCAAGCATGGTTTCTTCTGGCGCTCGTGTTCCTGACATCTCTTGGTGTCATCTGGCTCTGTTGTCCTATCTGATGACCCAGAGACCACAGCCTTGTGGACAGCAGGCTCCAACCTGCTGCCTGACAAAGAATAGGCTGGTCCTGCTGGCTGAGACCCTGGTGCAAGCTTGTGGGGCTAGATAGCCAGGGACACGGGGGCCTGGGAAGGCCATAGCCGGAAAGACTCCCCGCCGTACATACGTCTGAGTGGAGATGGGGGGCTTCTTCAACAGTAACCCTGGGAGAGCCAGGAAAACTGGAGGGCCTGAATCTGACCTCACATCAGAAGCAGAATGTTTTGGAAGCCTTGTGTGGAGACCTGGGATGGGATTCTGACCTGGACCTGTTCTTGCCCCGATGGTGGTGCTTACCACTCGATTTCTCCTCTCTGGGGGAGGAATCCTTGGTGGAGGAGGAAGACTAGCTGTGCCCCAAGTGGGTCTTCTGCATGGTGGCCACTTGTTCAAGCAGGTATGCTTTCAAAGTCTTCAGGCAGCAGGTGCAAGTCCTCCTGTTGAAGCTTATGTGATGCAGGTAGTCATCCGGCTTGTGGTCAGAGTCTAGGCAAAGTAAGCAGGCTGAATGGCCACCTTTTGCTGGGATCTGCTTGCTGCATGCACACTTCGATTTCTACCACTCTGCAGAAGAAGATGGCTGGGTAGACAAACACAACAAATTCAGTATTTAGAAAAAACATTAACTGCTTAAGAGCGAAATGAGTGGTCGACTGGAAGCAGGAGGCATCCGTGGAACTCATATACTGAGGTCGATGGAGAGAAAAAACTGAGGTGGTGCCAGGGACACCCCTTTATACTTTAGTAGCGTTAGAAGTCTGACATGCGACATCAGGTAGAAGCGATCCCACACCTTGGACTGCTAGCCAGAATTTTTCTGTGGGGTCCTAGTGCCTGGCTGCATAGTCCTAATGGTTATTACTTGCTGCAAGAGCTCTATCTCGAAGTGAGATCAAGTTCCTCCTTTTAAAAAGGTGGCAACAGGTCAAATCAACTCCAGAAAAGGGAGAGTTACTGGATTATCACATTGAAAAGTGTCAAACCTTTGGAGCTTAATGACCAGTGGGACATCAAACTGTACCTTCAGGATTAAAATATTTAATCATGAATCTTTGCCAGATATTTGAGTAACTTGTATTGAAATGATTCTACTTGTGTGTCAATAATGACTTTTGATGGTCAACCAAGAAAGGGAATTTTTTTGCAAAAAACGTGGGTCTTATTTTCCTTTTAAACACACTTCAGCTTTAAGGTGTAACACAATCATAAAGCAGCAATGAAAATACAGTCTATATAGTTCAAACAACTTGTTACAAGATGATGAGGCTGTTATAAGTGTCTGACCTTATTTTTTTTTAATTTCTTTAATTTTTCCTTTATTATTTTTTGTATACAGTATTTAGCATTTGTATATGCTTCCTTATAGTAATCTGTTATCCTGGTTCCTTTGTAGGTCCTTCTATAGCTAATCAGCTTACCATCGTTTTCTTTGGTGTCAGTGTGGCTCAGTTGGTAGCACATCTGCCTCTGGATTAGAAGGTTGTGGATTCTCGTCCCACAATGAGATTGGACTTGCACCTCAAACGCTGGCATCCGACTGCAATATTAGAGGGGTGCTGTACTGCTAGGGTGTGCTGTCCTTCAGATGAGACATTAAACCGAGGTCCCTTCTATTCATCCTGGTGCTGTCCTGGTGGGTGTCCAGGTGGAAGTAAAAGAACCCAGGGCACTCTTCACAAACAGTAGGGGACATTCCCGGTGTCCTGGCCAACATTCCCCTTCCCATAAACCGGTTCATGCAATTGTCCAGGCTGTGTGTGGGTGTTGAAGTGTGATATGGCCGCCACTACACATTCAGTCACTTCACTACCAGTCTAACATTGCTTGTAAAGCACTTTGGGATACACTGTGTATGAAAAGCACTATATAAATGCTGATTCTTCTCCTGAGATTGTGTGTGTGAGAGAACATTTCACGCTGCCAGATCATGACACTTGCTCCTCTCGACTCTACTCCATTTTTTACTTCTTGCTCCCCCATGTCAGGTACAAGAGTATCTGTATGAACTTAAATAGAAATTCAGATTACAGTTTAAGACAGCAATGTGCAGAGAAATTACATCTTGATCTGAATATCATGTTTGTAAATTAGAGGGGCTTTAAATTCAGATAGAAAATAATAGGTATAGTCTGGTCCATTAATTTAGTAGAGTGTACGTTTAAGCAATCTACCACAAGAGAGTGTGGGTGATGCCAGGATTTACCCACGCCTGGTGTGCTGTTAGGTCATGAGGCCACAGGCCGAGTGGGCAAAAACACACCGTATGGGTAATCCGGCATCACCCACACTCGAGGGGATATTGTGATTATACACTGCCTCCTTGTTTTGTGGCATAAAAATTATTTTTTCATTTTTCATATTTTTTTTTATTTTGTTGTATTTGTTGCTCTGTGGAGTAGTAGGGTTGGCTAGGGGTGTGGTACTTGGTTGGTAGGGTAGAGCTCTTGTTAGTGCTTTCCTTTTCTGCACGTGTGGAGGACTGTTTGGATTTTTCTGGCTCAATGCTTCTTCTGCTGCTGGGAAAGCTTCAACATTGTGTGTTATTTTTGGTAGCTCACTATGTCCTGGTCCTGTTGTTGTTCTCCTAGGAACCAGGACAGCTTTATTTCTCGAGTGGCTTTATTTTAAATATGGGCAGTGGCTCAGTTTTTAAGGCATTGTGTGCATGGTTTCCGTATCACAGGGTAAAGAGTTGGGGACAAGGATCAGCAGCAGCACTGTACGTGGAAACTGTAGGGAGTGAGAGTCGGAGGAGCAGGTAGGCAATGAACATGGGGGCGATGGTAGCAAGCGGGCATGGAGTCACAGGGTGCCAATCAGTAATGGCAACAAGTTTCAGGTCTGTTGTACTGTGTAACTACCATACCACTCAGCGAAGCAGAGCAGAGCAGACATCTATTTGCTGTGGTTGGTTGCCGGGATGGACTGCCGTTCATCGGGGCAGCGATTCTCTTAGTGAAGGCTTGGTGTCAGTGAGAGGCAATGGCTGAAACAAACTACTCCATTTTTTTATTTTTTTCTCGTGTGCTTGTTGTTTCCTACAGAAATGTACAGAAGCCGGTGCTCAGGGGTTCAGAGTGGGAGAGTGACTTGTGATGGAGATGGAGATGACAGGAAGTGAGTATTTGGCCAGCGGGGAGTCAGCGAGCAAAGCTTAAGTGACTTAAGCAGGATTTTTGGGTCAGAGGGATTTCAGAGTCAGTTCTTGATGTGGCTGACTGGTTGCTGGCACTTTTACCATTGGGTGATAGCATGATTTACAACGTGTAAATCGTGCCAGTCAGTCAATCAGGAGCCAGTATTTATTGAGCCATTGTATAATTATAAATTGTGACCTAGAATCTATTTTGTATTATTGTTTAATCACTAGTTAATTATGTGTTTAACTACATGCACTATAAAGCTGACCATGTTGCCTCCCATTTGTCACGCCCCCAACAAAGGGTTGTTTGAACCCAAAGCACCAGGGCTAGTAAGTGGCCAGTGAGCACATCTGGGACTGTACCATTAAATCGCAATTAAATATTATTATTGCTCAAGAAATCAGTGTGTATCTTTATTTGGAGTGTTGATGCAGGTTTTAGTACTCGGGTACTAGACTTCATAGGTGCAGGGCTGAATATCCTGCAAGAGAAGGCTTTCCTTCCATGGGAAAGGATATCAGATCTGACTGCCACTGCTGAATCCTTCTCACTAGGCCACCCAAGGCTTGCAGGGGATTTCCTGCAGTTACTGGGCCACGTGGTCTCATCCATAGCAGTACTACCACGGGTCACATTTCGGGTGATGGACACTCAGTATCACCTAAGGGACCACTGGTCTCAAAGGTGGGATTCACTGTCAAAACTAGTGCCAGTCACAAAGACCTTCATGCAAGCACTGGAGTGGTGGAGTTGTGGAAGAAGGAGGAAAGCAACTTTAAGAGACGGCATTCCCTTCCTCCAAGTATTCACAAGAATTCTTCCAATACATTCTAGCTCCTGACTCCATTTACACTCTCTCCTCTAACCTTCCCGGTCTCTCGCACCTCACTAGGTGACACAATCATGAAAAGCGTACATCTCATGACCTCCCTGTCATGCCTCATTCTCCTAAGTTGCTGCATGGACCAGGTTATTGCCAAGGCCTTACAGCACACATCATGGAATAGTTCACACACACACACACACACACCCGCCACCTCTGGCCCAAGTCTTCTCTTGTGCTCCTATACATTCCATGCATCCCAAAATGAGATGCCACACTTTTGGGGCACTGGCTTCACAAACAACTCCATATACTCTGCAACACAACAGTCCTAGGCAGGCTGTCACCCCTTACCTCACCTGGGCTCCATCACTTCACCCTCCTACTACTTGTCTGTGCTGGTGATATAGAGACCAACCCGGGACCCTCTTGTAATCCTCCTCACCCACCCACATCCACGTCTATACCCCTGGTAAAGGGGCTGCGAATTGCACACTTGAACATCTGCAATATATGCCCCAGGATGCCGGAACTGGAAGCTTGGGTCTTACAGATGGAACCAGATGTTCTGTGCATATCTGAATCATGGCTCAAGCCAGCCATCAAGCAGCATGAGGTATCCTTACCCAGTTACAGCTGTCTTAGAAAAGACAGGATAGGCAAGAGGGGTGGAGGTGTACTCCTTTACTTCAGATCTAATACAGACATCTCCGAACTTCCTGATCCCGGTGTGGGGGCACCCCTAACTGAATCCCTCTTTGTCACCCTCACACTTGGAAATGTCAAAAAACTAATAATTGGATGCATCTATGTGCCCCCAAGTTAAGCTTCCTCTGACCTGTCCTCACTCCTAGCCTCCCTACCCAATCTCCCTGATCATGACCTCATTCTATGTGGGGACTTTAACCAAGATTGGCTGCAACCAGATGCTGCGAAATTGCATGCCATGTTGGCTGACTCCTCCCTAACTCAGCTTATCCAGCCCCCTACACGTATCAACTCCAAGTCTGGTAAACACACGCTGCTGGATTGGATGGTCACTAATTGTCCACTAAGGATCAGAGCAGTGGGCATACTCTCTGACTGCATAAGTGATCACTCCCCCACCTTCTGTGTGTGGAGAAACAACTGTCCTAACCCCCCTCCCAAGATATCCACAGTCCATGACATCTCGGTCTGATGTAGGCAGCTTTATCACCTCCATCAATACTATGGACTGGTGACCCATCAGCTCACTCCCCGATATCAACCATGCCCTAGACTTCTTTATCCAAACTTTCACGCATTTAGTTAACCAACATGCCCCTCTGAAAAAGTGCAGGTCCAAGGGTGTCAAGGCTCCGTGGCTCTCTAAAGAGATCTGGAAACTCATGTCCTGCTGTGATAAGGCTTGGCGGGCCTACAAGATAAGTGAACTCCCCTCGGACTGGCAAGTCTACAGAAACCTCAGGAATTCATTTTTTACAGATCTGCACAAATATACTGTGCTTTTCCAACACCCATCCCCTCCAAGCTCTGCCATGCATCCCATAACTACCTCTGTTGATCGCCCCGAGTTCCACCTAAACTTGCCACTCTCAAAGAGGTACAAAAGCTTTTCTCACAACTAGATCCAGAGAGCTCGGCCAGGCACGACTCCCTAGAGGCAACATTTCTTAAACTGGGTGCCACGCCCTTGCTCGCCCAGTTAGAGACCTTTTCAATCAGTCATTCATCTCTAACTTGGCACCCGATAAATGGAAGGTGGCAGTGGTAGTCCCTGTGCATAAGGGGGGTCCAACTCTGTTGTTGAAAACTATAGACCCATTTCCATCCTCTGTCATCTGGCAAAGATACAGGAGTGCATACTATATAACCACCTTCAGGATTACCTGGAATCCCACAACCTGCTATCCCCCCATCAACATGGTTTCAGAAGGAACCACAGCACCGTAATGGCCCCAATAAAAGTGACAACAGATATATTTCATGCCATGGATTAGGGTTGCGCCACATGTGCCATCTTCGTCAACTCACTAAAGCTTTTGACCTGGTAAACCATGGTCTCCTTCTCCACCAACTACATGCCACAGGTCTGGATAAAAATGCCCTAAACTGGGCAACGTTACCTGTCCTGTCGCCCTTAAAGAGTCAAATGGGCCGGCTCCCTCTCAGAACTTAGACCAATAACCCATGGCATGCCTCAGGGATCCATTTTGGGGCCATTATTGTTCTCACTCTTCATTAATGATCTCCCCAGCTTCTGTGGTGGTGCCTCGGTACATCTTTATGCAGATGACGCAATCATCTACCGATCCTCACCAGACCTTGCCCAAATCAATCGTGAACTTGCCACGGATTTCACCTCCCTCAAGGACTGGTTCTACCAGAAACAGCTCATTCTCAATACCAGGAAAATGAAATGTATGCTCTTCTCCCATCATTCCAATGTCAAGCATGCCTCTTCTACCCTCAACATTACATCATCCTTGGGAGATACCTTGGAGACCGAACCTGCCTTCAAATACTTGGGCTTCACCCTGGACCCTACACTGTCCTTCAGTATTCACATCTTTAACATAGTTAAAACCATGAATCAGAAGCTTGGCCTGCTCTATCGGATTCACCCATATCTCACCTCTGCCTCCTGCCTAAGAATTGCCTCTTCTTTCCTTACCCCCTCCTAACCTATGGAGCCCTCCTGCTACTCTCTGCTAATATCTCATCGCTCTCACTCCTCTCCCAGGCCTACCATAGGTTGGTAGGTTCGCCTTGGGGGTTAACTCCTGATCTCATCACTCCTCTCTAGGATGATTACCCTATGAAGCTAAATTGAAATACCTCTCCATGTGTCTCATGTTTAAACTTGTCCACCTCTTTACTACCCCCTGCCTTAGAGATATGATTTGCCCAAGGCAAGCACCTCGCTCCCTCCGTTCGTCCTCCCTTCCCCTACTTGTCCTCCCCAGTCTTCGCCTTTCCCTCACCAGGAGGACTTTCTCTTTTGCTACTGTTTCTGACTAGAACCCCTTCCCTCCTCACATCCTAACCAGTCCATCTCTTCCTCTTTTCAAGTCCAACCTGCTTGCCTTCCTTGTAGCCTCCTCCTCCTGCTCTTGCTTATCTCGCTGACCTCCACCTCTACCTCTACCCCCTCACTCCATTCCCTCCCTCTCCACCCTAGTCTGTCAATCTTAAATGGCTCTTAATTCCCTATTGTGGCAGATATTACAAACTACCTTTGTATAGCCTACTCTTGATGTATATAGAACCTGTAGGTATGTAGCTACGGTGTCATTGTCTAAGCTTACACTATTGTTGCTACTGTCATTGTTTGCTGCTATACTGCACTGTATCTCTGTACAACTTGTATTGCTTAAATTGTACTCTGGGTTGACCCTGAAAAAGGGACTGTAATTGTCTCAGTGGTCTTACCCGGTTACCAAAACTCAAATAAATAATTAAAAACAGATGCCTCACTAATGGAGTGAGGCGCTGACCTGAAGGATCTTACATTAAGTGACACCTAGTGCCCACAAGGACTCAGGAGCACATCAATCTCCTAGAGCTCAGGGCAGTATTGCTGGCAATGCAATCCTTTTCCTCCCTGCTGTGAGGTCAGCCTGTTCAGATCCAAACAGACAATACCACAACAATATATTGCATAAACAAGTAGGGAGGAACAAGTTCCTCAAAACTGTGTGCAGAAGCCATAAGGATCTGAGATCTAGTGTATTCCCAGGGTGCAAAGATTTTTGCATCAAGCATCTTTGCAGAGTGATGCCTTGCTCCAATGGTGAGGCATCCTCAAGGAGGACAGACTGCAGACAGTGCAACATAGGGTGACCAAGATGATACAGAGCCAAAAGAGCAGATCTTAATGAAGATGGTCTGAAGGCACTGAACATGTACTCACTGGGCACAAGATGAGAGGAGGGGATAGGACAGACACCTTTAAATTCTGCAGGGAATAAACAAGGTGAACTGCAGGGAACTATTTAGCAGGTGTACAGAGTGGAGAACATGAGATCATAAGTGGAAACTGGGGGGGTAAGAGGTATGCGAGGATGTACTATCTTATAGGAATGTTGGTGAAGCCATGGGACAGTCTGCCAGTGGAGGTGATGGGTGCTAAGATCATAAATGGTTTCAAGCATGGATGGAACAGAGTGAAAGGGTTGGTGGCTGCTCAGGTCGACTGCAGTAGGGATGGAAGCAGGGTAGTGGATTCGGAGGCATAAAACCCCATATAGACAACAGGTCCTAGGGCAGATATGGAATTCTGGGCAGACCAGATGGACCATTGGTCTTTTTCTATCATCGTCTAAGTTTCTATGTTGTACATCTGCCAGGCGAAATGTCCTCACAAACTCTCTAAGCAGAATCAGACAGGGAAACTACAAGTGGACCTTGAACCAGCAAGTGCTGGCCTCAGTCTTCAGTTCGTGTTTGCCTCTTGGGAGAACAATCAGCTCCCACAGATTTGCTGCAGGCCACCTACAAGGGGCACAGTCCCAGAGGATGCCTGAGTTCTGGACTGGACAGGGAGGCTCCTGCATGCTTTCCAGCCATTCTCACTCAGAGAGTGCTCACAGAGCTCAGGAGTGAGACAGCAAAAATGATCCAGACTTTACTGGCCTGGGACAGACTTGGTATTCAGTGCCCCTGACCCTGTCCAGCTGGATTCTAATCAATCTGCCACTGAGATGGAACTTGCTGATACTATCTCAGGGCAGAACAGCGTTCCCAGATTTCAGAACATTATGCCTGAGGGCACAGTTCTTGAGGAGCTAGAATCCTCTAGTTTGAATCTACCAGAGGAGGTGCTGAAAGTTTCCAGAAAACCAGCAATAAGGAAAGCATTCTCCTCTAAATGAAAGATATTCTCTTACTGGTATACTATGATATCTCCCAGGAAGAGAACTGCAAGCCCTCTGTACGGATGCAAACTACATAATCTCACACATGGATAAGGAAGTCCTTAGGACCAATAAGAAGGTCTTGCCTAAGGTGGTGTCTGTATTCCATCTAAACCAGTTGTACTTCCTGTGCTCCATCTTGAACATTCCAGTACAGGTGAACAGAAATTGCACTGTCAGGATGGAAAAAGAGCATTAGGCCACTACATAGATCGAACAAGTGATGTCAGATATCAGGGTACACAGCTTTTAATAGGAAAACTATTTCTCATTGGATAGTCTCCTGCATGCAGTTCTGCTACGATGAAGCTGGTAAAATACCTTTCAGTTGCCTAAGAGCACATTCTACAAGGGGTACCTCTGCCTCTGTGGCAACTACAAGGGGCATCCCCCTTCCAGAAATCCGTAAAGCAGCTACCTAGAAAACAGTGCACACCTTCACAAATCACTACTACCTGGACCCAGAGTCCAGGAGGGATAGCAGTTTTAGAACTGCGGTCTTGCAGAACCTTTTTCCTAAATAGGTTCTGAACCTAGGAGGCAGTATAACGCTGTGGTTTAGGGCACTGTGCTGCAAGTCTGGAGACATGGGCTTGAATCCCACGGCCGCCACTTGCATACTGTGTGACCCTGAGCAAGTCACTTAACTTACCTGTGCTCCAAGGTTGCACCTGAAAACAAGCTCCGGCTTAGTATGCCTTTCCTAGTTTAACAATTTCCCCTTCCCTTCCCTTTCCCATCCTTCCAAGAAACTGCTGGAGATGCTGCTATTGTAACACATCACTGATGGATTCCTGTTTGAAGAAAAAAATACTAACCATAGTAATGTTATTTCTTCTCAGGGATCCATCGATGAAATTTACAAAAAACCCTGACCCTGCCCTCCTCCCCCCAACCTGAAAATAGGTTCACACACTAATCAGTTCTCATCTTAAGGTTGTCACCTTCAGCATGCCTTATTGGAATTCCTTAACAATTGCTAGAATGTGATCAGTTTTTAAATCTTACACGATGTTTAATATCTAGAACACTTAAAACCTTTAGGATACCCAGAATACAGTTGAAATTAGGGGATTATACCCTATCAGCTTCAATTGCCCAGACTTCGGAGGTACTGAAAAGTAACCTCAAGTTGGAGGCATTAATATCTATTTCACGTTTTAAGACCTTAATTAAGACGCACGTTAACAAATCCTGTGAATGTTATGGTTAGCCCCCAGTTTTTTAGACTGATGTTTATTGTTTATTGAAGAGAAATCGGAATTACAATCCTTTGAGTCATAGACTCCTTTGCAAATGCTCCACAGCAGTACAAGAAAGCATAAAATATTATATTAAATAGTATTACACATAGGTCATACAGCTCAGGGGTATATCATTGTTGGGTTACAGCATCCAGGATCTTAGAGAAGATCCTAGGTCATAGTTGTGGAATATGGGAGGTTACAGTTTCGAAGGGTCATTAATTGAGCCCCGAGTCAGGGTTTATATACAGTGAGATTGTAGGACCTGAGGATGTAGTCATTGGATAAAGCAAAACATTTTGTCATTACTTCTCCGGGTTTTCATACTGCACTGGCGTTAGAACTTTTACAGTAGTCCTCCTTTTGACATTCAGAGCGGGGAGGAGTATCAAAAACAGCCACAAGCCACGGAGTCAAGGAATAGGTCTATAAGACCAGTCTTAAAATGTCCAAGACTTTGGACCAGGGAGATGGAGGACAGTAGACTGTTAAGCCAGAGGGGAGCACGATACTGGAAGGACCTTTGCCCTAGAGAGGTCCTACAGTGGGGTACAAGGAGAGAGGTAATGGCAGGGCGTCGTGGGGCCCTTCTATGTGGGACTGGCTATATAAGGGGGTGGAGGCCTTTAGGTGCTAGATTCAGGAGTACTTTTTTGGCAAGGAGGCAAGTGTGATACTTAAGCCTACCTTCAAAGGTTAGCCAGTCCACAAGCTTGTAAAGCTTGGATGTGTGGGTTAATCTATCATATCCAGTGACCAGTTGGCAGGCTTAATTGAGGGCTAAGTTGATGCAACATAGGGTAGTTTGGTCTGCAGATCCATAAATCACAATGCTGTAGTCCACCAACGATAGGACTGGGCATGATACACCAAGGTGTAAGGCATGGGGGGGTAGGCAATGTTTATGTCTGTAAAGAATCTCCAGCCTAGTGTTAACAGTGGAAGAAAGGTGTTGAATGTGTGTGAAGTAGGTGAGGGAGGTGTCCAGTGTGACACCCAGATATTTGAAGCATGAGACCTGTTCAAGTCAGGAACACAGCGAATTTGAGATGATTAGAGAGGCACTCTTGAGTGGGCTTTGGCGATGGGCGGAGTTCATGGATTTCATTTTGTAGTTGTTGTAGTTGAGTACTAGGCGATGCTCAGCAAACCAGTAATCAAGTTCTCTAAAAAAGCCCTGTAGGGCAGTTTGGCTGGGGGTGTTTCCAGAGAACTACGGCGTCATCTGCATAGAGCAATAGCTTCCCTCTGCATGATTGAGGGAGGGAGGGAGTTCAGGAAGAGAGTGAAGAGCAATGGGCCAAGAATGGACCCTTGTGGGACCCCAGTTAATACTGATCTATTGGAGGAGATGGTGGTGTTAATTTTGACCTGTTGCGTCTGCCCAGAGAAATAGTCTTTGAGCCAGGCAGTGGCCTCATGTTGAAATTCAGTGCAGAAAGAGAGTTGAGAAGCAGTGTGTGACTGACTGTATTGAACGCTTTTGTCAAATCAACATAGTAATATTGTAATGCCCCAAAGTTGGGACACCACAGAAAAATAAAGAATAGAAAAGTGCCAGTTTATAGGTGCCTCAATACACTAAACAGGTGCCCAAGGAATATCCAGGTGCCCGGTTTAAAATGCCAACACAAATCTCTGTACAAAGCCTGTCAAAAATATTGTAAATAGCTTAGAAATAATACACAAAATAAGCCTTTCTGCCATGCTGCAGCTAATGGAACATTGAGCTGAGCTAATGGAATGCTCTATATGCCTTCCAGAACCAGAATACAGAGTGCTGCAGTATAAAATAGAGGATTATGTATGAGCAGTCATACATAACAAGGATATTCTTGTATCGAGAGGTTTCCTTGGTAACAGATGACCTCGAGAGCGCAGCTCGAGAGGTACTCTGTTACCAAAGGAACCTCAAGATACAAGAATTTCCTTGTTTGTGTATGACTGCTCATACATAATCTTTTATAGTGTATGGGCAGTCACAGTATAGAAAATCAAACAAAACCAGCTGGAGAAGACAACAGAAAATAGAAATTTTAACATTTTCTTTTTTTTAACTGACACAGTGTGCTACAGATGTTTCTGCAAGTTCAACTTTAAAACAAAACAAAAAAAACAGCAACTTCCAGCTTAACGGGATTGAGGAAAGCAACTATGTGGCAGCATTCCAAGTTGTTATGCTGCAGTAGTGACATAGCTAGTACAGCATAACAGCTGTGATGACATAGCTACTGCAGCATAACAACTCCATTCTAGTTATGGATTTCTATCCTTAACAACATTCTACCATACACTATGAAGAATTTACTGTTAGGGAGAATTGTGGTGACTGTGGAGGAGTGAGGACACAGAAAGTGAGGAGGGCTGAAGCTGTCCCTGAGGGCTTTGCTGTGTGCCTCCTGCCTCCAGTCAGTGAAGAAAATGTACCTGCAAGCTTGTTCAGTCTGCGGTGTCGGTTTGAGCCGCTGGTGAAGTCCAGAAATGTTCCGCTGTGTCCCCAGGAGGGTTTGGTGCCCTGTTTTATTATTTTTAATTTAAAAATCAAGTGTTCGGTTCCCCAATGGTAGCGATTGTGCTGCTGCATCAAGGTATGCTGTCCTAGGGCCTCTGTGAGGTCCCCGGTCATCCTGCACCTGCCTGAAAGCTCTCTCCCTCTCCAGACCACACCTCCCACCTCCCATCTTTAGCTCCTGCTTCCCAGTGGTTGGGTGAGTCGGCGGCAGCACACTGTGATGTGCTGACCGCCCTGAGAGAGGAAGAAAAGTGTTTTTTTTTATTTTAAAAATTTTGTGCCAGGCACAGAGAGAAACGGCCAAATGCGTGAAGGGGCAGGCCAGAAGCTCCTGATTTAATTATATTCAGCCTTTGGGGCGTAGCGATGCCCACAGGGGAGGGGTCAGCCACAGAAAGGCCTTAGAAGGGGACATACATATTCATGAAGGGGAGTGTTTGTTAGACTGACAAAGGGGCCCTATTCAGAAGGCAGACCCAGAGTGTTTGTAGGGGCCAGAGCTACAGGAGAGTCCCACAATTTAAAAAGGCACAGCCTAATTGAGGCCCGTGGTTTTAGAGGGGCCCAGACAAAGCCAAGCCCAGTTCTTAAAGGGGCAAGTTAAGCCCATTGCTGTGTAAAGGGGCAAGTTAGGCCCACCAATGTTTAAAGGGCCAAGTTAGGCCCACCAGTTCTTAAAGGGGCAAATTAGGCCCACAAGGGCAAGTCAGACTTACCAGTTCTTAAAGGGGCAAGTTAGGCCCACACTAGTTAAAGAGGGCAATTCAGGCCCACCAGTTCTTAAAAGGGGCAAGTTAGGCCCACCACCACATTGCTCTGCCATATAAAGGGGCAAGTTAGGCCCACTGCTAGCCATTTAGATTCCCCAGGTGTTATAGGAGCCCAGCAGCATTAGTGACCCTGGATGTTTAAGGAGTCTAGCTAGCCATACAGAGTTGCAGTAACAGGAAGAACCCAATTTAGTCAGAAGGAATCCCTGTTAGGTAGGTCCACCAGTGCTAGGGTTCTATCAGAAAAGTGAATTGCCTGTTTATTTACTGTGATTTGAACATTAAGACTGAATAAGAGACCACTGCAACAAGAACTGAGACTTTATTTTGCATGCAACTATTGCTACAAGCAGTGAATGTGCCAGAAAGTATTCCTTTGTTGCCAGCTTTCCAAGTTGCAAGGTGTTTGAATCAGTCTTCTAAAGCTTTCTAGAATCTGTTCACCATTAGTATCCACATCAAATCTTCTTTAAAGTACTCCAGAAGTTGCCTCCAGTGCATCCTTGAAGCAGCCAGCAGTAGATCTTCAAGGAACCATGCCGTAGTCATTTGCAACGTCTTGTTTATTGTTCTCCGCTTTTCAAAATTTTCCCAAAGTACGGCCTAGCCTGGTACAAAGGTACCGTCCGTTTTCTTGTTTTGTCGTCCGTATCAAAGTGCCATCCAGATATTCTGCCGCAGTGTTTTGCATCATCGTCCTGTTTCTTATTTTACATAGTACTTGGCTCATCTGGCCTTGGTGCGCAGAACCCCGTTGGTGCTTCTGATTCACAGAGTTCCTTTCCTCAGAATCTTCGTCGTGTCCCAGCAGTGCAGAAGAAGAGGACTTTGGGCCAGTTGGTCAGCACTTTCTTCTTATTCCTCGTGTCCTGGCAAGTCCAGCAGAGGACTTTGGGCTGGTTGATCAGCATCTTCTTCTTCTTACCCCAGCAGTCCAGAAGAGGTCTGTAGCCGGGTTTGGTGTGTCTCAATTCCGGCAGCCCTCAGTGGGTTCTGAGCCGAGAGAATCATTGCTTTGTTCTTAACAAGTCCAGCAACCCTAGAGAGGTGGGGTGTGGCTGAAAGATTCATGGCCTGAACAAAATTCTCTCTGCAGTACCTTAGTTTTTAGCCCAGTCAGTCAAGTGTTTCCCTTGTGTTTTATCCTGTAACCCAGTTTCCGCTCAATGACAGAGAAAGCTTATCCATGCATAAAGACGACAGACACCTGCATCAATTGGACTCTGAGAGTGCGATACTGTTGGATGTTTGTACATTGAATGCTTGTTACACGGTATGATAAAGTAGTAAGTTATACTCTTGATACATAGGTCTCTTAGTATGGTATGTTACAGCGATCAGAATATTATAGAGTGGCCTTAAGCTGAAGTACTTATAGTGTGATAAAGTGGTATAAGCTTGCATTTGTTTGTAGGCCTTTGAGAGAGCATAACATAGAGTTTATAGTTGTATGTTAGTTGTTATCCACAATGCTGTCCATAATCCCCATTATGTTTGCTGTTGGTATTTCCTTGTACGACCATGTCCTCCTTCACCTCCTGTCTAATAAACATCTTTGCTTCATCAGACTTCTGTGTATGACTCCTGCCTCTCCTTGTTGGGTGATTCCATCAACCCATCCTAATTTCGATCCTTAAGCAGCCCTCGCTGTCCCACCTGCTGAGGGTGTTGCTAGCACTGCTGGTAGTGTGACAGTTCCCTTCACCACGCAGAATGAAGAAACCCCAGGTCCATCAGTAGAGCGTAGACTACCAGTTCAGCGACTATCACAATATGCTGTGTGAATTTATGTGTAACATATGTGTATTTAATGTATTGCATGTGTCTATGTATTTCTTTTACTTTGGTAATGCTGTTCAACTTTTCTTCATCACAATTGTAAAAAGAGAGTTTCTCTCAATTTGCTTACTAATAAATTTGATGATGATGATGTCTGCTATAACTTTGTTGTTTAAACATTTTTAATAGACATGTTCAAACATTTTTGATAACCATTTATCTAGTTTAGCAGTCACAGCTCCCCTAGCTAGAGAAACAAATCTGATTTCAATTCATTAGGGGGCGTATGACCACAGTGCAGAGTTTGAACTTGATTCTAAGGTCTGAAAATTAGCATAAAGTCCTATCTCTGGGGCATCACACTCTGGTGGGATGCTACTACTATCAATCTCACTGAGGGATTCCTGATAAAAAACAAAATTACTACAGTATTTTTGTCTCAACTTTCTTTCTGTGCTGTCATTCATTTTTTTTTCCCATAAAGCTGTTTCTCAGCCCAGTCTTGCCCTGTGGCAGCACCCCCAGCCGCATCAATGATCTTATCACAGACTTACCAGTTATTCATCACTTGCCCAAGACCACACTGTGGTGGGTGGCAAACAATGTCGAATTTGCAAGAGTCTGTGGAGGATGCCAGCATGGATGACCATCATTTTCCTCCCGACACCAAGTTTTTTCCCCAGGGTGCCAGCATGAAATGACGTGGTGGTGCATGCATACGGTGGCATGCATGCATGCATGAAAGGCATCTAGTGGCAACCCTTCCCTTCCTGCTGCTTCTGTGCTGCAGGCTAGTCTCCATCAGTCAGCAGTCATGCAACTGGGGCAGCATTCTCCACTCCCTGAAGAAGAGCAGTCCTTGAGATGCTCAATATTTCCTTCCCCAGCAAGCCCCAGAAAGCCCATGCTCCTACTCAGATGTGGGTTGTCAGCACAGCAAGCAGTAATACTGTTGCTGTGCTACCGGCCAGTCTCATTTATAGTTTTTTTAAATAACATACATTCCTAGTGTATGTATTTTATGCAACTATAGACCAAATCATCTGTGTCCTAAATCTGCAGGCTCTCTTTGTTTTGATATGCCTGTTATTCTTTGTTTTAAATAAATCTTATATAAAACTGAGATGACAAAATTTCTAAGTGACAATTCTCATTAATAAGAATAACAATTTTCTGTTAGTATTCATATTATGTAAGTTAACCATGGTGTTTTACATGCTCTTGAATCTAGCAGTAGTAGTAGTAAGTAGTGAAAATATTTATTCATAAACATATTTACGAATTTACGATAATACTCGATTGAGTCACAGACTCATTTACAACGAGATCCTCTCAAGCTATTACAAACATGACAAAAATATGTTATACAGAGTTAGTTCATACATGTGTACAAAAATTCACTATTACAAAAGGTACGGTCAGGCATCTTTACATTTCACTTGATAACTTCATGCATACAAAATAACTTCATGCGTACAATAATTTATTAACTATAAACATACATGTAACATTTAACAAATGTAAAATAGATAAAGTTCAGAAATCCATACAGTCCTCTTATCATCTTCCCCCCTTGTTCTGATGTTCCGTATTTAGGGTATTAACAGCATTGTCCTGATTTTTTGCAAGAATTCCCTAGCCAGATTTTAATTAAGTACCGGGTTTTATTCTGAACTGGGTCTCATAGGTCAGGAGGGATTTTGTTTCACAGAAGTGTGCCTTGGTAATATATCGTCTGACAGCCCACTTCCAGGTTACACACTGGTAGCACCAAATCTAGTGTTTTAGCAAACTGCAGAGATACAACTTTATCCCTTTTTATTAAGTGGGAAGCTCTATATGGAGGAAGGTTGCCAACTATCCCTTTATGGGAAGTAAATGCTCCTGCCTTCTATCTTGAAGGGTCCTCCAGTCTAGTCTATCATATAGCTGGCACCTGCGCGATAGTCTGGAGGCATCTAAAATAAACCTGGCCAGTCTGCCATAATATGTATCTAGCCTCTCTAGGTCTCTTTTTAAGCCGTTCAAATATAGAATATATCCATAATGAAATATGGGTATAATCATGGAGTTTACCAATTTCTTTTTTATGTCTACTGTTAAACAAGATCTAATTATATATAAGGCCCCTAATCTTTTACCTATATTCTTCAAAAACAATCAATATGAAAATCCCACTTCAAAAAGCTATCCAGCCACAACCCGATATTTATAATGACTGCACCTGTTGAGTTGGGGACCCCCAGGGTAACCACTCCTCAGGACCCATCCTCCTGTGTTTCATTTGATCTAGAAAATAGCACCAATTGTTTTTTTGTTTTTTTTTTGCATCAAGAATCAATTTACTGTTTTTAAAGAAAACCTGTAATTCATGAAATGAATTTTGTAGTCTATCTTGTATTATAATTATAGTGTCACCAGGTGTATATATGATAGTGTCATCTGCATACAGATGGAAGTTAATAGATGGATCAGAAAAAGTTATACCATTTATATAACTATTAAAGAGGAGTGGTCCCAGGATAGAACCCTGGGGAACCCCCGAGACAACAGGCAATGGACCTGATAGTAAGTTCCCCGTAGAGACCACCTGTGTTCTACCAGCCAGGTATGAGGTTAGCCATTTCAATGCCCCTCCTGTAATACCCAATGAGGCTGTCCTGGACAGGAGGACATGGTGGTCCAAGTAGTCAAACACCTTGGACAAGTCAACAAACATTTCACCCACCTGTGTCCTCCTGCCCAGGGCAGCCTGCACATCTTCTACCACTTTGACCAATGCTATTGTAGAGCTATGGAATTTTCCAAAACCAGATTGCATAGCATTAATTCTCCCTTGAGTAACTAAGTGATCCTTCTACTGAGTAGCTATCAGTTTTTAAAATATCTTTGAAAGCTGAGGTAATAAAGCAATTGGGTGATAATTCCCTATATCAGTTACTTTCCCTCCTTTGTGTATAGGGATAATCCTGGATAGTTTCCAGGCATCTGGATTTTCCCCAGTACTTTGAATATAAATTATAAATGTATGCCAAGGGGTGAGCAATGACTGGTACAGCATATTTTAGAAGCCTTGAAGGAATGCCATCAAATCGAATGGCTTTCGATATGGATATTTTTAATAGTTCTTCCTGAACAAATTTAACTGTAATTTTTCCAAAAACAAAATTCTGGACCATATCATTGTGCATCCCTTGGTCACCTTGTGTCTGGGATTCCCCGGTGATGGGTCCCATTCCCCCCATTGTGCTAAAAAAGTAATTACATTTATCTACAGCAGGCTGGGACATGGGAACCATTTGATTATCTATAGAGAATGAGCTTGGGACAGACTTACCTTGACCTTTCAATAACTTACTATTTTCCAGAATTCTCTTGGCTGAGTTGTACAATTTGTATCCAATAAATGTATATAATGTTATTGTTTGGACTTCCTCACTTCCTTAACATAATGATTACGGAATTGTCTGTATCTATTCCAATCCTTATACAACTACTTTTTTTTTTGCCTGGACCCATGCCTTGTCTCTACTCTTTTTTATTTTCCTCAAATTATTTGAATACCATAATGCATTATTATGTTTTAGGAGTTTAACCTTAATTGGAGTGTGCCTGTTACATACCATTAAGAATTCAGTATAGAAAAATTCCCAGGCATCATTAACTGTTGGTATCAGTTCCATACAATCCCAGTTTATGTCACCTAGTTCCAGCATATGTTTAATATAGTCAAAGTTTTTAAAACTTTGCCATTCAATATGTCTTTTATTAGCCCGTGCCTCAAGTCCACCAAGTTTACAATGGGTGAACTGATGGTCAAAGATTGCATCAGGAAGAACCCCACTCTATTATTCTGTTAGAGGAATTAACAAAAATTAAATCCAAAATTGTTGATAACTCCAAATTCAATCAATCAATCAAAATCTTTATTTATCCAGGCCATCATTGTTGAGCAATGCACATTTGCAAGATGGACCTGGTTGGAATGTATACACAAACTGAGCAAGCCGCGTAATAATATCACATTCACAACTTGAACAGAACCACACAATAATATTACATTCAGGTATAAGGTACACCAAATAATACAAGGCATAGATAAGATAGTACAGTACATCAGTGTAACCCCTTTGTTACCCGGGGTTACTAGAATCCCAGTAAGACCTAGTGGTAGGCAGGGAAGGCAGCTTGTGAAACTCCAGTTAAATGGGTTTCACACTGTCTCACTCTGTCCTCAGTCACAGCTGAGACTACAGGGATGACATCATAATAGAATTGTCACAGCTGCATGAGCCACATTTGGAATCTTCAGCTCAGAGTAAGTTTAGAATCTTGGGAATTCAAAGTCAGTCTTCAGTTTGTCCTTAAGCAAACAAGAAGGACAACAGTAGTTGTCTGTTTACCCCTCCCTCGGGGGTGAGGAAAAGTTCTTTGTGGGTTCCAGGGCAATCCCTTCTCCCACCTGGGAGAAAGCTGCCTGTTTTAATTTAAGTTCAGTCTGTTCATGTATAACAGAAAGGTTACAGTTCTTGCATGTGGGCACCTGCAACATCGTGGTGAGTGTTTGGCCCCATTGGAAGGGGCAAACAACTTCTTTTCTTCAGTTGAATTTCAAGTATTGGGGACTGCTATTTGGGAGGACTATGTCAACTAGGACAATCAAATAGAGCAGTCATCTGTTTAAAGTGTTAATGGATTAAAGTTCATTGTAGAGGGGGTGCTTCAGGTCATCCACCGTCAATCTACATTATAAAGTCTAAAGTTCTGTGTGTCCAGAGAAATGGCTGGGTATGGGCTGTGGGAAAACCCCCCATCTTTAGTAACCAGGTCCACCTCTATGGATTTCTTCTGTGTTTTTGCTACTTGCCTCATGCACTTGGCCAGTGATGGGGTGGGTACCCAGACGTGGGTCTCAACTTGAAAATCTCTCTAGAAGTCGCAGACTCTAAGTGGTGTGGGGAGCCACAGGATGGGAACATTACTCCGTGTTGGATGGGAGTCTCCCTGTTTGATGGGAGTTTCGATGTGGAAGTATGAAAACAAATTTCTAGGAGTCGAGATCATGGTGTGTGGGAGTCACAGTTTGGGAGCCTCCTGTTTGATGTGATGTTTTTCCAAGTAAAGTTTGGGTTCATTCTTCAAGTGGACTGGCAGTCGAGTGGCCGCAGGGAGCTAAATAATGGTCGTGTATCCAATGCGCATGCAGTCCGGGCTGAGTGCCTGGTGGGTCCAAAGCCAGACAACTGTTGTATTGTGCTCATTCCTCAAATGGACCGCTGTGTTTAACCTCTAATCTGCATTACAGTTATGTAGCCCTTGGGGACCATGCAGAGCTTTGTTTATGTTCAGTGAGTTAATAAATAAAGCCACACTGAAAATCCCAATTCTGGTTTTGGACATTACAGTTATTGCTTCCTGTAGTTGGATTTACTTGGGTGCCCCTGTGCAGAGTAGTCACAAACCTAGGTCTCTTGTGCCAGGTAACCCCATCCTTCCTCGAACCTGTAGATACCATATGTATATCCATGTTACAAAAATGGACATATGGGTTACAAAAATGGAGGCACCGCTTTGGATTTGTTTGGGAAGGAAGGTGCTTGGGCAAGTAGGCTAGTGTTTTGGCTATCTGGCAGTTGGTAGCCCAAAAAAGTTGAAGCAATTTCCCTAGCGTGTGCTGTGAATCTTGTGCTGCTGTTTAAAAAATGCCAACTGTTTACCAAGGAGCTGTAAAGCCAAAGTGTGTGTCCTTGTCCTGCATCAACATAGTTTACAGTGTTTGTCAGTTTTAAAATAAAGTTCTGTGAAGGAAAGTGTGGAAAACTAGGGGTAGCAACAGAGAAATTATGCCCTGGACATTGGAAATGCTTTCTGTGCAATACTAGAGACTGCAGAGTTAATGGCAATGTTACATAGTTGAAATGGGCTCCTGCCGTGGAGTCAGTTGAAAAAAAAAAAAGTGCATCTTTTCAGTTTAAATTTGCCTGCTCGACGATCACCATGAGGAAAGGAGCCCTCGTGAGGAAGAAGAGGCTCATTTGCATGGCGTCGTGTGGTTGGTCAGTTTGCCATTAGTCCCACCCCTCAGCCAGCTCTTCAGAGTCTGCTTCAGCATTCGAGAGGGAGACAGAGAGTAGTGCGTATACTGGCAGTGGAGGAGCGTTTGCGAAGTGTTCAAAGTGCTGTAAACAGTGAAAAGTGACTTTTCTAGTTCAAAATCGGGCTCAACCCGCTTATCGGTTGTGGGATCAGTGAATTGTGTGATTAATACTACGATCGCGGAGACTGCCCGCCTGTTTGAAATCCGAGGCCTTCAAAAATCTGGCTGCAGGCCGTTTTCTTCCATCGCAGCAATCTGCTTCAATAACAGCGAGTAAACGATTTAAAACTGCTCAAATCAGTGATTTTCAGTAATGCCATATAAAATGTGAGTGCAGCTGTATAGTCGCTTTGCAAGTAGCGATTGTGTGATATCCTGCTGCCAAGTGCAAGTCTGTAAAGCCATTAAATGTGTGCATAGCAATGAAAGTAGCCTCAGTTTAAAGTTTGCAGCCAGAGAGCTGTGGGTTGTAAAATCGTGCAACACTAGTAAAAGCAGGCAATCCTGTGCTGAAACCTGAAGTTTTAAAAGGGACTGTGATTAAATAAATGTTGCCAGCATGTGAAAAGTCCAAGGAAAATCCTGTAAATGTGAGAACAGCCAGACCAGAGCAAGTTGTGCAGTTTAAATAAAAGTTATTAGTAGCTGATGTAAATCGGGTGCGCAGTGGCTTGACCCAGAGTCTGAATGTTGATGTACAGGAGTGCTGCCGCCGCCATTACAGGGTAGGGTAGTAAAGTAAACACAGCAGCAGAGGAGGCATTTTAAAGCTACAGAGTGTGTTCACTTAAAGTGGGACTTTCAGTTACAGTGAACTTTTGTTTGTTTTTCGGCAGTTATGGCCTCAGGACTAGCTCGTTACCCGGACCATGCCCGGGTTGCAGTAACAGCAGCAGTAAATAGATTGAGAGACATTGAAAATTGGTGCTATAGAGGGCAACTCCCTCCTGATGTGGCAATTCCTAATTATCCAGTGCGTGTATGCCAGATGTGCTTTAGTGCTGGAAGGGATGTCTTCATGATTCCTCACTGTGCTGGTTGTCTACAGAAATATGGCTTGTATAAAGCACCTCAAATTCGTTTGGCTCTCACATGGACACAACTTCAAGAATCTGCAGCTGGCAGCACACAGCATCAGGCGGAGCCTGTGGAGGAAGGTCCCTCAGGGGAGTGTGGCACAAAGTTAGAGAGTGCAGAATTAGAGACTGAATCTGAAATTAAAGTTTTGGATGCTGGATCTCAGAAGGCAAGTTCAGATAAAGCATCAATAGTCCCTGGTTGGGGGGGCCTAGCCCAAGTCTCGAAGGTGAAGATGAGATGCGGGAGGCCGCTGAATGGAGGAAGGTCTCACCTCCGCCTCCTAGTGATGAATGGATAGTCTCAGGGGCAGAACTACTGCTCAATCCTGGGCTCAGATCCTCAGTGAAGAGTAAGATGAGGAGGAACCTAAGTGGCCTTGTGAGATAGGAACGGGTACACAGCCTCAAGATCTTGCATCGGAGGAATGTGTTCAAGGAGGTGGTGATGCCACTGCCCTGGCTTCGCCAGAAGAAAAAGAAGTCAGGGATCTGTTTTTAATTTCATTGAGGATGCAAAGCTGGCAGAACCAGGACTGGCCACCCCCAAGCCAGGCCAGTGGTCTCAGATTGACCAAAGCAAGTAAAGAGGAGAGACTGGTTCGTAGAAAGGCCAATGAAATCTTTGGTATGACCTTTCCTACCTTTCCTCGGAGAGTCTGGGAGGAGATTGAGAACTACAGGAAATCCTGGATCTGGGATGAAGCAATGAAACATGTGCATCCTGGGGCTAACCAGCATGTAAAGAATAGACTGTTCCACGAAAAGTATACACAGTGGAAGAGAGGCAGGACACTGTTTATGGACAGAGTGAGAATAGTGGACGGAGAGGGACACGAAGTCTCCCACTGTGTGAATTATGTGCGTCCAGATGGAGTAATAATTCAAGCCCCTGACCCCCTCTACTACTGGCCTCAATGCAAGGACCTCCCGGAAATTAAGCCCGAGCCTACAAAATGGAGAGCTGAGCAGTGGTAGTCAATACTGCCACATCTACACTGTGAAGTAACCTTATTAAACTGCCAATATGAATAAACAAGAACTCAGGTGCTCCATATTCTTCAGTCCACAGTGTACTGCCCTACTCAGCAACCATCTACTGCTACCACCAGATGACTTCAGATCCAGAGAGGACACCAGCCCAGCTGTTTGCCTGTTCATCGCCTGGTAATCGGATGACGCCGGACCAGCTGTTTCTTTCTTTTTGTTCCTGTTCTAAGGTTCCTTCTCCAGTTATGACATCAGCCCAGCTGTTTCCAGATGTGCACTCCTTTGGGTTCCCGGAAGATGTCCGCCCAGCTGTATCAGAAGAAATGCTGCCAGGGGAGAGTCTTCAGCAGGGACCAGGTTGGTGATGTACGAATACTTCAAGAGGCTGGTGAGTCATCAAAATTCTTTTTATTCTATCTTTATGACATTGCACACACACCTTACCCACAGACTTCAAACAGTGTGTGAACTGTCACGAAGACCTCTCTCGGATTATGGCCTTAAAAGACTATGTTCACGGGCTCCAGCCCAGGGAGACTCTTTAATGGACTAGCCTTCGGGCCTTGTAGTCACTAGTGGGACATTTAGGGCATTCCATCCCCCCAAAGAAGTGTATTGTTATCAATGCATTTCTGTACTTAATGTATATACTGTCTTTTCTACTTTTCTAAAAAAAAAAAATAGATATTTTTTCTTTTTGGGATTGTTTAGTGTTCTGTTTTTCCTGTATGGTAAGGGTTGTTGTTGTCACTGTTGCTGTTTAGGTAGATCGTAAATGCAGATTAGGGTGTGTTTTTTTTTTTGTTTTTGTCTTTTCTTACAGGTGTTCCTGGAAGACAGTAAGGAAGACAAGAAGAGGAGGAGGCGCAGCTCGAAGTTCCTCGCCAGCTTGTAGAAATTAAAGTACTGTTCGTGTTCCTAATGTTGTAGTTGCAGGCTGCCCAAGGTCGGGAAGTCCCTGGGTTTGTTTTGTTTGTGATGTTATTAAGAGGCAGATAGGTTTTCCCTAGAGGTTAGGGGATAGACAGGCTGTGGTCCTCAGTGGCCATAAGGGACTGCAGTGCTGATCTATCAGGGCTATGCTCTGGACGATTCTACAGAGCCACCAGGTGTCCATAGTAAGTGGCTAGAGTAGAGGCTGAAATGTCAGCTATAGGCCTCTAGGCCCTTCAGTGTTGCCTGTGCTGCACGAGACACGGTAGGAGGGGGCCTGATCACCCCCTCCGCAGGTAGCACATAGGGTGGGATGGGGTTTGCTGCTTCGGTGCATAATGAGATCAGACAGTCATTTTCCTGGTCAAGGCTTAGTGTAACCCCTTTGTTACCCAGGGTTACTAGAATCCCAGTAAGACCTAGTGGTAGGCAGGGAAGGGAGCTTGTGAAACTCCAGTTAAATGGGTTTCACACTGTCTCACTCTGTCCTCAGTCACAGCTGAGACTACAGGGTTGACATCATAATAGAATTGTCACAGCTGCATGAGCCACATCTGGAATCTTCAGCTCAGAGTAAGTTTAGAATCTTGGGAATTCAAAGTCAGTCTTCAGTTTGTCCTTAAGCAAACAAGAAGGACTAGTAGTTGTCTGTTACCCCCCTCCTCAGGGGTGAGAAAAAGGTTCTTTGTGGGTTTCAGTGGCAATCCTTCTCCCACCTTGGGAAGAAAGCTGCCTGTTTTAATTTAAGTTCAGTCTGTTCATGTATAACAGCAAAGGTTACAGTTCTTCGCATGTAGGCTTACTACTGCTTGAATGGGTGAGTGTTTGGCCCCATTGGAAGGGGCAAACAACTTCTTTTCTTCAGTTGAATTTCAAGTATTGGGGACTGCTATTTGGGAGGACTATGTCAACTAGGACAATCAAATAGAGCAGTCATCTGTTTAAAGTGTTAATGGATTAAAGTTCATTGTAGAGGGGGTGCTTCAGGTCATCCACCATCAATCTACATTATAAAGTCTAAAGTTCTGTGTGTCCAGAGAAATGGCGGGTATGGGCTGTGGGAAAACCCCCCATCTTTAGTAACCAGGTCCACCTCTACGGATTTCTTCTGTGTTTTTGCTACTTGCCTCATGCGCTTGGCCAGTGATGGGTTGGGTGCCCAGACGTGGGTCGCAACTTGAAAATCTCTCTAGAAGTCGCAGACTCTAAGTGGTGTGGGGAGCCACAGGATGGGAACATTACTCCGTGTTGGATGGGAGTCTCCTGTTTGATGGGAGTTTCGATGTGGAAGTATGAAACAAAATCTCTAGGTCGCTAGACTTCAAGTGGTGTGGGGAGTCACAGTTTGGGAGCCTCCTTGTTTGATGGGATGTCTTTCCAAGTAAAGTTTGGGTTCATTCTTCAAGTGGACCGTCAGTTGAGTGGCCGGCAGGGGAGCTGGGCCAGTCGGGCTGTGTATCCAATGCGCATGCAAAGTCCGGGCTGAGTGCCTGGTGGGTCCAAAGCCAGACAACTGTTGTATTGTGCTCATTCCTCAAATGCACCGCTGTGTTTAACCTCTAATCTGCATTACAGTTATGTAGCCCTTTGGGGGATCATGCGGAGCTTTGTTTATGTTCAGTGAGTTAATAAATAAAGCCACACTGAAAAATCCCAATTCTGGTTTTGGACATTACAGTTATTGCTTCCTGTAGTTGGATTTACTTAAGTGCCCCTGTGCAGAGTAGTCAAACCTCAGGTCTCTTTGTGCCAGGTAACCTCATCCTTCCCCGACAACTCAGATACTATATGTATATCCATGTTACAAAAATGGACATATAGGTTACAAAAATGGAGGCACAGCTTTGGATTTGTTTGGGAAGGAAGGTGCTTGGGCAAGTAGGCTAGTGTTTTGGCTATCTGGCAGTTGGTAGCCAAAAAGTTGAAGCAATTTCTAGCGCAGTGCTGTGAATCTTGTGCTGCTGTTTAAAAATGCCAACTGTTTACCAAGGAGCCTAAAGCCAAAGTGTGTGTCCTTGTCCTGCATCAACATAGTTTACAGTGTTTGTCAGTTTAAAATAAAGTTCTGTGAAGGAAAGTGTGGAAAACTAGGGGTAGCAACAGAGAAATTATGCCCTGACATTGAAATGCTTTCTGTGCAATACTAGAGACTGCAGAGTTAATGGCAATGTTACATAGTTGAAATGGGCCCCGCCGTGGAGTCAGTTGGAAAAAAAAAAAGTGCATCTTTTCAGTTTAAATTTGCCTGCTTCGACGATCACCATGAGGAAAGGAGCCTCGTGAGGAAGAAGAGGCTCATTTGCATGGCGTCGTGGTGGTTGGTCAGTTTGCCATGAGTCCCACCCCTCAGCCAGCTCTTCCAGAGTCTGCTTCAGCATTCGAGAGGGAGACAGAGTAGTCGCGTACTGGCAGTGGAGGAGCGGCTATGAGCGTTCAAAGTGCTGTAAACAGTGAAAAGTGACTTTCTAGTTCAAAATTCAGCTCAACCCGCCATCGGTTGTGGGATCAGTGAATTGTGTGATTAATACTACGATCGCGGAGACTGCCCGCCTGTTTGAAATCCGAGGCCTTCAAAATCTGGCTGCAGGCCGCTTTTCTTCCATCGCAGCAATCTGCTCTATCAACAGCGTAGTAAACGATTTAAAACTGCTCAAATCAGTGATTTTCAGTAATGCCATATAAAATGTGAGTGCAGCTGTATAGTCACTTGGCAAGTAGCGATTGTGTGATATCCTGCTGCCAAGTGCAAGTCTGTAAAGCCATTAAATGTGTGCATAGCAATGAAAGTAGCCTCAGTTTAAAGTTTGCAGCCAGAGAGAGACTGTGGTTGTAAAATAAGTGCAACACTAGTAAAAGCAGGCAATCCTGTGCTGAAACCTGAAGTTTTAAAAGGACTGTGATTAAATAAATGTTGCCAGCATGTGAAAAGTCCAAGGAAAATCCTGTAAATGTGAGAACAGCCAGACCAGAGCAAGTTGTGCAGTTAAATAAAAGTTATTAGTAGCTGATGTAAATCGGGTGCGCAGTGGTTTGAATTCCAGAGTCTGAATGTTGATGTACAGGAGTGTTGCCGCCATTACAGGGTGGGGTAGTAGCAAACACAGCAGCAGAGGGAGGCATTTAAAGTTACAGAGTGTGTTCACTAAAGTGGGACTTTCAGTCCAGTGAACTTTTTGTTTGTTTTTCGGCAGTTATGGCCTCAGGACTAGCTCGTTATCGGACCATGCCCGCTGCAGTAACAGCAGCAGTAAATAGATTGAGAGACATTAAAAATTGGTGCTATAGAGGGCAACTCCTCCTGATGTGGCAATCCCTAATTATCCAGTGCGTGTGGCGCGATGTGCTTTAGTGCTGGAAGGGATGTCTCATGATTCCTCACTGTGCTGGTTGTCTGCTGAACATATTTGTATAAAGCACCTCAAATTAGTTTGGCTCACATGGACACAACTTCAAGAATCTGTAGTGGCAGCACACAGCATCAGGCTGAGGCTGTGGAGGAAGGTCCTCAGGGGAGTGTGGCACAAAGTTAGAGAGTGCAGAATTAGAGACTGAATCTGAAATTAAGTTTTGGATGCTGGATCTCGAGAGGCAAGTTCGATAAAGCATCAATAGTCCCTGGGTGGGGGCCTAGCCCAAGTCTCGAAGGTGAAGATGAGATGCGGGAGGCCGTTGAATGGGAGGTGTCGACCTCCGCTCCTAGTGATGAATGGATAGTCTCGGGTGAGAACTACTGCTCAATCCTGGGCTCAGATCCTCAGTGAAAAAGTAAGATGAGGAGGAACCTAAGTGTGTATGAGATAGGAACGGGTACACAGCCTCAAGATCTTTGCATCGGAGGAATGTGTTCAAGGAGGTGGTGATGCTACCGTTTGGCTTCGCCAGAAGAAAAAGTTAGTCAGGGATCTGTTTTACCTCATTGAGGATGCAAAGCTGGTAGAACCAGGACTGGCCACCCCAAGCCAGGCCAGTGGTCTCAGATTGACCAAAGCAAGTAAAGAGGAGAGACTGGTAGTAGAAAGGCCAATGAAATCTTTGGTATGACCTTTCCTACCTTTTCTCGGAGAGTCTGGGAGAGATTGAGAACTACAGGAAATCCTGGATCTGGGATGAAGCAATGAAACATGTGCATCCTGGGCTAACCAGCATGTAAAGAATAGACTGTTCCACGAAAAGTATACACAGTGGAAGAGAGAGGCAGGACACTGTTTATGGACAGAGTGAGAATAGTGGGACGGAGAGGGACATCAAGTCTCCCACTGTGTGAATTATGTGCGCCAGATGGAGTAATAATTCAAGCCCCTGACCCCTCTACTACTGGCCTCAATGCAAGGACCTCCCGAAATTAAGCCCTGCTCACAAAATGGAGAGCTGAGCAGTGGTAGTCAATACTGCCACATCTACACTGTGAAGTAACCTTATTAAACTGCAATATGAATAAACAAGAACTCAGGTGCCCCATATTCTTCCAGTCCACAGTGTACTGCCTTACTCAGCAACCATCTACTGCTACCACCAGATGACTTCAGATCCAGAGGACACCAGCCCAGCTGTTTGCCTGTTCATCGCCTGGTAATCGGATGACGCCGGACCAGCTGTTTCTTTCTTTTGTTCCTGTTCTAAGTTCCTTCTCCAGTTATGACATCAGCCCAGCTGTTTCCAATGTGCACTCCTTTGGGTTCCGCGAAGATGTCCGCCAGCTGTATCAGAAGAAATGCTGCCAGGAGAGTCTTCAGCAGGGACCAGGTTGGTGATGTACAGAATACTCAAGAGGCTGGTGAGTCATCAAAATTCTTTTATTCTATCTTTATGACATTGCACACACACCTTACCTACAGACTTCAAACAGTGTGTGAACTGTCACAGAAGACTCTCCCTTCGGGATTATGGCCTTAAAAGACTATGTTCACGGCTCCAGCCCAGGAGAGACTCTTTAATGGACTGGCCGGGCCTTGTAGTCACTAGTGGACATTTAAGACATTCCATCCCCCAAAGGAAGATGTTATCAATACATTTCTGTGTAAATGTATATACTGTCTTTTCTACTTTTCAAAAAAAAAAAATATATATTTTTCTTCTTTGGGATTGTTTAGTGTTCTGTTTTTTCCTGTATGGTAAGGGTTGTTGTTGTCACTGTTGCTGTTTAGGTAGATAATAATGCAGATTAGAGTGTGTTTTTTTTTGTTTTGTCTTTTCTTACAGGTGTTCCTGGAAGACAGAAGAGAAGACAAGAAGAGGAGGAGCTAAAGCCGTAGTTCCTCGCTCAGTGCTTATGTAGAAATTAAGTACTGTTCGTGTTCCTAATGTTGTAGCTGCAGGCTGCCCAAGGTCGGGAAGTCCCTCGGTTTTGTTTTGTCAGTGATGTTATGTAAGAGGCAGATAGGTTTTCCCTAGAGGGTTAGGGGGGAGATAGGACAGGCTGTGGTCCCGAAAAAACAGCGGTGACTGCAGAACTGATCTATCAGGACTATGCTCTGGACGATTCTACCAGAGCCACTAGGTGTCCATAGTAAGTGGCTAGAGTAGAGGGGCTGAAATGTCAGCTATAGGCCTCCCTAGGCCTAGTGTTGCCTACTGTGCTGCTTCACAGTAGGAGAAACCCTGATCACCCCCCCTCCATGAGTAGCACATGGGGTGGGATGGCCTAAGGCCGGGTGCATAATGACTGGGGACAGTCATTTTCCTGGTCAGAGCGCAGTGTAACCCTTTGTTACCCAGGGTTACTAGAATCCCAGTAAGACCTAGTGGTAGGCAGGAGGAGCTAGTAAACTCACAGTTAAATGGGTTTCACACTGTCTCACTGTCCTCAGTCACAGCTGAGACTACAGGGTTGACATCATAATAGAATTATCACAGCTGCATGAGCCACATTTGGAATCTTCAGCTCAGAGTAAGTTTAGAATCTTAAATTCAAATGTCAGTCTTCATCCTTACAAACAAGAAGGACAACAGTAAGGCTGTTCGTTTACCCTCCCTCGGGGGTGAGGAAAAGTTCTTTGTGGGTTCCAGTGGCAATCCCCTTCTCCCACCTTGGGAAGAAAGCTGCCTGTTTTAATTTAAGTTCAGTCTGTTCATGTATAACAGCAAAGGTTACAGTTCTTCGCATGTGGGGCACCTGCAACGAATGGGTGAGTGTTTGGCCCCATTGGAAGGGCCAAACAACTTCTTTTCTTCAGTTGAATTTCAAGTATTGGGGACTGCTATTTGGGAGGACTATGTCAACTAGGACAATCAAATAGAGCAGTCATCTGTTTAAAGTGTTAATGGATTAAAGTTCATAGAGAGGGGTGCTTCAGGTCATCCACATCAATCTACATTATAAAGTCTAAAGTTCTGTGTGTCCAGAGAAATGGCGGGTATGGGCTGTGGGAAAACCTCCATCTTTAGAAATCCAGGTCCACCTCCACGGATTTCTTCTGTGTTTTTGCTACTTGCCTCATGCGCTTGGCCAGTGATGGGGTGGTACTCAGACGTAATGCGAATCTGAAAATCTCTCAGAAGCTCCAGACTCAAGTGGTGTGGGGAGCCACAGGATGGAAACATTACTCCGTGTTGGATGGGAGTCTCCCTGTTTGATGGGAGTTTCGATGTGGAAGTATGAAAACAAAATTCTAGAGTCGTAAGACTTCAAGTGGTGTGGGAGTCAAGCAGTTTCAGAGCTTCCTTGTTTTGATGGGATGTCTTTCAAAAGTTTGGGTTCATTCTTCAAGTGGGACCGCCAGTCGAGTGCCGGGAAGGGAGCTGGGCCAGCCGGGCTGTGTATCCAATACAAGATGCAAAGTCCGGCTGAGTGCCTTGTGGGTCCAAAGCCAGACAACTGTTGTATTGTGCTCATTCCTCAAATGCACCGCTTGTGTTTAACCTCTAATCTGCATTACAGTTATGTAGCCCTTTGAGGGGACCATGGAGCTTTGTTTATGTTCAGTGAGTTAATAAATAAAGCCACACTGAAAAAATCCCAATTCTGGTTTTGGACATTATAGTTATTGCTTCCTGTAGTTGATTTACTTGGTGCCCTGTGCAGAGTAGTCAAACCTAGGTCTTGTGCCAGGTAACTCATCCTTCCCCGATCCTGGATACCATATGTATATCCATGTTACAAAATGACATATAAGGTAAAATTGGAGGCACGCATTGGATTTGTTTGGGAAGGAAGGTGCTTGGGCGTAGGCTAGTGTTTTGGCTATCTGGCAGTTAGTAGCCAAAAAGTTGAAGCAATTTCCTAGCGTACTTAGAATCTTGTGCTGCTGTTTAAAAAATGCCAACTGTTTACCAAGGAGCTGCAAAACCAAGTGTGTCCTTGTCACTGCATCAACATAGTTTACAGTGTTTGTCAGTTTTAAAAAAAAGTTCTGTGAAGGAAAGGTGGAAAACTAGGGGTAGCAACAGAAATTATGCCCTGGACGTTGGAAATGCTTTCTGTGCAATACTAGAGACTGCAGAGTTAATGGCAATGTTACATAGTTGAAATGGGCTCCTGCCCGTGAGTCAGTTGAAAAAAAAAAGTGCATCTTTTCAGTTAAATTGCCTGCTCGACGATCACCATGAGGAAAGGTGCCTCGTGAGGAAGAAGAGGCTCATTTGCATGGCGTCCGTGTGGGTTGGTCAGTTTGCCATTAGTCCCACCCCTCAGCCAGCTCTTCAGAGTCTGCTTCAGCATTCGAGAGGAGACAGAGAGTAGTCGGATACTGGCAGCGGAGGAGCGCTATGGTGTTCAAAGTGCTGTAAACAGTGAAAGTGACTTTCTAGTTCAAAATCGGCTCAACTCCGCTTATCGGGTTGTGGGATCAGTGAATGTGTGATTAATACTACGATCGCGAGACTGCCCGCCTGTTTGAAATCCGAGGCACTTTCAAAAATCTGGCTGCAGGCCGTTTTCTTCCATCGCAGCAATCTGCTTCAATAACAGCGAGTAAACGATTTGAAACTGCTCAAATCAGTGATTTTCAGTAATGCCATATAAAATGTGAGTGCAGCTGTATAGTCGCTTTGCAAGTAGCGATTGTGTGATATCCCTGCCACAAGTGCAAGTCCGTAAAGCTTACTAAATGTGTGCATAGCAAATGAGCAGCCTCAGTTTAAAGTTTGCAGCCAGAGAGAGACTGGTTGTAAAATAAGTGCAACACTAGTAAAAGCAGGCAATCCTGTGCTGAAACCTGAAGTTTTAAAAGGGACTGTGATTAAATAAATGTTGCCAGCATGTGAAAAGTCCAAGGAAAATCCTGTAAATGTGAGAACAGCCAGACCAGAGCAAGTTGTGCAGTTTAAATAAAAGTTATCAGTAGTTGATGTAAATCAAGCGCAGGTAGCTTGAATTCCAGAGTCTGAATGTTGATGACAGGAGAGGCTGACCGCCATTACAGGGTGGGGTAGTAAAGGCAAACAGCAGCAGAGGAGGCATTTAAAAGCTACAGAGTGTGTCCACTTAAAGTGGGACTTTCAGTTACAGTGAACTTTTGTTTGTTTTAAACGTTATAGCCTCAGGACTAGCTCGTTACCCGGACCATGCCCGGTTGCAGTAACAGCAGCAGTAAATAGATTGAGAGACATTGAAAATTGGTGCTATAGAGGCAACTCCCTCCTGATGTGGCAATTCTAATTATCCAGTGCGTGCTATGCCAGATGCTTTAGTGCTGGAAGGGATGTCTTCATGATTCCTCACTGTGCTGGTTGTCTACAGAAATATGAAGTTGTATAAAGCAACCTCAAATTCGTTGGCTCCCACATGGACACACAACTTCAAGAATCTGCAGCTGGCAAAGACACAGCATCAGGCGGAGCCCAGGAGGAAGGTCCTCAGGGGTGTGGCACAAGTTAGAGGTGCAGAACTAGGAGACTGAATCTGAAATTAAAGTTTTGGATGCTGGATCTCAGAAGGCAAGTTCTAGACAAAGCATCAATAGTCCCTGGGTGGGGCCCCAGGCCCAAGTCTCGAAGGGGAAGATGAGATGCGGGAGGCCGTTGAATGGGAGGTGCGTGACCTCCGCACCTGATGAATGGATAGTCTCGGGGTGAGAACTACTGCTCAATCCTGGGCTCAGATCCTCAGTGAAAGAGGAAGATGAGGAGGAACCTAAGTGGCCTTTGAGATAGGGCAAGGTACACAGCCTCCAAGATCTTGCATCGGAGGAATGTGTTCAAGGAGGTGGTGATGCCACTGCCTGGCCTGCCAGAAGAAAAGAAGTCAGGGATCTGTTTTTAATTTCATTGAGGATGCAAAGCTGGCAGAACCAGGACTGGCCACCCCAAGCCAGGCCAGTGGTCTCAGATTGACCAAAGCAAGTAAAAGAGGAGACTGGTTCGAGAAAGGCCAATGAAATCTTTGGTATGACCTTTCCTACCTTTCCTCGGAGAGTCTGGGAGGAGATTGAGAACTACAGGAAATCCTGGATCTGGGATGAAGCAATAGAAACAGGTGCATCCTGGGGCTAACCAGCATGTAAAGAATAGACTGTTCCACGAAAAGTATACACAGTGGAAGAGAGGCAGGACACTGTTTATGGACAGAGTGAGAATAGTGACTGAGAGGGACACGAAGTCTCCCACTGTGCGAATTATGTGCGCCCAGATGGAGTAATAATTCAAGCCCTGACCCCTCTACTACTGGCCTCAATGCAAGGACCTCCCGAAATTAAGCCCAGCCTACAAAATGGAGAGCTGAGCAGTGGTAATCAATACTGCCACATCTACACCGTGAAGTAAACCTATTAAACTGCCAATATGAATAAAACAAGAACTCAGGTGCCCCATATTCTTCCAGTCCACAGTGTACTGCCCTACTCAGCAACCATCTACTGCTACCACCAGATGACTTCAGATCACAGAGAGGACACCAGCCCAGCTGTTTGCCTCGTTCATCGCCTGGTAATCGTGACGCCGGACCAGCTGTTTCTTTCTTTTTGTTCCTGTTCTAAGGTTCCTTCTCCAGTTATGACATCAGCCCAGCTGTTTCCAGATGTCACTCCTGTGGGTTCCGGAAGATGTCAAGCCCAGCTGTATCAGAAGAAATGCTGCCAGGAGAGTCTTCAGCAGGGACCAGGTTGAGTGATGTACGAATACTTCAAGAGGCGGGTGAGTCATCAAAGTTCTTTTATTCTATCTTTATCACATTGCAATACACACCTTACCTACAGACTTCAAACAGTGTGTGAACTGTCATAAAGACTCTCCCTTCGGGATTATGGCCTTAAAAGACTATATGTTCATGGGCTCCAGCCCGGAGAGACTCTTTAATGGACTGGCCTTGGCCTTGTAGTCACTAGTGGGACATTTAGGCATTCCATCCCCCAAAGAAGTATTGTTATCAATGCATTTCTGTACTTAATGTATATACTGTCTTTTCTACTTTCTAAAAAAAAAAATAGATATTTTTTCTTTTTGGATTGTTTAGTGTTCTGTTTTTCCCGTATGGTAAGGGTTGTTGTTGTCACTGTTGCTGTTTAGAGTAGATCGTAAATGCAGATTAGTGTGTGTTTTTTTTGTTTTGTCTTTTCTTACAGGTGTTCCTGGAAGACAGAAAGAGAAAGACAAGAAGAGGAGGGGTCATCAGAGTTCCTCGTTCAGTGCTTGTGTAGAAATTAAAGTACTGTTCGGTGTTCCTAATGTTGTAGTTGCAGGCTGCCCAAGGTCGGGAGGTCCCCTGGGTTTTTGTTTTTACAGATGTTATGTAAGAGGCAAGATAGGTTTTCCTAGAGGGTTAGGGGGATAGACAGGCTGTGGTCCCCAGTGGCCACAGGGACTGAAGTGCTGATCTATCAGGGCTATGCTCTTGGACGACGTACCAGAGCCACTAGAGTGTCCATAGTAAGTGGCTAGAGTAGAGGCTGAAATGTCAGCTATAGGCCTCTAGGCCCTTAGTGTTGCCTACCTGTGCTACGCACACGGTAGGAGAAGCCTGATCACCCCCTCCGCAGGTAAGCACATAGGGGTGGGATGGCCTAGCCGGGTGCATAATGACTGGGGACAGTCATTTTCCTGGTCAAGGGCGTGTAACCCCTTTGTTACCCAGGGGTTACTAGAATCCCAGTAAGACCTAGTGGTAGGCAGGAAGGGCTAGCCAGAAACTCCAGTTAAATGGGTTTCACTGTCTCACTCTGTCCTCAGTCACAGCTGAGACTACAGGGTTGACATCATAATAGAATTGTCAAGCTATAGAGCCACATTTGGAATCTTCAGCTCAGAGTAAGTTTAGAATCTTGAATTCAAAGTCAGTCTTCAGTTTGTCTTAAGCAAACAAGAAGGACAACAGTAGTTGTCTGTTTACCTCCTCGGGGGGTGAAAAAGTTCTTTGCCGGGTTCCAGTGGCAATCCTTCTCCCACCTTGGGAAGAAAGCTGCCTGTTTTAATTTAAGTTCAGTCTGTTCATGTATAACAGCAAACAGTTCTTCTGATGTGGGGTAATCAGTACGAATGGGTGAGTGTTTGGCCCCATTGGAAGGGCAAACAACTTCTTTCAGATTGAATTTCAAGTATTAGGGACTGCTATTTGGGAGGACTATGTCAACTAGGACAATCAAATAGAGCAGTCATCTGTTTAAAGTGTTAATGGATTAAAGTTCATTGTAGAGGGGTGCTTCAGGTCATCCACCATCAATCTACATTATAAAGTCTAAAAGTTCTGTGTCCAGAGAAATGGTGAAGTATGGGCTGTGAAACCCCCATCTTTTAGTAACCAGGCCACCTCTCAAGATTTCTTCTGTGTTTTTACTACTTGCCTCATAAGCTGGCCAGTGATGGGTAGGTGCCCAGCGTAGGTCACAACTTGAAAATCTCTCTCAAAGCCCAGACTCTAAGTGGTGTGAGGGAGCCACAGGATGGGAACATTACTCCGTGTTGGATGGAGTCTCCCTGTTTTGATGGGAGTTTCGATGTGGAAGTATGAAACAAAATCTCTCAGGAGTCGCAGACTTCAAGTGGTGTGAAAGTCACAGTTTGGGAGCCTCCTTGTTTGATGGGATGCTTTCCAAGTAAATTTTGGGTTCATTCTTCAAGTGGACCGTCAGTTAGTGGGACAGGAGCTGGGCCAGCGGGCTGTGTATCCAATGCGCATGCAAAGTCGGGCTGAGTGCCTGGTGGGTCAAAGCCAGACAACTGTTGTATTGTGCTCATTCCTCAAATACCGCTATGTTAACTCCAATCTGCATTACAGTTATGTAGCCCTTTGAGATCATCGGAACTTTATTTATGTTCAGTGAGTTAATAAATAAAGCCACACTGAAAAATCCCAATTCTGGTTTTGGACATTACAGTTATTGCTTCCTGTAGTTGGATTTACTTGGGTGCCCTGTGCAGAGTAGTCAAACCTCAGGTCTCTTGTGCCAGGTAACCTCATCCTTCCCGAACCTGTAGATACCATATGTATATCCATGTTACAAAAAATGGACATATGGGTTACAAAAATGGGCGCACCTTTGGATTTGTTTGGGAAGGAAGGTGCTTGGCAAGTAGGCTAGTGTTTGGCTCATCTGGCAGTTAGTAGCCCAAAAAGTTGAAACAATTTCTACGATGTTGTGAATCTTCTGTGCTGTTTAAAAAATGCCAACTGTTTACCAAGAGCTGCAAAAAGCCAAAGTGTGTGTCCTTGTCCTGCATCAACATAGTTTACAGTGTTTGTCAGTTTTAAATAAAGTTCTGTGAAGGAAAGTGTGCGAAACTAGGGGTAGCAACAGAGAAATTATGCCCTGGACATTGGAAATACTTTCTGTGCAATACTAGAGACTGCAGAGTTAATGGCAATGTTACATAGTTGAAATGGGCTCTGCCGTGGAGTCAGTTGAAAAAAAAAAAAGTGCATCTTTCTTAGTTTGAATTTGCCTGCTCGGGACGACTATGAGGAAAGGTGCCTGAGGAAGAAGAGGCTCATTTGTATTACGTCAGGTGGTTGGTCAGTTTGCCATTAGTCCCACCCTCAGCCAGCTCTTCAGAGTCTGCTTCAGCATTCGAGAGGAGACAGAAGTAAGCGTCGTACTGGCAGTGGAGGAGCGTTTGCAAAGTGTTCAAAGTGCTGTAAACGGTGAAAAGTGACTTTTCTAGTTCAAAACGGGCTCAACCGCTTATCGGTTGTGGGATCAGTGAATTGTGATTATACTACGATCGCTGGAGATCGCCGCCTGTTTGAAATCGAGGCCTTCAAAATCTGGCTGCAGGCGTTTTCTTCCATCGCAGCAATCTGCTTCAATAACAGCGAGACAAGAGTAAAACTACTCAAATCAGTGATTTTCAGTAATGCCATATAAAATGTGGTGCAGCTGTACCAGTAAAACTTACCCAAGTAGCGATTGTGATATCCACTGCTGCCAAGTGCAAGTCTGTAAAACCATTAAATGTGCATAGCAATGAAAGTAGCCTCAGTTTAAGCTCAGCTGCAGAAAGAGAGACTGTGGGTTGTAAAATAAGTGCAACATAGTAAAAAGCAGGCAATCCTGTGCTGAAACCTGAAGTTTTAAAAAGGACTGTGATTAAATAAATGTTGACAGCATGAAAGTCAAGAAAATCCTGTGAGAACAGCCAGAACAAACAAGTTGTACAGTTTAAATAAAAAGTTATTAGTAGCTGATGTAAATCGAATACGCGGTAACGACCCAAGTCTGTGTTGATGCAAGTACTGCGCCGCCATTACAGGGTGGGGTAGTAAAATAAACACAGCAGCAGAGAGCATTTAAAGCTACAGGTGTGTTCCTTAAGTGGGACTTTCAGTTACAGTGAACTTTGTTTGTTTTCGGCGTTATGGCCTCAGGACTAGCTAGTTACGGACCATGCAGGTTGCAATAACAGCAGTAAATGATTGAGACATTGAAATTGGTGCTATGGGGCAACTCCTGATGTGGCAATTCTAATTATCCAGTGCGTATGCCAGATATGCACACGTGCTGGAGGATGTCTTATGATTCTCACTGTGCTGTTGTCTACAGAAATATGGCTTGTATAAAACACCTCAAATTCATTTGGCTCCCATGGACACAACTCAGATCTGGCTAGCCACAGCATCGGCGGAGCCTATGGAGAGAAGAACCCTCGAGAAGTGTGGCACAAAGTTAGAGTGCAGAATTAGAGACTGAATCTGAAAATTAAAGTTTGGATCTGGATCTCAGAGGCAAGTTCAGATAAACATAACAATCCCTAAGTGAGGGCTAGCCCAGTCGAAGGTGAAGATGAGATCGGGAGGCCGTTGAATGGGAGGTATCGACCTCCGCTCAGTGATGAATGGATAATCTAAAGTGAGAACTACTGCTCAATCACAAACCAGATCCTCAGTGAAGAGTAAGATGAGGAGGAACTAAGTGGCCTTAGAGAGAGGAGCAGGTACACAGCCTCAGATCTTGCATCGGAGGAATCGTTCAAGGAGGTGGTGATGCCACTGCCTGGCCGCCAGAAGAAAAGTCAGGGATCTGTTTTAATTTCATGAGGATACAAAGCTGGCAAACAGGACTGCACCCCAAGCCAGGCCAGTGGTCTCAGATCCACCAAAGCAAGTAAAAAGAGAGACTGGGTCAGTAGAAGGCCAATGAAATCTTGGTATGACCTTTCCTACCTTTCCTCGGAGAGTCTGGGAGATTGAGAACACAAATCCTGGATCTAGGATGAAGCAATGAAACGTGCATCCTGGGCTAACCAGCATGAATAGACTGTTCACGAAAGTATACACAGTGGAAGAGGCAGGACATTGTTTATGGACAGAGTGAGAATAGACGGAGGACACGAAGTCTCACTCTATGAAGTAATGCGTCAGATAGAGTAATTCAACCCCGGACCCCCTCTACTGGCCTCAATGCAAGGACCCTCCTGAAATTAAACCCAGACAAGAAGTCTCAAAGATCCTAAAACAACATCCAAAGAACTGCAGGTTTTGCCTCAGCTAAGGTCAGTGTTCATGACTCCACAATCAGAAAGAGACTGGGCAAAATGGGCTTGCGAGAGTAGCAAGGAAACCACTGCTAACTAAGAAGAACATAAATGCTCGTCTCATTTGCCAAGAAGCACCTGATGATCCACAAGCCTTTTGGGGAAATGTTCTATGGACAGATGAGTCCAAAGTGGAACTTTTTGGACAACATGGATCCTATAATGTCTCGTGATAAAGCAAACACAGCATTCCACAGTAAGAACACTTCATACCAACAGTCAAACATGGTGTTGGTGGTGATGGTGTTCGGATGCTTTGCTGCCTAAGGACCTGGATGACTTGCCATAATTAAAGGAACCATGAATTTGCTCTGTACCAGAAAATTTCAAGGAGAATGTCCAGTCATCCTTCCATCAGCTGAAGCTGAGCGTGGTTGGGTCATGCAGTGACAATGATCCAAACACAAAAAGCAAGTCCACATCAGAATGGTGAAAAGAAGTAAATTAAAGTTTTGGAGTGCTTAGTCAAAGTCAGACTTAAAACCAATAGAGATGCTGTATGGGACCTGAAACGAGCAGTTCATGTCTGAAAACTTACCAAATGTTACTGAATTAAAGCAGTTCATGCGAGGAAGAGTAGGGTGAAATTTCTCCACAGCGATGTGAAAGACTGATATTGAATTATAGGAAGTGTTTGGTTGCAGTCATTTGCAGCTAAATGTGGTATAACCAGTTATTAAGTGTAAGGGGCAATTACTTTTCACGTAGTGCCAATTGGTGTTGGTTAACTTTTTTCATTAAATAAGTGAAATAAAAAACAAAACAAGTGTTATTTGTTCACTCAGGTTCCCTTTATCTAATATTACATTTTGTCTAAAGACTGAAAACATCCAGTGTGACAAATATGCAATAATAGAGAAAATCAGGAAGGGGGCAAATACTTTTTCACACCACTGTACTGTCTTTTCTACTTTTCTAAAAAAAAAATATATATATTTTTTCTTTTTGGGATTGTTTAGTGTTCTGTTTTTCCTGTATGGTAAGGGTTGTTGTTGTCACTGTTGCTGTTTAGGTAGATCGTAAATGCAGATTAGGGTGTGTTTTTTTTTTTGGTTTTGTCTTTTCTTACAGGTGTTCCTGGAAGACAGAAGAGAAGACAAGAAGAGGAGGAGGGGCTCGTCGTAGTTCCTCGTTCAGTGCTTGTGTAGAAATTAAAGTACTGTTCGTGTTCCTAATGTTGTAGTTGCAGGCTGCCCAAGGTCGGGGAAGTCCCTGGGTTTTGTTTTGTTTGTGATGTTATGTAAGAGGCAGATAGGTTTTCCCTAGAGGGTTAGGGGGGATAGACAGGCTGGGTCCTCAGTGGCCATAGGGACTGCAGTGCTGGATCTATCAGGGCTATGCCTGGACGATTCTACCAGAGCCACTAGGTGTCCATGGTAAGTGGCTAGAGTAGAGGCTGAAATGTCAGCTCGGGCCTCTAGGCCCTTAGTATTTGCCTACCTGTGCTTTGCACGGTGGGAGGGGCCTGATCATCCTTCCGCAGGTAGCACATAGGGTGGGATGGCCTAAGGTCGGGTGCATAATGACTGGGACAGTCATTTCCTGGTCAAGGCGGTGTAACCCTTTGTTACCCGGGGTTACTAGAATCCCAGTAAGACCTAGTGGTAGGCAGGGAAGGGAGCTTGTGAAACTCCAGTTAAATGGGTTTCACACTGTCTCACTCTGTCCTCAGTCACAGCTGAGACTACAGGGTTGACATCATAATAGAATTGTCACAGCTGCATGAGCCACATTTGGAATCTTCAGCTCAGAGTAAGTTTAGAATCTTGGGAATTCAAAGTCAGTCTTCAGTTTGTCCTTAAGCAAACAAGAAGGACAACAGTAGTTGTCTGTTTCCCCCCCTCCCTCGGGGTGAGGAAAAGTTCTTTGTGGGTTCCAGTGGCAATCCCCTTCTCCCACCTTGGGAAGAAAGCTGCCTGTTTTAATTTAAGTTCAGTCTGTTCATGTATAACAGCAAAGGTTACAGTTCTTCGCATGTGGGCACCTGCAATCTAATGGGTGAGTGTTTGGCCCCATTGAAGGGGCAAACAACTTTTCTTCAGTTGAATTTCAAGTATTGGGACTGCTATTTGGGAGGACTATGTCACTAGGACAATCAAATAGAGCAGTCATCTGTTTAAAGTGTTAATGGATTAAAGTTCATTGTAGAGGGTGCTTTGGGTCATCCACCGTCAATCTACGTTATAAAGTCTAAAGTTCTGTGTGTCCAGAGAAATGGCCGGGTATGGGCTGTGGGAAACCCCCCATCTTTAGTAACCAGGTCCACCTCTGCAGTTTCTTCTGTGTTTTGCTACTGCCTCATGCGCTAGGCCAGTGATGGGGTGGGTACCCAGACGTGGGTCGCAACTTGAAAATCTCTCTAGAAGTCGCAGACTCTAAGTGGTGTGGGGAGCCACAGGATGGGAACATTACTCCGTGTTGGATGGGAGTCTCCCTGTTTGATGGGAGTTTCGATGTGGAAGTATGAAAACAAAATCTCTCTAGGAGTCGCAGACTTCAAGTGGTGTGGGGAGTCACAGTTTGGGAGCCTCCTTGTTTGATGGGATGTCTTTCCAAGTAAAGTTTGGGTTCATTCTTCAAGTGGACCGTCAGTTGAGTGGCCGGTAGGAGCTGGGCCAGTCGGCTGTATCCACGCGATGCAAAGTCCGGGCTGAGTGCCTGTGGTCCAAAGCCAGACAACTGTTGTATTGTGCTCATTCCTCAAATGCACCGCTGTGTTTAACCTCTAATCTGCCATTACAGTTATGTAGCCCTTTGGGGACCGTAAGACTTTGTTTATGTTCCGTGAGTTAATAAATAAAGCCACACTGAAAAATCCAATTCTGGTTTTGGACATTACAGTTGTTGCTTCCTGTAGTTGGATTTACTTGGGTGCCCCTGTGCAGAGTAGTCAAACCTAGGTCTCATGTGACAGGTAACCTCATCCTTCCCCGATCCTGTAGATACCATATGTATATCCATGTTACAAAAATGGACATATGGGTTACAAAAATGGAGGCACCGCTTTGGATTTGTTTGGGAAGGAAGGTGCTTGGGCAAGTAGGCTAGTGTTTTGGCTATCTGGCAGTTGGTAGCCCAAAAAAGTTGAAGCAATTTCCCTAGCGTGTGCTGTGAATCTTGTGCTGCTGTTTAAAAATGCCAACTGTTTACTTAAGGAGCTGTAAAGCCAAAGTGTGTGTCCTTGTCCGCATCAACACATAGTTTACAGTGTTTGTCAGTTTTAAAATAAAGTTCTGTGAAGGAAAGTGGGAAAACTAGGTAGTAACAGAGAAATTATGCCCTGACGTTGGAATGCTTTCTGTGCAATACTAGAGACTGCAGAGTTAATGGCAATGTTACACGGTTGAAATGGGCTCCTGCCGTGGAGTCAGTTGAAAAAAAAAAAAAGTGCATCTTTTCAGTTTAAATTTGCCTGCTCGACGATCACCATGAGGAAAGGAGCCCTCGTGAGGAAGAAGAGGCTCATTTGCATGGCGTCGTGTGGTTGGTCAGTTTGCCATTAGTCCCACCCCTCAGCCAGCTCTTCAGAGTCTGCTTCAGCATTCGAGAGGGAGACAGAGAGTAAAAGCGATACTGGCAGTGGAGGAGCGCTTTGCTGTTCAAAGTGCTGTAAACAGTGAAAAGTGACTTTTCTAGTTCAAAATCGGGCTCAACCCGCTTATCGGTCGTGGGATCAGTGAATTGTGTGATTAATACTACGATCGCGGAGACTGCCCACCTGTTTGAACCGAGGCCTTCAAAAATCTGGCTGCAGGCCGCTTTTCTTCCATCCAGCAATCTGCTTCAATAACAGCGAAAACGATTTAAAACTGCTCAAATCAGTGATTTTCAGTAATGCCATATAAAATGTGAGTAGCTGTATAGTTTTGCAAGTAGCGATTGTGTGATATCCTGCTGCCAAGTGCAAGTCTGTAAAGCCATTAAATGTGTGTCATAGCAAATGAAAGTAGCCTCAGTTTAAAGTTTGCAGCCAGAGAGAGATTGGGTTGTAAAATAAGTGCAACAACTAGTAAAGCAGGCAATCCTGTGCTGAAACCTGAAGTTTTAAAAGGGACTGTGATTAAATAAATGTTGCCAGCATGTGAAAAGTCCAAGGAAAATCCTGTAAATGTGAGAACAGCCAGACCAGAGCAAGTTGTGCAGTTTAAATAAAAGTTATTAGTAGCTGATGTAAATCAGGTGCAGTGGCTTGACCCAGAGTCTGAATGTTGATGTGCATGAGTGCTGCACGCCATTACATAGGGTGGGGTAGTAAGTAACACAGCAGCAGAGGAGGCATTTTAAAGCTACATAGAGTGTGTTCACTTAAAGTGGGACTTTCAGTTACAGTGAACTTTGTTTGTTTTCGTGATTATGGCCTCAGGACTAGTCTCGTTCGGACCATGCCCGGGTTGCATACAGCAGCAGTAACAGATTGAGAGACATTGAAATTGGTGCTATAGAGGGCAACTCCTCCTGATGTGGCAATTCCTAATTATCCAGTGCGGTATGCCAGATGTGCTTTAGTGCTGGAAGGATGTCTTCATGATTCCTCACTGTGCTGGTTGTTCACAGAAATATGGCTTGTATAAAGCACCTCAAATTCGCTTGGCATTCTACATGGACACAACTTCAAGAATCTGCAGCTGGCAGCACACAGCATCAGGCGGAGCCTGTGGAGGAAGGTCCTCAGGGAGTGTGGCACAAAGTTAGAGAGTGCAGAATTAGAGACTGAATCTGAAATTAAGTTTTGGATGCTGGATCTCAGAAGGCAAGTTCAGATAAAGCATCAATAGTCCCTGGGTGGGGGGCCTAGCCCAAGTCTCGAAGGTGAAGATGAGATGCGGGAGGCCAAGAATGGGAGGTGTTGACCTCCGCCTCCCAGTGATGAATGGATAGTCTCGGGGTGAGAACTACTGCTCAATCCTGGGCTCAGATTCTCAGTGAAGAGTAAGATGAGGAGGAACCTAAGTGGCCTTGTGAGATAGGGAACGGTGCACAGCCTCAAGATCTTGCATCGGAGGAATGTGTTCAAGGAGGTGGTGATGCTACTGCTTGGCTTCGCCGAGAAGAAAAGAAGTCAGGGATCTGTTTTTAATTTCATTGAGGATGCAAAGCTGGCAGAACCAGGACTGGCCACCCCTAGCCAGGCCAGTGGTCTCAGATTGACCAAAGCAAGTAAAGAGGAGAGACTGGTCTGAGAAAGGCCAATGAAATCTTTGGTATGACCTTTCCACCTTCCTCGGAGAGTCTGGGAGGAGATTGAGAACTACAGGAAATCCTGGATCTGGGATGAGCAATAGAACGTGCATCCTGGGCTAACCAGCATGTGGAAGAATAGACTGTTTCCACTAAAAGTATACACAGTGGAAGAGAGGCAGGACACTGCTTATGGACAGAGTGAGAATAGTGGGACGGAGAGGGACACGAAGTCTCCCACTGTGTGAATTATGTGCGTCCAGATGGAGTAATAATTCAAGCCCCTGACCCCCTCTACTACTGGCCTCAATGCAAGGACCTCCCGAAATTAAGCCCGAGCCTACAAAATGGAGAGCTGAGCAGTGGTAGTCAATACTGCCACATCTACACTGTGAAGTAACCTTATTAAACTGCCAATATGAATAAACAAGAACTCAGGTGCCCCATATTCTTCAGTCCACAGTGTACTGCCCTACTCAGCAACCATCTACTGCTACCACCAGATGACTTCAGATCCAGAGAGGACACCAGCCCAGCTGTTTGCCTGTTCATCGCCTGGTAATCGGATGACGCCGGACCAGCTGTTTCTTTCTTTTTGTTCCTGTTCTAAGGTTCCTTCTCCAGTTATGACATCAGCCCAGCTGTTTCCAGATGTGCACTTCTGTGGGTTCCCGGAAGATGTTCGCCCAGCTGTATCAGAAGAAATGCTGCCAGGGAGAGTCTTCAGCAGGGACCAGGTTGGTGATGTACGAATACTTCAAGAGGCTGGTGAGTCATCAAAATTCTTTTTATTCTATCTTTATGACATTGCAATACACACCTTACCTACAGACTTCAAACAGTGTGTGAACTGTCCGCAAAGACTCTCCCCTTCGGGATTATGGCCTTAAAAGACTATGTTCACGGGGCTCCAGCCCAGGAGAGACTCTTTAATGGACTGGCCTTCGGGCCTTGTAGTCACTAGTGGGACATTTAGGGCATTCCATCCCCCCAAAGAAGTGTATTGTTATCAATGCATTTCTGTACTTAATGTATATACTGTCTTTTCTACTTTTCTAAAAAAAATATATATATTTTTTCTTTTTGGGATTGTTTAGTGTTCTGTTTTTCCTGTATGGTAAGGGTTGTTGTTGTCACTGTTGCTGTTTAGGTAGATCGTAAATGCAGATTAGGGTGTGTTTTTTTTTTTGGTTTTGTCTTTTCTTACAGGTGTTCCTGGAAGACAGAAGAGAAGACAAGAAGAGGAGGAGGAGCTCAAGTCAGTAGTTCCTCGTTCAGTAGTCTTGTGTAGAAATTAAAGTACTGTTCGTGTTTCTAATGTTGTAGTTGCAGGCTGCCCAAGGTCGAGGGAGGTCCTGGGTTTTGTTTTGTTTGTGATGTTATGTAAGAGGCAGATAGGTTTTCCCTAGAGGGTTAGGGGGGATAGACAGGCTGTGGTCCTCAGTGGCCATAGGGACTGAAGTGCTGATCTATCAGGGCTATGCTCTGGACGATTCTACCAGAGCCACTAGGTGTCCATAGTAAGTGGCTAGAGTAGAGGCTGAAATGTCAGCTATAGGCCTCTAGGCCCTTAGTGTTGCCTACCTGTGCTCGCACACGGTAGGAAGGGGCCTGATCACCCCCCTCCGCAGGTAGCACATAGGGTGGGATGACCTAAGGCCGGGTGCATAATGACTGGGGACAGTCATTTTCCTGGTCAAGGGCGAGTGTAACCCCTTTGTTACCCAGGGTTACTAGAATCCCAGTAAGACCTAGTGGTAGGCAGGGAAGGGAGCTTGAGAAACTCCAGTTAAATGGGTTTCACACTGTCTCACTCTGTCCTCAGTCACAGCTGAGACTACAGGGTTGACATCATAATAGAATTGTCACAGCTGCATGAGCCACATTTGGAATCTTCAGCTCAGAGTAAGTTTAGAATCTTGGGAATTCAAAGTCAGTCTCTCAGTTTGTCCTTAAGCAAACAAGAAGGACAACAGATAGTCTGTTTACCCCCCTCCCTCGGGGGGGGGGGAGTTCTTTGTGGGTTCCAGGGGCAATCCCCTTCTCCCACCTTTGGGAAGAAAGCTGCCTGTTTTAATTTAAGTTCAGTCTGTTCATGTATAACAGCAAAGGTTACAGTTCTTCGCCTGTGGGCACCTGCAATGAATGGGTGAGTGTTTGGCCCCATTGGAAGGCAAACAACTTCTTTCTTCAGTTGAATTTCATATTGGGGACTGCTATTTGGGAGGACTATGTCAACTAGGACAATCAAATAGAGCAGTCATCTGTTTAAAGTGTTAATGGATTAAAGTTCATTGTAGAGGGTGCTTCAGGTCATCCAATCGTCAATCTTCATTATAAAGTCTAAAGTTCTGTGTGTCCAAGAAATGGCCGGTATGGGCTGGGAAACCCCCATCTTTAGTAACCAGGTCCACCTCTATGGATTTCTTCTGTGTTTTGCTACTTCTGTCTGGCGCGCTAAAGTGATGGAGTGGTACCTAGACGGTCGCAGCATTCTGGAAAATCTCTAGAAGTCGTGAGACTCAAGGGTGTGGGAGCCACAGGATGGGAACATTACTCCGTGTTGGATGGGAGTCTCCCTGTTTGATGGGAGTTTCGATGTGGAAGTATGAAAACAAAATCTCTCTAGGAGTCGCAGACTTCAAGTGGTGTGGGGAGTCACAGTTTGGGAGCCTCCTTGTTTGATGGGATGTCTTTCCAAGTAAAGTTTGTGTTCATTCTTCAAGTGGACCGTCAGTTGAGTGGCCAGCAGGGGAGCTGGGCCAGTCGGGCTGTGTATCCAATGCGCATGCAAAGTCCGGGCTGAGTGCCTGGTGGGTCCAAAGCCAGACAACTGTTGTATTGTGCTCATTCCTCAAATGCACCGCTGTGTTTAACCTCTAATCTGCATTACAGTTATGTAGCCCTTTGGGGGACCATGCGGAGCTTTGTTTATGTTCAGTGAGTTAATAAATAAAGCCACACTGAAAAATCCCAATTCTGGTTTTGGACATTACAGTTATTGCTTCCTGTAGTTGGATTTACTTGGGTGCCCCTGTGCAGAGTAGTCAAACCTAGGTCTCTTGTGCCAGGTAACCTCATCCTTCCCCGATCCTGTAGATACCATATGTATATCCATGTTACAAAAATGGACATATGGGTTACAAAAATGGAGGCACCGCTTTGGATTTGTTTGGGAAGGAAGGTGCTTGGGCAAGTAGGCTAGTGTTTTGGCTATCTGGCAGTTGGTAGCCCAAAAAAGTTGAAGCAATTTCCCTAGCGTGTGCTGTGAATCTTGTGCTGCTGTTTAAAAAATGCCAACTGTTTACCAAGGAGCTGTAAAGCCAAAGTGTGTGTCCTTGTCCTGCATCAACATAGTTTACAGTGTTTGTCAGTTTTAAAATAAAGTTCTGTGAAGGAAAGTGTGGAAAACTAGGGGTAGCAACAGAGAAATTATGCCCTGGACGTTGGAAATGCTTTCTGTGCAATACTAGAGACTGCAGAGTTAATGGCAATGTTACATGGTTGAAATGGGCTCCTGCCGTGGAGTCAGTTGAAAAAAAAAAAAAGTGCATCTTTTCAGTTTAAATTTGCCTGCTCGACGATCACCATGAGGAAAGGAGCCCTCGTGAGGAAGAAGAGGCTCATTTGCATGGCGTCGTGTGGTTGGTCAGTTTGCCATTAGTCCCACCCCTCAGCCAGCTCTTCAGAGTCTGCTTCAGCATTCGAGAGGAGACAGAGAGTAAAGCGATACTGGCAGTGGAGGAGCATTTATGGCGTTCAAAGTGCTGTAAACAGTGAAAAGTGACTTTTCTAGTTCAAAATTCGGCTCAACCCGCTTATCGGTTGTGGGATCAGTGAATTGTGTGATTAATACTACGATCGCGGAGACTGCCCGCCTGTTTGAAATCCGAGGCCTTCAAAAATCTGGCTGCAGGCCGTTTTCTTCCATCGCAGCAATCTGCTTCAATAACAGCGAGTAAACGATTTAAAACTGCTCAAATCAGTGATTTTCAGTAATGCCATATAAAATGTGAGTGCAGCTGTATAATCGCTTTGCAAGTAGCGATTGTGTGATATCCTGCTGCCAAGTGCAAGTCTGTAAAGCCATTAAATGTGTGCATAGCAATGAAAGTAGCCTCAGTTTAAAGTTTGCAGCCAGAGAGAGACTGTGGGTTGTAAAATAAGTGCAACACTAGTAAAAGCAGGCAATCCTGTGCTGAAACCTGAAGTTTTAAAAGGGACTGTGATTAAATAAATGTTGCCAGCATGTGAAAAGTCCAAGGAAAATCCTGTAAATGTGAGAACAGCCAGACCAGAGCAAGTTGTGCAGTTTAAATAAAAGTTATTAGTAGCTGATGTAAATCGGGTGCGCAGTGGCTTGACCCAGAGTCTGAATGTTGATGTACAGGAGTGCTGCCGCCGCCATTACAGGGTGGGGTAGTAAAGTAAACACAGCAGCAGAGGAGGCATTTTAAAGCTACAGAGTGTGTTCACTTAAAGTGGGACTTTCAGTTACAGTGAACTTTTGTTTGTTTTTCGGCAGTTATGGCCTCAGGACTAGCTCGTTACCCGGACCATGCCCGGGTTGCAGTAACAGCAGCAGTAAATAGATTGAGAGACATTGAAAATTGGTGCTATAGAGGGCAACCCTCCTGATGTGGCAATTCCTAATTATCCAGTGCGTGTATGCCAGATGTGCTTTAGTGCTGGAAGGATGTCTTCATGATTCCTCACTGTGCTGGTTGTCTACAGAAATATGGTTTGTATAAAGCACCTCAAATTCGTTTGGCTCCACATGGACACAACTTCAAGAATCTGCAGCTGGCAGCACACAGCATCAGGCGGAGCCTGTGGAGGAAGGTCCCTCAGGGGAGTGTGGCACAAAGTTAGAGAGTGCAGAATTAGAGACTGAATCTGAAATTAAAGTTTTGGATGCTGGATCTCAGAAGGCAAGTTCAGATAAAGCATCAATAGTCCCTGGGTGGGGGGGCCTAGCCCAAGTCTCGAAGGTGAAGATGAGATGCGGGAGGCCGTTGAATGGGAGGTGTCGACCTCCGCTCCTAGTGATGAATGGATAGTCTCGGGGGGGTGAGAACTACTGCTCAATCCTGGGCTCAGATCCTCAGTGAAGAGTAAGATGAGGAGGAACCTAAGTGGCCTTGTGAGATAGGAACGGGTACACAGCCTCAAGATCTTGCATCGGAGGAATGTGTTCAAGGAGGTGGTGATGCCACTGCCCTGGCTTCGCCAGAAGAAAAAGAAGTCAGGGATCTGTTTTTAATTTCATTGAGGATGCAAAGCTGGCAGAACCAGGACTGGCCACCCCCAAGCCAGGCCAGTGGTCTCAGATTGACCAAAGCAAGTAAAGAGGAGAGACTGGTTCGTAGAAAGGCCAATGAAATCTTTGGTATGACCTTTCCTACCTTTCCTCGGAGAGTCTGGGAGGAGATTGAGAACTACAGGAAATCCTGGATCTGGGATGAAGCAATGAAACGTGCATCCTAGGGCTAACCAGCATGTAAAGAATAGACTGTTCCACGAAAAGTATACACAGTGGAAGACAGGCAGGACACTGTTTATGGACAGAGTGAGAATAGTGGACGGAGAGGGGACGTGAAGTCTCCCACTATGTGAATTATGTGCGTCCAGATGGAGTAATAATTCAAGCCCCTGACCCCCTCTACTACTGGTCTCAATGCAAGGACCTCCCGGAAATTAAGCCCGAGCCTACAAAATGGAGAGCTGAGCAGTGGTAGTCAATACTGCCACATCTACACTGTGAAGTAACCTTATTAAACTGCCAATATGAATAAACAAGAACTCAGGTGCCCCATATTCTTCAGTCCACAGTGTACTGCCCTACTCAGCAACCATCTACTGCTACCACCAGATGACTTCAGATCCAGAGAGGACACCAGCCCAGCTGTTTGCCTGTTCATCACCTGGTAATCGGATGACGCCGGACCAGCTGTTTCTTTCTTTTTGTTCCTGTTCTAAGGTTCCTTCTCCAGTTATGACATCAGCCCAGCTGTTTCCAGATGTGCACTCCTTTGGGTTCCTGGAAGATGTCCGCCCAGCTGTATCAGAAGAAATGCTGCCAGGGAGAGTCTTCAGCAGGGACCAGGTTGGTGACGTTCGAATACTTCAAGAGGCTGGTGAGTCATCAAAATTCTTTTTATTCTATCTTTATGACATTGCAATACACACCTTACCTACAGACTTCAAACAGTGTGTGAACTGTCCGCAAAGACTCTCCCCTTCGGGATTATGGCCTTAAAAGACTATGTTCACGGGGCTCCAGCCCAGGAGAGACTCTTTAATGGACTGGCCTTCGGGCCTTGTAGTCACTAGTGGGACATTTAGGGCATTCCATCCCCCCAAAGAAGTGTTTTGTTATCAATGCATTTCTGTACTTAATGTATATACTGTCTTTTCTACTTTTCTAAAAAAAAAAAAAAGATATTTTTTCTTTTTGGGATTGTTTAGTGTTCTGTTTTTCCTGTATGGTAAGGGTTGTTGTTGTCACTGTTGCTGTTTAGGTAGATCGTAACTGCAGATTAGGGTGTTTTTTTTTTTTTTTTTGTCTTTTCTTACAGGTGTTCCTGGAAGACAGAAGAGAAGACAAGAAGAGGAGGAGGGGCTCGTCGTAGTTCCTCATTCAGTGCTTGTGTAGAAATTAAAGTACTGTTTGTGTTCCTAATGTTGTAGTTGCAGGCTGCCCAAGGTCGGGGAGGTCCCTGGGTTTTGTTTTGTTTGTGATGTTATGTAAGAGGCAGATAGGTTTTCCCTAGAGGGTTAGGGGGGATAGACAGGCTGTGGTCCTCAGTGGCCATAGGGACTGCAGTGCTGATCTATCAGGGCTATGCTCTGGACGATTCTACCAGAGCCACTAGGTGTCCATAGTAAGTGGCTAGAGTAGAGGCTGAAATGTCAGCTATAGGCCTCTAGGCCCTTAGTGTTGCCTACCTGTGCTCGCACACGGTAGGAGGGGGCCTGATCACCCCCCTTCGCAGGTAGCACATAGGGTGGGATGGCCTAAGGCTGGGTGCATAATGACTGGGGACAGTCATTTTCCTGGTCAAGGGCGAGTGTAACCCCTTTGTTACCCGGGGTTACTAGAATCCCAGTAAGACCTAGTGGTAGGCAGGGAAGGCAGCTTGTGAAACTCCAGTTAAATGGGTTTCACACTGTCTCACTCTGTCCTCAGTCACAGCTGAGACTACAGGGTTGACATCATAATAGAATTGTCACAGCTGCATGAGCCACATTTGGAATCTTCAGCTCAGAGTAAGTTTAGAATCTTGGGAATTCAAAGTCAGTCTTCAGTTTGTCCTTAGCAAACAAGAAGGACAACAGTAGTTGTCTTGTTTACCTCTCCTCGGGGGTGAGGAAAGTTCTTTGTGGGTTCCAGGGGCAATCCCCTTCTCCCACCTTGGGAAGAAAGCTGCCTGTTTTAATTTAAGTTCAGTCTGTTCATGTATAACAGCAAAGGTTACAGTTCTTCGCCTGTGGGGCACCTGCAACGAATGGGTGGGTGTTTGGCCCCATTGGTTCAAAGATGGTGCATGGATTGCATCACAAGTCCTATGAGGACAGGTTGAAGGCACTGAACAAGTACTCCCTGGAGGAGAGGAGGGAGAGAGGGGATATGATAGAGACATACAAGTATCTTACAGGGAGGAACAGGGTGCAGGAATGCACTATTTTTAAGCGAAAAAGATGTTCCAGGACTAGAGGGCATAGGATGAAGTTGGAGGGAGGACGATTCAGAGGAAATGTGAGGAAGAATTTCTCTCACAGAACGGGTGGTGGATAAGGGAACACCCCAGAGGAAGTGGTAGGCTGAAACAATCAATGGATTTAAGAATGCATGGGATAGACATAAAGGAATTCTGGAGGTCAGGGTAAGGGGCAACAGACTTCCTGGAAAACATAAACTGAACTTACAAACTTAAATGGGCAGACTGGGTGGGTCATAGGCCCTTATCTGCCGACACTGTCTATGTATCTATGTATGTATCTATGTATTGGAAGGGGCAAACAACTTCTTTTCTTCAGTTGGATTTCAAGTATTGGGGACTGCTATTTGGGAGGACTATGTCAACTAGAACAATCAAATAGAGCAGTCATCTGTTTAAAGTGTTAATGGATTAAAGTTCATTGTAGAGGGGGTGCTTCAGGTCATCCACCGTCAATCTACATTTTAAAGTCGAAAGTTCTGTGTGTCCAGAGAAATGGCCGGGTATGGGCTGTGGGAGCTGGAGGTGGGAAAACCCCCCATCTTTAGTAACCAGGTCCACCTTTACGTATTTCTTCTGTGTTTTTGCTACTTGCCTCATGCGCTTGGCAGTGATGGGGTGGGTACTCAGACGTGGGTCGCAACTTGAAAATCTCTCTAGGAGTCGCAGACTCTAAGTGGTGTGGGGAGCCACAGGATGGGAACATTACTCCTTGTTGGATGGGAGTCTTCCTGTTTGATGGGAGTTTCGATGTGGAAGTACGAAAACAAAATCTCTCTAGGAGTCGAAGACTTCAAGTGGTGTGAGGAGCCACAGTTTGGGAGCCTCCCTGTTTGATGGGATGTCTTTCCAAGTAAAGTTTGGGTTCATTCTTCAAGTGGACCGTCAGTCGAGTGGCCGGCAGGGGAGCCGGGCCAGTCGGGCTGTGTATCCAATGTGCATGCAAAGTCCGGGCTGAGTGCCTGGTGGGTCCAAAGCCAGACAACTGTTGTATTGTGTTCATTCCTCAAATGGACCGCTGTGTTTAACCTCTAATCTGCATTACAGTTATGTAGCCCTTTGGGGGACCATGCGGAGCTTTGTTTATGTTCAGTTTTGTTTATGTTTAAGTTAATAAATAAAGCCACACTGAAAAATCCCAATTCTGGTTCTGGACATTACAGTTTATTGCTTCCTGTAGTTGGATTTACTTGGGTGCCCCTGTGCAGAGTAGTCAGACCTAGGTCTCTTGTGCCAGGTAACCTCATCCTTCCCCGAACCCGTAGATACCATATGTATATCCATGTTACAAAAATGGACATATGGGTTACATCAGTTCATATAGTCATAGAATAGTACCGGCAGGATACAAGGTGCAATGCACATATACAAACAAAGCGGTAACTTCGGGGACGAGGCAGTAAGATTGAAATAATACAGAGGAGGGAAAGTGCTTAGGTGACAGAGAGGATCAAGGAGAGGAGAGGGAGAGGAAGGACTGAGAGGAGATTGAATAAAGGAACAGGGTGGAGGAAAGGAAGACAGTGCTGGGGTGTAGGAAGCGAAAGTGGAACGCTGGGTACACAGGATGTAAGGGGAAGAGGTGGGGGGTTGTCTCGACCAGAGGTCAGGGGGGGCTCCAACACAAAGAAGGGAGACTGGGAGAGGGGGTGGGATGACAATGACCTAAATAAATTCTAGTTTTATTGTTAATTAGCTGGGTGAGGCCCAAGTTTACCTGGAGATCAATCAAGGGGTGGGTGCCTTTAATGCTATGCCAATTAGTGTTAAAATCTTCTGCCATGACAATTTCGTGGGAGTCCTTAAATTCCAAGAGCACATCCTGTACATCTTCAAAGACACTAGGATTAACTTTTGGGGGACAGTAAATTCCTATCAACATCATTTTCTTAGAGTATGGTAGTCTCAGCTCAAGGATCAAAGCTTCCACACCTGTAAGATCCTTGTTTATTTCAACCTGTGAGATAATTAAATTTTCTCTTCCATAAATCAGAACTCTGCCCCCTCTTTTATTTCTGTCCATCCACCAGATATTGTAGCTGAGAATATTCAACCATCTTCTTTTTTTTGCATCATTTGTTTATTGTTTCTATTTTTTTCACAAAAGGAAAAAAAATGACATACATCCAACATATATACATACAGACATACATGACATAAACCTTTGTACATAACATATTTACATCCAGATCCATTTCATCACTTTACATCTTATTCTTTCCATTCAGTAAACAGAAGAAGACATTTCTTCTAAATTATTAGCCCGGGTGATATGGAGTCAAAGCTCGTAATATTGTATTTCCCAGAAATACCCCTCTCCTAATATGATAATTTCAAATCCAGTTCTTATTAAGCATAATGCTTTCTGCTACAGTCAGAGATGAGAGATACGGTTGCCAAGTTCTATAAAACAATTCCTCCTTCCCCCTAGTGGCATATGTCAGTCGCTCCAAAGTAATGGCCTGTGTTACCAGGGTTTTCCATTGTGCAACAGTAGGTTTTGCCGCCATAACCCAGGTATTCAGAATACAGTGCCTAGCCATATATATTAACACTCTAAGCCACTTATGTATGGGGTCCACTCTCCTCCCCCCCACCCCGCTTCCTCCACCCCAAAAAGTAGAAAGAGAGGGGTCAGGGGAACCGCCGGCCTCCAATCCTTCGCAATTCAGCTACTATCTCTCTCCAAAATATCTGCAAGGTTGAACATGCCTAAAAATAGTGATAATATGAGGCCAAGTTATTATTGCACCTAAGGCATATGGGAGAAATTGCCGAGTTATACTTATGAACCACCAGGGGTGGATAGTATAGCCTATGGCAAAACTTATAATAGGACTCTTTATACCTGTCACACATAAGAAGTGTTTTCCAATTGTCTATGGAGATTGTGATCCCCATATCTCTCTCCCAGAGCATTCTAGTATTTTGCGTTTTATCCAGAAACCACGCGATACCTTCTTTAGCCATTCTCTGAATGGTACCCTTGTTTTTTTTTTTTTGTCCTGTCATTATTAATTGTTCAAGCGCCTCCCACTGCGGTATGGTTCCCCCAAGCCTGCCAATGGATTTAATGTACGCCCTTACTTGGAGATAACGAAATAAGTGCTGGTGTCCCAGACCTGTCTTATGTTGTATGTTCTGGAATGAGTCCAGCACACCACGTGTGAATAGATGCTTAAGGCAATTAATTCCCTTTATTTCCCACTCTTTATACCCCCCATCCTCCCACCCTGGAAGAAAAAAGGGTTTCCCCTCAGCAGGAGGAGTAGCGGATCCTCTTGCCTGGAGCCTCTCAGTTTAAACATATCCCTCCAGCTGTCCAACACCGCTATGACCAGAGGGCTCAGATTAGGGAGTCTCTGGTATGCCTTCCGACCCCCCAGAGACAGGTACGCTGAAATTCTTTCCACACTTCCCCTCTCCTCCAAGTCCAACCAACCCGCTTCCTTAGATCTATCAATCCAGTCCTGTATATATCAACACTGCATTGCCCTTTGATAATTAATGAAATCCGAGAATAGTAAACCTCCTTTATCTATAGGAGCCTTCAGCCAGGCTAGACCTATCCTCGGACATCTCCCTCTTCAAATAAAATCCGAGAAAGCTTTTTCCAATTTTCTCACATCCGTTCCTTTCAACCCAGTATGGAGCATTTGTAAACTGTAAAGTATTCTGGGAAGTGGGTTCATCTTGATAAGATTTATCCTACCCAACCGCGTTATGGGGAGATTCTTCCATCTAGCTAGATCCATGACTATGTTTTGCACTAGTGGGATATAATTCAAATCATATAAATCCTCCAACTCCCCTCCCACTTTGATGCCCAGGTAAGTGAAAGCCTTCCCAACTACCTGGAAACCCCATTTTGATTTCTGTGCAACAGATCCTCCTTCTTGTGCCCCAACCCTCAGCTCTTCCGATTTTTCTAGGTTTAGCTTATATCCAGAGAATTGTGAGAACTGGTTAATCAGGCTCAGAAGAGCAGGCATGGACTTAGGCTTAGTTACATAGTTACTTAGGTACAACTAAAGTCTCAGCCTCCTTACCCTTTGGACCACCGTAACCGCCCCCCTTACCCCGACTGAGCACCGATCCCACGCCGGAGACAGAACCGTGAGCCTGGGCACTTTCGCTGCACGGCGCTAAAGCCACTCCAATTGCCGTACTTCACTTCCGACCCCCGCCTCTTGCACACACTCAAGCCGGTGAGCGGTTCCATGAGCCCGGTTTCAGATCCCAGCTTTCTGCCGCAAAAGCCGTAAAGTCCCATCGCACTCTGACTGAATCTTCAGCTCCTATGCCCGGTAATAGAACCAGTGGCCCGGACACTTTCCTTACTTTCGGCTCAGCCCCCCTACCCTTGTAGGTTTCCTCCCCTGGTTTGCCCGGCACAGCCAGCCTGGCTTCACTTTCCCCCTCTTGTCTCCCCTCCTACAATTTCCCTCCTATACCTGACTATGCACCGCTCCTATGCCCCTCTACAGACCTGTTACAGGGATGACTCGTCCAGCTTCCATAGCTGCTGGACCACCGTACATACCTGACTGAGCACGAGTCACGCCCGGGAACAGAACCGTTAGCCCAGGCACTTTCCATGACGTTCGGCCGCTGAAACCCTTAGTGTCGTGTTCACCCCGATCCCCGCATCTTGAACACTCTTAAGCTGGTGAGCGGTTCCACGAGCCCAGTTTCAGACCCCAGCCTTCTACCGCAAAAGCAGTAAAGTCCCTTCGCACCCCAACTGAATCTCAGCTCCTATGCCCGGTTATAGAACCAGTGGCCCAGATACTTTCCTTACCTTCGGCCGCTGATGCCACAAGGTTACCGTATTTCACCTCTAACCCCCCGTCTTCCTTGATACTTCTAGCTGGAGAACGAACCTATGAGTCCAGTTACAAGTCCCTGCTGTCTGCTGCGGAAGCCGTTAGAGCGCAGTCCTAACCTGCTATCTTGGATCCTTAGCTCCCTCCTTCACCATGTACCCCCCTTCTTTCTTCCTCCCACCATGTCTGCCAGTATAATCTGTGAGGTCTGTCCCGGCACCAGTACCCGTTTTCTTCTGTTACCTGTAAAACAATTTGTGATATTTCAGTTGTACCTTGGACCTGTAACCCTGCCTCATTGTCTTTGCAATTGTACTATGTATTGTCCCTGTGCCTCCCGGGTCGTGCCTAAAAATAGTCACCTGCTGGCTAGTGCACTTACCCGGTAAACAAAAACTAAATAAATAAAATATTAACATATCATCTGCATAAAGTGAAAGCTTGACCTCTCTACCCCCCTTCCCCATAACTCCCGAAATGTCCGGATGCTTCCGAATAGCGATGGCCAGGGGTTCCAGTACTAAAGCGAACAAAAAAGAGGAAAGAGGGCAGCCCTGTCTTGTGCCTCTTTGTAAGTCAAAGCTATCCGAGAGGATCCCATTGGTTAAAACTCTAGCCCTGGGGTTTCTGTACATCTGGCGCACCCATCCCTATGAACCATTCACCCAGCCCAAACCGGGTCAAAACCTCCATTAAATATTCCCACTCCACTCTGTTGAATGCCTTCTCTGCATCCATCGACAATATATGCACCACTTCTTTATTAACCTTTGCTTCCCAGATTACATTGAGGAGAGTCCTCATGTTGTGATATGAGTACCTATCCCGAATAAACCCGGTCTGGTCTGGGTGAATAATCCCTGGTAATAGGCCTTCCAGTCGGGTGGCCATAATTTTGGCTAAAATCTTAGAATCACAATGCAAGAGGGAGATCAGTCTAAAGGAAGCACACTCTAAAGGGTCTTTCCCCGGTTTAGGAATCAGGCAAATCGTAGCTTCTCCCCATGATTGGGGTAGCCTTCCTTTCTCCTCTCTCACCTCCTGAAAAACTGCTTCCAGATGGCCCACTATTTTTGACTTCATAACTTTATAATATTCGGCTGAGAAGCCACCAGGGCCGCTGGTCTTACCCCTCTTAAGCGCTCCAATAGCAGAAAGGATTTTCTCCTTTGTAATAGCCGCATTTAGCCATTCCCTCTGACCATCTGTTATCTGCGGTATCTCCACCCTATTCAAAAATTCCACCATCCCCCTATCCTCCCCCCCTTTTGACCTTGGTAAAGCACATGGCAGAATCTCCTAAATCTCTCCCCAATATCTGCTTTAGTTTTCAGAAGGACCCCATCCTCTGCCCGAACGGCCAGAATTAAATGTCCCCCCCACTCCCCCTTACGAGGTTTGCCAGCATGGTTCCCGGTTTGTTTCCCCACTCATAATAATGTTTCCTAATAAATAGCCCTGTTTTCCTCTTCTCCCAGCAGCAAGTTATTTAACGCCTCCCTGGTCCTTGTCAACAACAGGTGCACATTTTCTCCACCTGTGCTCAAAACCGCCTTTCTCTCCAACACCTTAAGCCTCTGTTCTAGATTAATTCTCCTTTCCTTGACTTTTTTTTTATGATGAGCAACATAACTAATAATGGCCCCCCTCATAAAAGCTTTCCCCGCATCCCAAAAAAATGCTTGAGGGACATCGGTCTCAGAGTTGTTACGAACATACTGCTGCCATTGCTCATACAAGTGTTCCTGAAACTCCTTTTTGGCTAGTAAATAATTAGGAAATCTCCAGACCTTTAACCTGCCCTCATCTTCCCCTCTATTCAAAGACATAATAACCATAGCATGGTCAGAGACGTAGATAGGACCATGCTTGATGTATCTAATACGAAAATACCACTCCCTGGGAAGGAACATATAATCCAGCCGTGACCACATACGGTGGGGGTGTGAAAAAAACGTGTATTCCCTGGTCGTAGGATGGGCCGTTCGCCACCCATCTATGAGGTCTAATTCATTCATACCTGCCATCCATTCCCGAATGGCACTTTTAGGGGGACCCTTATGCTCTGAGTGGTCCAGGGCAGGATTCATCAAACAATTCAAGTCCCCCCGTATCAAGTACGGGAATTGTTCTGCAGTTATTAAAGAAACAATCCTACCATCAAAATTTGGGTCATACACAGCATGTGCATATACACTTCCAAATGAGATTTTCTCCCCATATAAGGTTCCCACCACAAAAACATAGTGGCCATCACCAGGGTCAGCAATCACTCTTTCTTTTTTAAATGGTAGCTTTTTATTCAGGAGAACAGCCACCCCCCTTTTATGCGCATTAAAAGCAGCCGAATAACACTCCCCACCCATCCCTTTTTTAACTTTGCATGTTTCCTCTCCCTGAGGTGCGTCTCCTGTAACAACGCAACATGAGTATTCTGTCTTTTTAAAGCTGTAAGCAGCATTGTTCATTTAACCGGGGTGGCTATTCCCCTTACATTCCATGATACCACATTTAAATCCTGCGTTCCGGACATATCCTCCAAATGTTTCCCTGTACCTTTATCCTCCCTAGAAGATCCCCTTTGGGCTCTGACTCCATCACCACCAGTATATCTGAATGGCATATTTTATGGATCAGCAAACTAACATCTAACCATAACAAGTTTAACAAATAATAACTATATACACATCTCCACCCCACCACATTTTTTTAATCCCAACATCTTCCCCCTCAAGTAACAAGAACTGCATAGCGCAGAGATTTTACTCTCCCTTCCCTCTGTGAAGCAGTCCAGGAAATGCCTCCCCCCCCCCCAGGTCGCCGTACATTGTGAACAAAAGAAAAAACAAAACAAGCCCACTGTCCATTAAGTTAATATAATTATTAGCTTTTCACCCAGTCAGACATTATCACCCACCCCCATTCTCAATATGAATCTCCTTCATCCAGCCCACCAAACATCTCCTAGGGGTCTGAGAGTCCAAAAGGTGCCCTCTTCACACATCTCCCCCCTTCCTTCTTTCAATTAGGGCCCATCCCTCCAAAGATATAAATTTTGTCCCTTAAAGGAGACCGGAAATAGCCCCCCCGTGGCATGTAAGAATCCTTTCTATGTAGCCATATCCCTCTCCCCGTCACAAGTAATGAAAGGCCAAGTCCCTGAGAAGGCAACTCTGTTTCCCCCCCCCCATCCACCCCTTGTCCATCATGCATCAATCTCCTTTCAGAAAGATGAGGGCAATTAAAACTCCGGCCCCATGGCAACTCTCCACCAGCACAGAGTCTCTTCACTTGAAATGTCGTCAGACATGCCACGTAACATGTACTGTCTCTTCATAAGGTAAACGTCTGACTTCAAGCCTATGCTCAGTTCTCCAGAAAAAGAAAAGGAATGAGAGGGCCCCCTATTCATGGTCCTCATCTCCAAAAAAATAAATAAATAAATCAACCCCGCTGTATATTATTCATCTTTGCAGCATTTATCAATGGGATAAGCAGGGGAAATGAAAGTCATATCAGGCACTTAGCTTTCTTATGACAACATCTTTCTTTCCACGAGTCAGCCACTCTTGCTATCATTCCAACCAAGTGAGCCGCCTCCGGTTTCAATTTATCCCGACTTTTTCACCAAGTCCTTCACGAACACCCCTGCCTTTGAAACTTCCCAGAAAGAATAAACTGCTCCCCCATGTTTAATTTTACGAGTTGCTGGGTATAGCATGTAACAATCAATTTTGGCTTCTCGTAGCTGTGCCATGACTGAAGCAAAAGCCCTACGGCATTTCAAAAGGCGGGCTGAGTAGTCTTGGGAGAGAAACAAATGATGCCCTTCATACTCCAATTCTGATTTATCTCGATAAGCCTTTAAAACAGCTTCCCTATCTGGGAAGTAGTGGAATCTCATGATTACTTGACGAGGAGGCTGGTTAGGCACTGGCTTCGGTATTATCGCTTTGTGGGCCCTCTCTAATTTCAAACGCCCGTTTTTAGGTGACATACCCAACAGTTCTGGCAACGTTTTAGCACAGAAATCCATTATACTCGCTCCCTCCATTCCCTCTGGCAGCCCCCTTAATCTTAAATTCAGTCGTCAATGGTAATTCTCCTGATAGTCCAACAGTTCTCTCAGATCCTCCAGTTCTCTTTGCAGGGCTATGATTTGCTCAGGTATTAGAGCTGTAGTGTCCTCCAAGTCTGAAATTCACTGCTCGGCCTCGTTGATTCTGGCGGTCTGCGTAGCATGTAAGTCGACCAGCTCCTGCAGATTTCTATCGAAATTAGTAGCCAGACTGGTTAGTTTAGGTTCTAGTGCAGCCAACACTTGTTGAGTCACCTCGTGGCCTACTGCACTGACCTCACCAGCTGATAGGGATATGTGGCCTGCATTCTCCACTTGAGAAGCCGGGGGTTGCTTCCTTTGGTTTTTCCCCCGCCATCCTCAAGCTTTTCCCAGCATTTGAAATCACATATTCATCCATCTCACTTCTCCACACCTTTCCAAACTCTCAATTCTTACTTTGGGTTACTTCTAAGGCTGTTTATTTTAATTTTTAAGCGGCGACTCTGAGGAGCAAGGTGAAGACACGTCTTTACTCCAGTCTGCTCATCAGCACCCCCTCCTCAACCATCTTCAATATCACTATTCAGCCACGTCTCAGTGATCACGACCAAATCTGGTTTGTGGTCCATCAGCCATGTATTAATCAAATTCATCTTTTTTCACCATACTTCTTGCACTAAAATGTAGCAGAACAAGACCATTCCCATCATGTATAGAATTAAAGGCGGGGACATTGCTCACTTCAGAATTAAATATGTTGTCTGACCTATGCATGTATTCTGTATTATCTAAGTTTTGCAGTCCTTGGTGCCAAGGACCTGGGTTGGGATGGACATCTCCACAGATAACTAAAGTTACCAACAAGATACACTGTAAAAAAGACCTAAATTTACTTCTCTTCCTTCTAACTTTTTCCAATATCCAATTTGCCAGTACATTCCCCGACTGTACTCTGTGTTTAACCGTGTTGTTGAAAGCAGCCATCCTAAAAGCTTCATTTACCAGTCTTACAGGAAACAAACCTGAGGTTGTTATAAATCCAAGGTGACTGCTCCCAACAACATGTATACAGGTGCCACCATAAAATTGTCCTTAGTGCCTGTAAGGCTTCTTCTGATTTTACATCTTTCCTCCCTTTTTCCAGTGCGTGGTATTTTCAAGCTACAACCAGGAAGATGGATACTAGTATCCTGGGAAACATATTCTCTTTTTTGGTTTTGTTGATAAACCACACTAATCAAATCAGACAAAAAGAGATAAAGAAGTCGACACTAGCAATTGTATCAGTTGACTATATCAATTAAAGCAAATCCACAGTGAATAGCGAACAGCGAAAGCTACTTATAAACCCTACATTGAGCTACATCATACAATTATTTAATACTAAAACAAAATTGAAAGAACTCTGTAAAGTGCATATAAAAGTAATGCATATACATTTTTACTTATCAAGCATTTTGTAATGGCTTGAAAATTTGACTCCTTCAGCACCACAAAACGTCCCAAAGGCCCATACAATGTTCTTAATTTATACTGCTTAATATAGCTCCATTCTTAACATATACTGACCTGGTCTCTGTTGCCTGATATTCTAAGTGTTTTTTTTTTTTTGCTGAGTGGCACTCACACCACTCACGGCGCTCACACCGTACAGCAGCGGGGAAGGGGATTTGAAGTAGCTGTGCCCCACCCCTAGTCAGCTGCTGCTTGTATGTGGTTCGCCACCAAACCCCCTTGACCACTCAGAAATCAGGTAGGCAATCACTGGAAACAGACAGTCACCATGCAGTGCAGCAGTTTAGACAGAATCAGAACCGGTAGGATTAAAAGTTCTGTTTGAAAGTTTAAATGTCCACAGGCAGTGCTCCATTCGATCTATCGGCAATATGCAGCTCTGACCTGCAGCCATGATCTTCTCCGAGTGTTTCCAGCATTCTGGTCTGGATAGAGCAGTGCAGGGTTTTGAAGTAGCTCCACTTTTTAAAGTAGACACCTGTATGGCAGTCTGTGGTTTCATGTTGACAATTTGTATCCCGTAACTAAGTATTGTTATTGCCACAGATGTTTCTAAACTACTGTAAGTGGACCAAGTTCTGCTCTTAATGCATGGGAAGGAATTCCTTTTGGTAGCCCCAATATAGATTTATAATTATGACTTATGATAATTTCAAATTGTTTTGTTTACAAAACCCCATATTTATGCAGTGCTGTTGCATGCTTTAATCAGTGCTACAACAGTGGAGCCCTGTTAGAAGCACACCCTAAATGCCAAAGGGATGTTCTTATCCAGGCCCCAACTTATATTCATGCTATTACTCCTGCCCCCCCTAACATATTCTGGTCTCATTCCCTCATCACTCCACATGCATCCCTACTAACTTTACAAAATTTCTTTGCTGTTCTCCACCTCCTGCTTCCTCACTATACCACTCCCTCCTACCTCACTCACTCGGCCTCCAAGCCCCGTCACTCCAAATCCATGAAGCTACACTTCCTCATCCTAGTTCTACTGTTACTCGCCTTGGGGGACATCCATCCCAACCCTGGTCCTGCTACTTCCTCACCCCTGCCATCTCCCCCACTTCTGCTGCTGCTGCCCATACCCCTACTCCAACAGCCCTCACACAGGGTTTCAAGATATTACACTTAAACATTCGTAGCCTACTTCAAAAATTAGACCTCCTGCAAGCCATGGTTGCTGCCCTGAAACCAAACATTCTAATTGTAACAGAAACATGGCTAAAGAGCACGATTCCTGACCACTCTCCATGCCCGGTTACTCCATCCTAAGGCTAGACAGAGCAGGCAGGTGGAGTGGCCATGTATCTCCGCACCTCCCTCCAATACTCCCATCTTCTCCTCCTCCAATCCAGCAACCCATGATGCATTTGCCATCAATGTATCCCTCCCTTTCTTACTCCCTATCTTTGTAGCCAGTATCTACAGCTGTCCAAATGTCCAGCTTGCTGGCTCCCTTATTTATTTATTTATTGATGAATATCGGATGACAGCTTTGAGTCAAAGACTCCTTTACAAAGGTTCCACATCAGAGAAAACAGAGACATAAGAGACAATAGCAACAACTAGACAGTAATTACAGAAATGGTTACAATATGGTAACAGATAACACAGTAAAGCAGCTGGTGATACAGAGTTACAGAGTGCTGCCAAACATAGGTACATAGTGCAGATGGTAGCAGGTAACAAAACATACACTGCAGGGCGGTGGCGCTAGCCATGCCCTGGTGGTTATTTGCAGGCCTAGGCTGGACTGAGGTGTCCATTGTTGAAATATAGGCATGCCCAGGGGCGGCCGGATCAGAATTAAGTCCATAGTCATGGGAGGGGGAGTAGGTAGGGCTAAATCAAGGGCAGTCACAGACTGAGTCATGAATGATTAAGTCTCTTAGCTGGGACATGGGCTAACCAAGTTTGGGTTCTGTGAGGAGGGAGTTTGGGAGTGAGTTGAACCAGCTAGGGGCCAGGTACCTAAACGTTCTTTGACCTGAAGTGGTCTTGCAACGAGGTACCGTGAAGTGGGTTGTCACCAACTGCTGAGTGAGGTAGGTGGACAATGATGCCTGGAGTAGGGGGGAGAAAGCAGGTGGGAGTAGCCCTGCTGTTATTTTTTCAGCAGAGAGGTAGGTCTGATATCAGGTCTGAGCCTCCCATCAAAGTTTAGCCAGTAGGTTGAGGCGTAAAGGATGCAGGTATATGTGAGTCTGGTGCAGCCAGTAGTAAGTCTACAGGCCTTATTAAGGGCCAGTCTAATTTTGTTTAGGTACGTGTTGTCAGCTGCCCCATAGAAGATGATGATTCTGTAGTCTATAAGTGATAGTATAGATGCAGAGACAGCTAGGTGGAGAGCTTCTGGTGGGAGGCAGTGCTTGTACCGGGGAAGTAGACCAATATGCACATTAACAGTGGTGCTCAGTATTGGGATGTGGTCATGGTAGGTGAGCCCAGAGTTTAGGGTGATACCTAGGTATTTGAATGAGGTAACCTGCTCAAGGGTGTCATTTAGGGAGTTCAGTAAGAGCAGGGGTTGTCCTATGTGCTTGTTTTGGGGGTGTGCAAACACCATGGATTTTGTTTTTTTGTAATTTAAGACTAGACTATGTTGAATGAAGCAGGATTCAGCTTCTGTGAAAGATTTCTGGAGTGCAGAGCGGAGGACTGTGGGATCAGTGTCGGAGCTGTAGAGGATGGCATTGTCCATATACAGTAGTAGTTTCCCGGAGCAAGCCTTGGGTAGGGAGTTGAGGAACAGGGAGAAAAGTAGGGGACCAAGAATAGAGCCCTGTGGGACCCCTGACCTGACCTGACTTGGAGAGGGGAGGACAGGGTATGAGCAATTCTGACTGGCTGGGTTCTCTCAGACAGATAGCTGGCAAACCAGCCAGTGGTATCTGGGGACAGGCCTATTTATGTGAGGGAATCCAGGAGTAGTGTGTGGTGTACAATATCAAATGCCTTAGAAAGGTCTATAAAAACAACACCAGCAGTGTGGCCAGTGTCCAGAGATATGTGGAGGGTGTTTGTAAATTCCAAGACAGCTGTGGTGGTACTGTGGTTATGGTGGAAGCCATGCTGTTCAGAAAACAGGAGGCAATATTTGGAAAGGTAGTCCGCCAGCTGGGTGGCCACAATTTTCTCCAAGGTTTTTGAGAGGGGAGGCATACTGAGATGGGGCGGTAATTCCCAGGCAGGGTGTGGTCACCACTTTAAAGAATAGATGTGATGAGGGCAGATTTCCATTTAGAGGGAAACTGGCCAAATGATAGGGAGCAGTTAAAAAGCATGGTGAGAGGGGGAAGAACTTCACTGAAGGTGAGTCTAAGCAGCTTAAGGTCTAGTGTGTCACTGCTAAAATGTGATTTGCTGAGGGTCTTGAGTAGAAGGGGGCAGCTTCATGCTGAGATATTGCTTTAAAGCAGAATGGAGGGTGGAGAGGGAGCAATGCGGTGCTGGCGGGGTGGGGGAGAAAAAGTTGGGGGGGGGGAGAACACCAGTAAGGTCGGAGAAGGAGTCATTAAATGTATTTGCAATCAGGGCAGGGTCTGTGGTGATAGACCCATTGGACCTAAGTTGGGAGGGAGGTGCAGTGGAGGCTTTGCCACTGAGCTCTTTGAGGGAGTCCCAGAACTTGCGGCCTGAGCTCCATGTGGCAGTGAGCAGGGTTGGTAGTACTCCACCTTTGCCTTACGAATACTCCAAGTACATTTATTGCGCGCTTCTTGGTAGCTCTGCCAATTAGTGGGTTTACCAGTATCCAGCACAATGTGCCACAGATTTTCATGTTTGCGCATCTGGTCCAGCAGGACTTGTGATATCCAAGGTGTGTCAACCCCTTTAACTCTTTGTTTGCTGAGGGGTGCATACCGGTTGCAGGCAGCACTGAAAGTGTCGACGAAATGGTCGAGGGCAGTGTCAATGTTGAATGCGGTTTTGATGGGGGACCAGTCACAAGCTAAGAGGCACTATTTGAGGGACTGAAGTTTGCCAGGTTTGAGGCAGGGCTGGAGGATAATTTTTGGGGGCTTTTAACACTATATGACCAGTGACAAAGCACTGGGAAGTGGTCACTCAGGGCACATTGGTAGCACCCCTGACCTGGGTTGCTTTGTGGGGTGTTGGTGAGCACTGATGACTCCTTCTTCACCCCTTATCAATCTGGCTTCAGAAAAAAATCACTCCACCACCACATCCCTTCTTCAGCTCATTGATTCTAACCTCACAAGAATGGACAATGGCCAAATCACTCTAGCCATTTTTGTCGATCTGGCCAAAGCCTTCAAGACAGTCTCCCACTTCCTTCTCTTTGACACCCTATCAACAGCTGGGCTATCCCCCTTAGCATCAAACTGGTTCAAGGCATACCTCACTGGCAGAACCCAATCAGTCAAGATCTCTGAAGCAATTTTCCCACCCTTCCTGATAAGAAGTGGCATCCCCCAGTGATCAGTGTTAGGCCCCATGCTATTCTCTATTTTTCTAAATGATCTCCTGTTGACCTGCTCTCCATTCACATGTACGCTGATGATACAATCTTGTATGCATCTGTCTCCTGCCCCACCAAGGTTGCATCCAACTTGCAGCATGACTTTGACAAAGTTCAGCGTTGGTTTTCAAACCACCAACTATCTCTCAATGCCAATAAAACAGTCTCCATGACCTTCAGAAGCACCAGGCAGAGATTTACCAGATTTCCCTCTCTACCCTTCTTCCACACCCTTGATGGGACTTTACTCGAGGACACATCCTCCTTTAGGTATTTAGGTGTCTGGCTGGACCAGCACCTGAACTTCTCTGGTCATATCGATGCCATTCAGAAAAAAATTGTGTCACAAGCTCAGTGCCTTTCAGGAACCATGCCTGCATCTCACCCATGGCTAGGCATGAGATTGTCCAGAAGATGATCCTACCTATCTTCAACTACTGTGACGTAGTCTACGGTGCTGCCCCTAAGTCCTCCCTGGCCAGACTAGATACCCTCTTCAACTCCTTTTGCCCTAGACGCCCCCCTCAGCACTCATCATTGTGCTCTCTACCATGCCCTGTCCTTCTCTAACAAACTGACGTCTCTCTCACTGTGCAAAATTCACCTCCAAGCACTGACTGGGTGAACTTCCCTCCTATCTCTCCCCTGCCTTTACAACAGCCACTCCTTCCCACTCCCTAAGCTCTACCGACTCACGAATCCCGGTGGTCCCATGCCACTCCACCCTTACTGGTCAATCAGGTTATTCTTATCGCCTCCCAAAAATCTGGAATTCACTTCCCCCTCAAATTTGCCACTTATCCTCTTGCTACTCCATTAACTCTGCCCTCAAGAACTTCCTTGCCCCATCCTGTGCCTGCCATGGCCCTCCCTACTCCCCCATCTCCCCAAGCCCATATTACAATATGCCTGCTCCCCACCACTCCTATTTCCCTCTAATTGTACTCCTCCTTGTCCCCTACTCTCCCTTCTCCTAAAGTGTTCCTCCCCCTTCTTTCTCTACCCTTAATCTATCTCCCTCCTGTGAGCTCAATCACTGCCTTGTGCAGGCAGGATCCATAGTGCAGGGTGAGCAACAACTTAACCCCCTTTTCCCTATTTCTCCTTTTACTGCACCTCCTCAGTCACTGCTAAATCACTGCCTTGTGCAGGCTGGGTCACTCAGCACACTGGTGGGTACTACCCCCACCATAGTTGACTTCTGCTATCTTCTCCCATAACATCCTCCCAACACCCCCTCGCATCACTATATATAAATAACTCCCATCGCTTATAACTGGTGTCCTCCAGTGGGCTGTCCACCCCTGCCCAGATAGGGACAACAGGACACTGTTGAATTTTAACTCCCTTGATACCCCCACCCACAATACCTATCTCTCATCACCCTGCCACACTCTACCTCTCCTCTCTCCCCCCCTTCCGGTTAACATAGCCTAACAGTGGCCTACCCCTGCACTCAAGCACTTATAACATACCACTCTTATATGCACTTTAGTCCACCCTGTCTTCTCCCTTTGCCTCAAAAATCATGTTTTGTCTGTGTCTCTCCATAAATTTCCTTTCCCTTCTTCCATTCTACCCTCCGCAATTTTTCGTTCCTTCCTTCCATTCTTCCTCTCTTTACTCCAATCACTGTAAATCTTGAATACTTATGTTACAGTAATTGCTACCAATTACTATTGGGTCACCTTACCATTTTTATTCCAAATGAGTGTGCACTGGGAAGTAGTGCACTAAAACCAAACTAATCACTTGTAACAAAAAAGGTTTCGGGCACATACAACTCATAAGAGAAACGCGTAAATAAAAGACGTTTATTTAAAAAGACATGAAACAAGACAAATTTCCCGACATGTTTCGGACTGATCCCCCGGTCCTTTATCAAAGGTAATGAAGGAAAGCCCAGAGAACACAGTATTTATCTAATAGTAAATTGCCTAAACAGATGTAATCCATCACATCAATTACTATAAATTGAATACAAATTGAGCTCTCTATTAGTTAAAGCCCTTTAAACCTCATACAATTTTCTCTCATTAGTTAAAACCTTTTGTATTCCACGAAGTATTCCATAACTAATAAATTACATATATAGAATACAATTACTAAAAACACTTTATCTAACAGTGAAACAGAACAAAAAAACTACACTCGAATCTCAGGAAGGGGAGGGGGGGGAGAGAAACCTTAAATGTATTCTTCATATTAGACCTGAGGTATCTCAGTATTTCAGTCTAATGCCTCATATTTATATACTAGCAATTATTGCCTTAAAAGATAATTCCAAGGAACCACACTAACTTAATTCAAGCCACAGTTTAAAAACATGATACATTTATCTACATTTTTTTAAATACGGATATAACTCCAAGGGGCCATTCAGTCCTGGACTTTTATTGGCTTTTAATGTTAAAATCCAGTAATTTTCTCTTTTTAGTACTAGATTATTATAATCTCCACCTCTTGGATTTTTATTCACCTTATCTATTGCCATAGACTTAAATGTGTGCCGTTCAGGCTCTTTTGCTGTGATAACATGTGCTGCCGTAGCATAAGTAATATCCCCTCTCTGAATGGCTCGTACATGCTCTCCAACCCTAATCTTAAAACTTCTAATGGTTTTACCTATATAAAATTCACCACAATTACATTTTGCTAAATAAATAACTCCTTGTGTATCGCAATTGATAAACTGTCTAACTTCAAATCTTTTATTACTGTTGGAGCTAGAGAAACAACTCTCCTTTAGCATAAAGTCACAATAAATACATCGCTTACATTTAAAATTCCCTTTTTTGTTATTGAGCCATGTTTCTTTGTGTTTATTTTCATAGTGGCTCCACGTTAATTAATCTCCTAGAGTAGGAACCTTTTTGAAACACAATCTCACTGGCTTCCTAACTACTTCATATAGTCCGGGTTCTACTCCCAGCCCATGCCAATGCTTGCTAATTATATTTTCAAGCTCCTTCGTCCGTGCTGAGAATTCTGTTACAAAATTAAAAAGATATTCAACATTCTGATTCTTAATATTATTTTGTAAGAGATTGTTCCTTTCAGTATTCCTAGCCCTACAATGGGCTTCCCTTATATTCCTTTTATCATAGCCCATCTGTATCAGTCTGTTCGTTAATTCCTCTGCTCCTTTTCAAAATCTTCTATATCTGTGCAATTTCGCCTGGTTCTAAGAAATTAACCAATCGGTATGTTCCTTTTTACATGCATAGGGTGACAGCTATTAGCTCGAAGGACAGTATTGCCATCAACTTCCTTACGATACAAAGCAGTTTTAATTTCCCTGTTTTCTGTATAACCAATCATTAGGTCTAAGAATGTGATCTGTTCCTTCAAATGGGTTACTGTAAATTTTAAGAAATGATTAGTTCTGTGTAGATAGTCTACAAATAACTCCAAACTATCCTCATCCCCCTTCCATAAAATAAATATATCGTCAATAAAACATTTCCAACACATCATATGTTTATGAAAAACATTCACGTCATTGTTAAAAAATAAAATCCTCTTCCCATTTCCCCACAAATAAATTGGCAATAGACGGTGCACATGTTGCTTCCATGGATGTTCCCCTTCTTGGAGTATAGTTTTTTTGTTCTGTTTCACTGTTAGATAAAGTGTTTTAGTAATTTTATTCTATATATGTAATTTGTTAGTTATGGAATACTTTGTGGAATACAAAAGGTTTTAACTAATGAGAGAAAATTGTGTGAGGTTTAAAGGGCTTTAACTAATAGAGAGCTCAATTTGTATTCAATTTATAGTAATTGATGTGATGGATTACATCTGTTTAGGCAATTTACTATTAGATAAATACTGTGTTCTCTGGGCTTTCCTTCATTACCTTTGATAAAGGACTGGGTGATCAGTCTGAAACATGTCAGGAAATTTGTCTTGTTTCATGTCTTTTTAAATAAATGGTTTTTATTTACGTGTTTCTCTTATGAGTTGCATGTGCCCGAAACCTTTTGTGTTACAAGGTCACCGTACCATCTAGTGCTACATACTGTTGCCAAGTTATTATATGTGTTCCAGTGTTACCAACTGTTGCCAGTTTGCTACATGTGTCTTCATAGCTACTATACTTAACTGTTGCATTGTTAGCCAGTGTTATCCACCTGTAATCCCTCCTGCTCTCATTGTATGCAAGTAAGCAAATTGTATTCCAACATTGTAACATTTCTCTGTATTCTATCCTATTGTTCCCTACCCCCCAGGTCGCACTGGGAGACGAGCAACTTGTTGCTCAGTGTGCCTTCCTGGTGAAATATTTCAATAAATAAAATAAGAGGGCTTCACTGAAAACAATGAAAATCCATGTAAAATCTATGGTTAACATAATAAAACTGGGTTCAAACTAGTTTTTAGTTAACTCATTATTAAAAGTAGTATAACATAACTTTTTGAAAGAGTTCTTGATCAAACAATTCGTGTAATGTGGTAAAATGTATTTAGTGTTTCACCTAACTAAGAAGGAATATGTGTGTCTTCTTCATGGGGCATCTTTCACTCATCCATTTACTACTTAAGTGGCTGTTAATAAAGAGACTAGATGATGATTAAGCCCAGGCTTAGCTCACTCAGAGGTGATAATGACCACCTATCATTACCTCTGGAGAAAAATGTTCTTATAAATGGGCTTTACTGCCATTGAAAATAATGGGCAAAAATCAGGACATCCAAACAATGTTCTTATAAATGGGATGTTCTAATATCCAATATTCTTATAAGTGGGCTCCACTGTATTCTGTTTCAAACGTACAGTGTACCGATTCTCTGGAGTCCAAAAACAGTTTAGGTTTTGTTAATATATGGCAATAGGTAATTCAGCACCCTTTTAAACTGATTACATGTCTCCAAATATGCATTTTCTTTTACCATATCTTCTTTCTTATCACCTTCGATCTACCATGCTTTCATTTTATTTTCGAGTTTGGATGAATTCAAAATTTCAAAATACTTAAATCATTTTACTTTTTCTGTATTTATTTTAAATTTCAGATCACTGCATACATCATCGGGAATATTTAACTTATTTTGTAACACCTTAAGAAATAAGGAAACATTTGCAAGATCGTCCATGCATTCTAGTGTAGCACATTGCTGCCCCATAATATTATACTGTAATATTTTGACTCCCTTTTTGTAATTTAATTAATATGATGTTTACATGAAATTTGAATAGTAAAGGAGCCAAGATGTAACCCTGCTATCTTCTTTGAGGATATCTCTTTCATCAGGCCACACCTACTGAACGTATAGCTGCCTGGCTCTAGGATGATGCAGAAACTTTTGCAAGCAGTCCACTGGGGCTGCCCACAGCAACATCCTGCGTTGCCTCTCCCTATGTAAATGCAGGTGGCCCTTTCTCTCCTCAGTTCTTTTCCCATCACTGATCAACACTCGTCAAACTACTGTGGAAATATCACTGGTTTTGCCACCATTTTTCTTTTGCCCGTCAATAGAAATAATTACTTTTTACTACATTTTTGGCAACCTGCATGTCGTCAAAAGAACCACCAACATACTCCCATGATTGGAAGAGTGGAAATAACTCTTCGAGACCAGTGGCAACCTTTTTTTCTCCTCCTACAAATTTGCTGCCAATCTTCACACACAGCTGGAGTCTTGAGCACAAGCCCTGAGATCGAGGCAGGGGAAGGCCTCCCCTGCTGTGCCGCAGGTCACCTACATACTAACATACTATTTGCCAGCAGATTAGGCCTTACGGTCTATCGAGTCTGCTCGAACCTAGATCCTTAGTTGGATGCCGAGACCCTCCCATCCCTTGTTCTCCAGAAACCCCTATCATCCATCCCCACCCCCCCGGGACAGGCCATCATCTGATACATCCACTTTCTGTGTCTGTCCCACCCTCTTGAAGCCCTCCACTGTGGATCTCTGAACCAGCTCACCAGGCAGTGCATTCCAAGGGTCCACCACCCTCTCGTGAAAAACCTCCTCCTCTTTTCCCCCCTCACCCTTCCACCTTCCAACTTCAAACCATGCCCTCTGGTGATACCTCCCTGCTTTAGTCTAAAGATCCCCTCCATGTTTACCCTATTTATTCCCTTGAGGTACTTGAAGACCTCAATCATGTCCCCCTGTCTCTCCTCTCCTCCAATGAAAACAGGCAGAGCTCCTCAAGTCTGTCCTCATAAGTCAAATCCCCTAGCCCTCGTATCATCTTTGTTGCCCTCCTCTGTACCCTCTCCAGGAGCTGTATGTCCCTCTTCAAGTGTGGTCTCCAGTACTGTACACAGTACTCAAGGTGTGGTCTAACCAGTCCATTGTACAAGGCAGAATCACTTCCTTGCTCTAGAGGTGATCCCTTACGATGCATCCCAACATCCTGTTTGCCTTGCTAGCTGCCTCCTGCACTGCTCAGAGTTATTCATACATGTATCCACCATGACCCCTAGGTCTTTTTCCCCTATTGAGGCCTCCAGCGCCTCCCCTCCCAGGGTGTACCTGTGTTTAGGGTTTCCCCGACCAAGATGCAACACCTTGCACTTGGTGATATTGATATCTTCACCTCCCAGAGATGACCCTGTCTCCAGAAGTCACCTGCTTTGGCTTCGATGCCTACCCCCCAGTCATCAAGCAGAACACTAAGGTCAGGGTCTGGGGGTTCCCTCTATCAGGTACTCAATCTCTATAGCAACATCGCCTTTGCCTCCCCCATCGACTTCTTTGCTCCGGCTGATATTATCACCTAAATGGTGAAGCCTCTGCCTCCCACATCTACCTATATTTATGCCTGTTCCTCAGCATCAATGGCTGCACCTCTGCCTCCCTCATCAACATGGTTTCTTACCAAGCCTTTAACACTGACAGTGGTGCCTCTGCCTCCCCTGTTGACATATACAGATATCCAACACTTATGGTAGCACCTTTGCCTCCACTATTGACACATACATATTCAACATCAACAGTGGTGCCTCTGCCTCCCCTGTTGACATACGCTGGTGTTCCCATTGACTACACAGGCACCAACATCCAGGCAGTACTCTAATCCTTTACAGATATGCTAGGATCCCTCTTATCTCCTCCTCTTGTAACAAGGATCCCGTTAACGGGGCATCCAAACCAAAACCTTGTGATGACACCTCCCAGGCCATACCAACTCTCTTCCCAAGTGTTGATGGCCCTAAAGGCTCATTCTTTGTCCTCTGTTGACTATGTCAACACCCAGGAGTACCATTCTGTCTCTGTCATACAGGAGGAAGCCCACAGAGAAGACTGTGGCAAAGTCCTTCTGGATCACCATGCCCACAGTGAGAAAGGACAGAGCATGTTACACCCAGATCCCTCCTGAGGTTATCTCTTTGGTATTCATAATGGAGCAAGTGACAGGCTGCTAGGGGGTTTGCTTTATAGGGACAGGCAATTACCAAGGTCTGGCCTCCCTTCCATTATCATCACTCCCACCCAGTCTAACTTGGAGGATGCCACCCTTACGGTTTGCTATAGGCCTAACAGGATTCCTGTCACACTCAGAAGGGTTGGTTCAAGGTCTTGGGCAGCCATCCTTCTTATCATAACAGATGCCATATGATGCAGCCTGATATTGAACCTAGGGTGCTAGAGGTACAGGGCAAAAGAACATTAGCCTCAGACATATCTAGGCCTGGGGATTGTAAACCACAGGCCAACATGCCCTCTGGACAGATGATGTACTTAAGCTCTCCCTAGCAGGTGTACCTAAGCAGGAGCTCCTTAAGGATCCCACAGCTGCAGCAGATGCGGGCAAACATTCCTATGCAGAGCCTATGACACTTCAGATGCTACCAGGGCAACTGCCTCTGGCTCATGTCTTAGGAGACACACCTTGCTCAGGGTGGCTGTCTTTGTTACGGATATGCGAAAGTTCATGCTTCTTGCCCTCCTGTTACAAGGGGTATAAAGTAGGAGGAGCTGATGTTAAAGGATGTCCTCTTAGCCTGTAGTCCTCAGGCAGTTCCTGGAAATTTCTTCCTCCCTCTATCATACCCAACTGAGGAGTAGCTAGAGTTTGTTCAGCCAGAGCTCACTACTGTTCCACTGCCAGACAACATTCTTAAGGCAGAGCAGCAGGAGAGCTGCTTACCCCACACGCTACCCAGCTGTCCAACCAGTAAGCCCCTAAGCATGGAAGAAGACAGCAGCAGCAGTAACAATTTCTGTCCGACTCAATGTTTCTGACTCCAGCACCAGTTTGCAAGGGTGGTTGTTGGCGGTCATCCCCCCCAAGATAAAGGAGAGGTTAGTGACATCAGATGCGTGAGCCTTAGCAATAACAGCACGGATAGATGCTCTGGATATTTCTGAACTATCTCCAGACTGTCAACCAAATTTTCCTCATTACCCTCCAGAATATCTCATAATGTTTCTGGGAGAAATTCAATACCTTGTCACAAACAAAAGGTTTATAGACCCTGTTCCCTAGAAACAAAGGCACACAGGGTTCTGTTTTGGGGCACCTCCTAGTCCTAAAATGATCAAGAGCTCTAAAGCCTACTTCAGACCTTAGAGCACGGACTAGTCTTAATGAGCACAAAAAGTCCAGAATAGTTCCCCTGTAAGACCTGTTTTCATGGATGCAGGCAAGGTACTGGCTCCCTTACCTGGATATGTAGGAGGAATGCCTGCATATCACAATTCGTGTTCTCAAGTAGCACATTGTAAATCCAGGGTATTCCCGTTGGTTTATTATTTCCACCATGGATTTTCACTGAATGCTTAGTAGTGCTAGTAACAGCCCTTCGCAGGGGCAACCTTTAAGTCTTCCCCTTACCTGGATGACTGTTCTTACAAATTCACTACAAGGTGCAGCTTTTACATATTCTAGCATGGGCCAAATATGTGTTTCCATATTCTTGGCCTTACAGCCAACATGCCCCAGGTCTATTCAACCCTTTCCAGTATCTGCAGTATACAAGGAGCGAAGAAAAAGATTAAAGCTTCTTTTTGCTATGCAGATTTACTGTGTGTTACTATTGTCTTTTGTGCTCACAAGGTTTAATACTGTTTTTGCTTACATTTTACTGCTGTAATCTTCTCTGATTCAAATTGCTATTGCAGGGTATACTTTCTGCTGCATTATGACAGGGTGTGCGTACAGATTTTTTACTGTTTTGTGCTCACAGATTACTGATGTAATCTTCTCTGATTCAAATAGTATTTTGTAAGGTATATCTTCTGTTACTGCTTTACTTATCTCTGTAGCAAAGTGTTTTTTGCAGAGTATATCTTCTGTGAAATTGTTACAGGTGGTGCTTACAGGGTTTACAGTTTTATCTGTCATTAGGCTAAACTTTCAGGGCTGCTGCATTTGTTGTTGCTTGATTGTTTCTGCTCTTACCTCCTTGTTTCTTTCGTCCGTGGTTCTTCCTTTTTGGCAGGGGAAGGGCACTGCCAGCCACCCCCATCCCCAACCACCCCATGATACACTCCTTTTACAGAGTAGCACAGTTGTGATATTTCTTGTAGCAAAGCAAAAAGGGGAGGATCAGAGAGGTATCCACATAGTGACCTCACTTACAGGGGCACAAGTAATTTAACTTGTTAAAACAAGTTATACAAAAACAAAAACAAAAAAAAAATCAAACTTTTGCTTTCATTTTCTTCCTTCTAATTACTCTGACCAGGTTATAAACTCGACAACTCAACTGGAAAGGATATTATTAACTGCAGGCACTGCGGAACACTTTCCAAAACGGCAGTTATACAAGATTTAGGATGCTGTCCTACATGTTTGACCATTGGAGATCTAAGGGCTCAGCTCCAGTAAGCATAGGCACAACTCAAATCGCATATTCAGGAGGAAATATATTATAAGAACCACCTGCCATTTCCCCAACATCCAACTGAAGCACCTCAATCACAGAGGATAGTTGGTCTGGGAGGTTGGCAGGTGGTTAGGAGGGGTAAATCGGGTGCCACATCACTCAATGCTCTCCAACGTATAACCTCCACAAACCATATAAAAACTACAAAAAGGTATCTGCCTCTATCTCCAAAATCAAACAAAGGGGTAGAGGATGCTGCAGTGCAGGACACTGCTGCACAGAAGCTAGTGCTACAAAACTCGCCCAAAATGGGGACACAAAACCGAAAAAAAAAAGCAAAGCAAAAGGAAATACAAAAAAAATCAAAAAGGAAATCCAAAACACTTATGATCATAGAAGACTCCATGATTCAGAGAGTTAATACATACTTCCAGCCGGGGGTAATGGTCAGATGTCTCCCAGGTACATCAGCGTGGAGAGACACTGACCGCATTGCTAAAATCATGCAGGAAGCAAGAGAAAACACTGATGTCCTGGTACACATAGGGACTAACAATCTTGTCAGCCAGTCAGTTATGGAGACCAAGGAACACCTGACCAGGTAGGGAGACAAACTGTTATCCATTTCATCCAGCATCTCCTTCTCTGAGATCCTGCCGGTCAGGGAGAGGGGGGCAGATGGACGGAAGGTCAGAGAAGGGGAGACAGGGAAGCTAAACATGTGGCTCAAGGGCAGGTGCCAGGAAAAAGGACACAAATTTGTAGGTAACTGGCAACAGTTTTGGGAGTGAAAGTTCTTTAAATTTGATGGACTGCATCTGACTAAGGAGGGAGTCAGTGCATTGGAGCACAAGTTTGACGTCTTTGCAGAATATTTAAACTAGCCAATGGGGAAAGGGGTGCAGCATCTGATATATCGAATAGGAAGAACACTCCTCACCCCTCAGCTAGAGATCAAACAGAAGTTCATTATGTTTGTAGTTCATTTGTATCACCAGGTAAGGTAAAAGGTCCAGCTCCCCATACGATGCACAGAGGAACACCAGACCTCACCCAACAACTAATGCACTGAACTCTGGCCAATGGAAAATCATGTACACAAATGCCCACAGTCTGGGAAACAAGATTCCAGACCTGCAGGCAACAATGACGGAGGCTAAACTGAATATAGTAGCCATTAGCAAGACATGGTTCACCAGTAGCCACACTTGGGAGACTTCAATACCCAGCTATGTATTGAAAATATCAAAGCTACAGAAATTCAGAATACACATAAGGAGCCAGAACTGTGGGTCACCCTGGAAACAGGAAGTGGGACAGCTATTCGAACTGGGATTGTCTACAGGCCTCTAGACCAGGGGGAGGACATAGACACATTACTGTTAGAAGATATGCAAAACATGACAGCTAAAGGGGAGGTTCTGATAATGGGAGACATCAACATGCCAGATAGAGATTGGTCAATACCAGCAGGAACATCCACCAGAACTAGACACACAGTGGATTCCCTGCAGGGGGGAGGACCTCAAACAACTGGTACAATAACCCACAAGAGACAGGGCTATCCTAGATCTAGTACTGACTAACAGGGAAAGGATCACAGATCTCGGGGTACAAGGTCACCTGGGGGCCAGTGACCATCACATGGTATGGTTCAGTTTGGCCACTAGAACTAAATCATCCCATTCCAATGCAAAAATATGGGACTTCAGAGGAGCTGACTTTGACAAGATGGCCAACAGAGTTAAGCTAGCCCTGGCAAGAAGAAATACAGGTGAGGGGGGACAGGCAAAGTGGGCAAGCATTAAGGATGCAATACTTGAAGTAACATCCCATTTTGTTAGGGAGAAAAGCAAGTGCAAAGGAAGCAGAAAACCACTTTGGTTATCAGAAACAGTAGCAGAAAATTTCAGAGCCAAAAGGTTGGCCTTCAAGTAATATAAGGGAACGCAGCAGGACGAAGACAGGGAGGCATACCAGACTTCCCCTAAGGGAAGCAGGGAAGGCAGTAAGGCAGACAAAGGCCAAAACCAAGGAAACACTAGCATGAACAGTAAATGAAGGGGACAAGGCTTTCTATAGATACATTAGTGAAAGGAGAAAGTCCATAGAGGGTATTGCTAAGATCAAAGGGGATAAGGAGGAGTGTGAGGAGGAGGACCAAGGAAAAGCATCTATTCTAAATAGATACTTCTGCTCAGTATTTACTGAGAAGAAGGTAGGGCAGGGCCCACAGCTCAGCATTATGGACACCGGGGTGGGGGGGCACAAGTCCCTTCACAAAAGAAAGGGTTCTACAAGAGCTCGCTAAGTTCAGGGTGGACAAGGCAATGGGACCGGATGGCATACATACCAGGATACTAGAGGAGCTAGGGGTGGAAGAAGGAGAGCCATTAGTAGAACTGTTTAGTGAGTCTCTGAGCACAGGAGAGGTCCCAGAAGACTGGATAAGGGCTCATGTGATCCCGCTCCACAACAGTGGTAGCAGGGAGGAGGCAGGGAACTTTGTACCAGTCAGTCTTACCTCAGTAGTGGGCAGGATTATGGTGGCACTCCTTAAGGAAAGGATAGTGTAACACCTGGAATCCTTAGGAGTACAGGATCCAAGACAGCATGGGTTTAGAACAGGAAGGGCCCGTCAAACTAATCGCATAGATTTCTTTGACCGGATAACCAGAGTGGTGGACCAAGGAGGTGCAGTTGATGTTGCCTACCTTGACTTCAGCAAAGCTTTCAATACTGTTCCACACAGAAGACTGATAAGCTAGGTAGGCTCGAGGTGGGTCAGAAGTTGGTCCACTGGGTGGCAAACTGGTTGGCGGGCAGAACACAGAGAGTGGTGGTAAACGGTATACAGTCAGAAGAGATGCAAGTCACAAGTTGGGTACCTCAGGGATCAGTCCTGGGGCCAGTCCTCTTCAATATCTTCATCAGTGACCTTGCAGATGAACTGAAAGGTAAGGTTTGTCTGTTGGCAGATGACACCAAGATCTGCAGCAGAGTAGATGATCCAGATGGGGTGGGCAGAATGAGAAGAGATCTGGAAAAACTGGCATAATGGTCGGAAGAGTGGCAACTGGGGTTTAATGCAAAGAAGTGCAAGATCATGCACATAGAGAAGAGAAACCCTGAAGCCACCTATAGGTTGGGAGGGGAGTTGCTTGCAATCACAAGGGAAGAAAGAGACTTGGGCATCGTCATCATAGATGACCTGAAATCATCCAAACAGACCACTAAAGCAGTAGGTAAGGCTATGGGGATGTTGGGGTGTATTAGTAGGGATATCACAAGTCATAATAGGGAGGTAATGATCCCTTTACAAGACGCTGGTTAGGCCCCATCTGGAGTGCTGCATGCAGTACTGGAGGCCGCACCTGCACAAGGACATTAACAAAATGGAGGCAGTCCAGAGAAGGGCAACCAAAATGATGCAGGGACTGCATCAGAAGACATACGAGTACAGAGTAACGGAGCTCAATATGTATACCCTTGAGCAAAGGAGGGAGAGAGGTGATATGATCGAAACATTCAAACACCTTAAGGGCATTAGCAAGGTGAAAGAGTCTAACAGGCTTCAATATAAGAAAAATAGCAGGTCAAGAGGACAGCATAAGATTAGAGGGAGGCCGATTAAGGGGCAATGTGAGGAAGTTCTTTTTTACAGAAAGGGTGGTGGATGCATGGAACAGCCTACCTCAGAAAGTGGTGGATACAAATACAGTGCAGAGCTTCGAACAGGCATGGGATAGGCAAAAAGGAGCAATACAGATGAGTATGACTAGATAGGCCATTGACAGAGTAAAGACCTATGGCACATTCATAAGGTAGAAAAAATGGGCAGACTAGATGGCCCTTGCAGTCCTTATCTGCTGTCAACTCTATGTTTCTATACACAGGCAGTCTGGGACATTATCCAAGACCCTACCTTCCTATATCTGGAGGAGGCTGACCGTCTGATAGCATGGTGGGGGCATACTCCATAGAGCAGTATCGGGGGTTATCCATCTGAATTTTTTCAACCACTCTGAAATAAATGGAAAGAAAGTCCTTGCAGCATTTCAGCCACCCTTGGGAAATGGTACATCTATCTCTGAACAGTGCCTGCCCAGATGGCTGGTCCCCTGTATTACTTTCGGTTATAAGTGGTATGGTGAACAACTTCCTGTTGTTGTTTGTGATCATTCCCCTAGTGGCATGGCCACCTCTGTTGCATGTTTTCCACATGTATCTGCTGTGGGGATATGTGCAGATACCAACTGAAGTACTGTCCGCACTTTCACTGAACACTACAGTCTCAATGTTGCATTCTGAAAAAGGGATGGTTTTGGCCCGAGCAGTTCTTCAAGGCCTTCCTTCATAGACCTGTAGACTCCAGCCACCCAGACTGTTAATAGTCAGTACTACTTAGTACTTGTTCCATGAGTGTGGCCTGATGAAAGAAAGATTCTTGAGGAAGACAGAACAGCTACATACTTACCGTAACGGCAGATTTTTGAGAGAATCTCTTATCAGGCCATGCCTACCCCATCCCCCAGCCTTTCATTCTCTATGAAGGTTTATCAGATGTCTTAATGCTGGTTTTTCTGCCTCACAACTTCAGCAGAGCCATGCATTTTCTCGGGGTTCCCTGAAGAGAGATCCTAGGGATCTACAGCATTCTAAATGCTGTCTCCTTCTCTAGGAAGGTTTATCCAATGTCTTCCTGCTGGGTTTTCTGCCTCCCTTGTTCGTCAGAGCCATGCACTTCCTCCTGGTTCCCTGAGAAGAAGTCCTCCAAGCACGAACTCCAGCGGGGAACCTGAGGAGGGAAGGGGCCACCCATGTTTATATAGGGAAAGGTGATGTAGGATGTCACTATGGGCAGCTCCTAATGGACTGCTTGCAAGTTTCCATGTGGTCCTACAGCCTGGTGGCTAGAAGTTCTATAGCTGTAGCCTGATGAATGAGATTCTCTCAAAGATCTACTGTTGCACTAAGTATGTAACTGTTCTTTACTTCCCATTGATGTTATATTTTAAGCTAAATTTCCATTGATTTCATAATGGATTTTTGACCTGGTATCTAATACAGCAGCTTAATCATCTGCAATAACGTTAACTTCTACTCCCATTTCCAACAGAATATTCCAGAGTTTTGTTCTTGATAGGGAATCAAAAGCCATCTTGAGATCAATACAGGCAATATGTATTGACTGTGCGTGGACAATTATTTATTTTTCATGAAGATAATTTAAAACAAAGCTGTGGTCAGCTGTGAAATAAACCAAAACAGTAGTCCCAGGAAGACTTGTGCATGTAAAGATAAAAAAAAGGGTCTAAACCATTGCAACATACTTGATTAGGGCAATACTGCAGAATGAATGCTATTATTACTATTAACACTCAACAGGTTCAGCAATGCACTCACCCTTAACATACATTCTCACAAATACTTGTGATTGCAATTTCTGAAAATGTATTCAAGTTCCACATGGCCACTGTGTTTGCTTTTCCACTGTTTCACCAATTCCAAAGGCAGGAGGCAATATAGCACAGAGGTTTAGGGCTCTGTGCTACAAACATGGAGACCTGGGTTTGAATCCCACAGTCCCCACTTGCATACTGTGTGACCCTGAGCAAGTCACTTAACTTCCTTGTGCTCCCAGGTTGCACCTGGAAACAAGCTTTGGCTTAGTGTGCCTTTCCCTTTCTCACACAAACTTAGGAACTGCCAGCACAAGAAGGTCATGTGGTCTATCTAGGCTGCTCAATGTGTACTCCTTGCCGTTACAATTGTCATATAGTGGGCCCCCCATCCCATTTCATTTAACCTTTCCCTTGATGTAGCACTTACACATTGAGACAAAACTCCTATATCCTACTTGAAACACCAAGATTCTCCTCCCTCTATGGAAAAACAGCTGTTAGTAGCAGACTCCCTAGGCTAGGGCATGAAACAAATTGCAAGCTACACTTAAAGAGCTGGTGACATGTTCAGGAGAACTTTAACAAAACATAATATTTAGGCACTGTACAGCTTGTATGTCCCATTACTTCTGTATCCCCACCCCCATTATTTAGCAGTGAGGTCATTTGCACGAAAACAGGATCTTTGCTCCTGTAGAATTCATCTACTCCTGCTGCATTCTCCCTACCTAAAGTCATAGAGCATAGCTTGTGACCTCACAGTCACTCCATGGCAACAGATGGTGATGTCACAACAGAGGTTATGACTTAAAGTAGGGAATAAGCTACAGAGACAGATGAACTCAAAATGAACTCTAATGGACACCAATCATATGTTCATACACATTTCTTTAGTAATAAATTATGGGGAGGAGAAATATATAAACTATCAATGGAATGCAGGCAGAATTGTACCTAATTATGTTTTCTAAAGTTTTCTTTGCGGCATCAGTAGCTCTTTAAAGGGGCACTGTCAACCTGTTTTGCATCATGTTATTTCCAGTTAAAACCTCACATTTTATGGTTGCTTGCCTTTACGTAAATTCATTAATGTTGCTGTTTATTTTGTCGGTCTCCTTGTTTAGTAGTACTGAAATGCATGATAATGTATATTTATAAACAACTTTGTTTTGTTTCAAATCTTGAGTCAATTCTTCTTGAATACTTCCCAAACATCAGAAGCACCCCCAAACAGTGCAGTCACTCATGAGACAGTAGCCACCTAAACTGCCACTGCATCATGAGTGGCTAGACTGTACTGGAGGTGTTCCCAAGTCCAGAAAAGATGCAGTGGGGGCCGACCAAGGAATGTAAACAAACCTGTTTTGGTGTGGTAACACCAGTATGGTGGGCAGTCTGTTTTTCACTTTTTAAAAGGAAACAAGAATCTGAATCAAACTACTAGCTACATCAGCAGTCTTTACAGTATGTTGGCAATCATAAAATGTGTTTTTTAAAAAAGGGGCACTTTGAGGCATAAGGGGGTTGACAGCGTCCCTTTAAGCTCACCACTACAGTACGTACAGTTGTCTTCAAATTACTCTTGCAAAATGTTAACAAACAATCATGCTACTGCAGTTATCTAAAAGCATAAACTATAACTTGCTGCAGAATATATACAGTATGATTAACATACATATTTGTATACGTGTGAGATAGTTTCAAAACATCCTACTTCTCATGACTTGTCATGCTGCTGTATAAATGCCTAGTACAGACTTGTATTATTCTTGTCACTGAATTACTTCTTGTTCATCTTTTTATGTTAGCGAACTTGCGCAGCCAACATCTTGCGGCACTGCAGATTTGGAGGCGCGGTCGCTATTGGGCAAATGCAGGGCACGCATCAGTGGTCGTTCCTCATTCCCCAATCAGCCTGCATGCTGGCGCCACACCATGCATACATAATGTGGTGAACACATCTAAGGAAAGGTCCACTGCAATTCGAGCAAAGCTCCTCAGGCGCAGCAGACCCTTCCTACGTGCTTCAAGCCACATTGTATTCATGGTGATGACCGTAACTAGCCGACTTGAGGTTGCCCAATCCCCTGCCCGACTACTGTGGCCACAAAGTATGTGCCGACAGGGGAGCCCTCCGTCGGCGCATAAAGCAAGTCCCACATTTCTTATGCCGGGGGTGCCCAACTCGGCTCTTGCCCCGCCTGCTTTCCTTGTGTGCCGACGGGGTGCCTAATCCTCGTCGGCATAAATTAACCCTTGTTGTATGCCGACGGGGTACCAATCTCTGTCGGCTGCAGCAACCTCCCCAAGCAGTTAGGTGGCACTCTGGGAGCCCACCCCAGCATGCCAAATCCCCTGAGAAAAAAAAAACTGTCCCGCAATTTTTTTTTTTATCCTGTAACACAAAAACAGTCCCTCATAGTCTCCCTACCCACCACCCACACCCACCCACTGCGCACCCTGCCTCCCCACACCCCCTCACCCCATACTTACCTTCGGAGTCCGGTGCTATGATCTTCAGTGGACTGGGAACACTTCTGCACTCTTCAAAGCCGACCGCGAACTGAGGAAATGCCGGTAAGCTGTATAATGGAATAAATAGGGTTTTTTCAACTTTGATGCATATCGCAGGCATTTTTTGGAATTTTGGCACCAAATTTTCAACATGGGGTTTTTGGGACCCCTTCTCATGAATTCTTGCACTGCCAAGGTGTTATTCGGTCCGGAAAGGTGATTTCGCAGTCACTGTGCGGAATCACCTTTTGGGAGCAAGGAACGAAACGACAGTGCCAGTGTTCATGAGGGGGGCTCTCAAAATGCCTATGTTGCAAATTTGGTGGGAAAAATCCAAAAAATTACTGTTTTACGAGCGTACGTTACGCAGTTACTATGCACGCTCGTAACTTAATGAATTTCCAATATTTTCATGCCACATGTTCAGCACTGGCATTTTGCCACACCTTCTTGTACAGCTGTCATTTTTCACATCCTGCTGAAATGTGTTTTCGCACTTCAGGCGCAGAATAGTGCAGTCGATGTGGGAAATCAGTGTTTGGGGCAAATTATGAAAATGACAGTTACACTGTTCATGAGCAGAGGTCCTAAAAAGCCTATGCTGAAAATTTGGTGACGATACTCCATACCATGACTGTGTTACGAGTGCGTATTACGCAGTTTGCACGGACGCTCATAAGTTCACGAATTTATAATATTTTCACTCCAGATTTTCAACATTGCCATTGTTCTGCACCTCCTTATGAACAGTACAGCTGTCATTTTCACATCCTGACAAAATGTGTTTTCGCCAGTTCGGCGCAGAATAAACGCGATTAGCTATGGAAATCCATATTCGAGACACATTATGAAAATGACAGTGGCAGTGTTCATTAGCAGAGGTCCTGAAATGCCTATGTTGAAAATTTGGGGCTGAAAGTCCATAACATTAGTGTTTTATGGCGTGCGTTGCGCGAGTTGCCGCTTCATGACGTGCATTTGTAATACTTTCCTCCACATGTTCAAAATTGGCATTTTCCACACCTCCTTATAGAACAGTACAGCTGTCATTTTACATATCCTGCCTGAAATGTTGCTGCCAAGTCCAGCGCAGAATCGCAGTCGCTAAAGTAAATCAGCTCGGGCAGTTTGAGGAAATGACGATGACACTGTTCATGAGCAGAGGTCTTAAAATGCCTATGTTGAAAATTTGGTGTCGAAAGTCCATAAAATGACTGTGCTGCAAGCGTGCGTTGCGCAGTTTCCATGCAGCCTTGTAACTTTGTACATTTGCAATATTTTCATGCCAGATTTTCACCACTGGTATTTGTGCAGACGTCCTTATCAACAGTACAGCTGCCATTTTTCACAGCCAGCCCAAAATGCGTTCCCGCAACTGTGGGGCACAATGGCGTGCTCGCTGTGGGAAATCATCTTTTGGGACACATTAACAAAATCACAGCGCCACTGTTCATGAGGGGAGGTCCCAAAATAACTATGTTGAAAATGTGCCTAAAAAGCTCCCACAAATAATTGGGTTGCGGACGTCTGCGGCGCAGTTTGTATGCATGTTCATTGCTTCACCAATATTTCATATTGCCGCTCCAGATTTTCAACGTTGCCATTTTTTACGCCTCCTCATGAACAATACAGTTGTCATTCTCCACATCCTGCCCAAAACTGTTTTCTTGTCCCTCTGTCACCAAATGCCACAGCCGCTGTGCAAAACCACCTTTCAGCTAACAAAGTGATTGTTCTGCTTTTCATGAGGTGGCCTGACAAACAGCCCATGTTGAACATGTAGAGTGAAACTACCACTACATGCCTATGGTGTTAGGGTTCCCAACTGTAGCACCCCACACGGTATGGACTGACAGGCGTCAGGGCTGTGACTTGGGATCATCGGATGTAATGCTCACGCCATTCCACCCCCCCATGCCCACCCTGCAGCCACGGACAGGCATCGTGGTGTGTCTTGCACTGTTCGACCACAAACTTCACCCCACACTCCTATACTGCACCCACGTCAGCGTATTCCCTTATGGAATGGGGTAAGTATAATGCACAAAGACCCCAAAGCACACCATGACACTTGTCAGTGTCTACAGGGTAGTGTGAGGTACAACAGCATGAGCATTATAGCTCACAACCCAAAAGCACACCCCAATGCCTGTCGCTCTCTACAGGGTGGGGTTGGCGTCACTCAGTACTTCACTGCCATTCTTTTATGCACCTCTAGATCCGCCAATGCCAATGCCAGCGCGACAACACTCGGCACTGACAAATGCTTGTTTAATAATTATTGTACTAAAGGGGTTCTTCCTATCATTATATTCCTATTGACGATAGACTAGCCTAAGGGTTCTATTGCCTGTCATCAGTTACTACACTGTAATTGTACCTTTATTCTCTTGTATGTAATTTCAATTACTGCACTGCAATCGTACCTCTATTCATTTGTATTCTGTTGTATATATTTTTATCCACTGTACCATTCACACTGTATGCTGTCCTACCCAGGACCTCCTTGTAAATGAACTTGCTCAACAGAGCCTCTTCCTGGTGAAATAAAAAAAATTCAACCTTCTCCTTCCCCCTCTTAAATCCACTGACCACCTTCCAGTTGACCTGGAGGGTAGCCATCACAAGCAAGTTGAAACCATCAGTGCAGTTCAAAATGGTCACAGGGAAGGCGAATGGGATGCTGGGATGCATATCTAGGGGATCTCCAGCAGGAGGACAGAGGTTATTCTGCCTCTGTACAGGTCCATGGTGCACCCGCATTTGGAGTACTGTGTGCAGTAAACCAAATGGAGGCAGTACACAGGAAGGCAACCAAGATGACTTTGGGACAGCAGGATATCCCTTATGAACAGAGGCTGGTGAACCTAAACATGTACTCACTGGACGAGAAAAGGGAGATGACTGAGACAGTACAGTTATGTAAGAACTTACTGTAACAGTAGATCTTCGAGAGAGGCTCTTGCAGTAGGTAATTACATATAGGACTGACGCCGGCAGGTGGCAGGACCCCACGGAAAAATTTCTAGCCAGCAGTCCCTGACGAGGGACCGCCCCCACGTCAGGTGACCGGCGTCAGGAGACGTCGGTATAAAAGGGCGGTCCCTGACGCCCGCCTTCCAGTTCTTTCCCACCACAGGCCAAAAGAGGCCAGACGAGAGGAGCGGATATTTCCCTCAATGAAAAAGGAGCTGAAAAAGCTTAGGGAGATAGAGGGCAGGAAGGTATTACTTACTGCAAGAGCCTCTCTCGAAGATCTACTGTTACGGTAAGTTCTTACGTAACTGTACTCTCTTACTTCAAGAGGGCACTTGCAGTAGGTAATTACATATAGGACTGGCTCCCAAGCAGTCTGGAACAAGAAGAAGCACACGGGAGGAGGAAAGCTACTCCAAGAAGATCCTCTAGCTGTGAAAGCTTTAAGAAAGGAGGCTTTGCAGAACACCAAGGCCAAAGCCTGCTCTACGGCGAGAGGCAATATCCAAACTGTAATGTTTTGTAAAGGTATGGACGAAAGTCCAAGTGGCGGCAGCACAGATGTCTGCCGCTGACACATTCTTGAAACAAGCCGCTGAGGCAGCGACTCCCCTGGTGGAGTGGCCTCTTACTTGACCCGGGAGGGTCTTGTACTTGTCATAACAGAAAGTGATACAATGAGCCAACCATTTAGACAGGCATTGCTTAGAGACAGCATTGCCTTCTCTTTTGGGTGGAAAAGAGACAAACAGTTGATCAGTCTTCCTGAGATCCTTTGTCCCGTTAGTGTAGTATCTCAGAATCCGGTGAACGTCCATAGTATGTAGTAAATACTCCCCTTGATTGGAGTACTGCGTAAAAAAGGCGGGTAACTCTATGGACTGGTTCAGAGTAGACTCCGCTACCACCTTGGGAAGAAATTTAGGATTAGTGTGCAAAGCCACACATTCCTTGTGAAAAATCAAGTATGGAATTTTACACATCAGGGCCTGGAGCTTGGAAATTCTCCAAGCAGAAATAATGGCCACAAGGAAGAGAGTTTTCCATGAAAGGAACTTCAAGTCTGCGGAAGCTGCCAGTTCAAAAGGAGGCAGAGTAAGTTTCTCAAGAACGAAGTTCAGATCCCAAGGAGGGACGGGAATACGGATAGGAGGTCTCAGGTGAAGAACCCCTCTGAGGAAAGTCTTAGAGACTTCCAGCTGAGTGAATGTTCTGTCTGCAAAGGGAACATGATAGGCTGAAATGGCCGCCATGTGAACCTTCAGAGAGGAGTGACTAAGACCCAGGTCAAAAAGATGGTGCAGGTACTCTAGCAGCAGCCCAACCGAGCAGGAAAAAGGTTCCATGTCTTTCGAAGCAGCCCAGATTGTGAACCTTTTACACTTCATGGCATAGGTAGATCTAGTGGAGGGTTTCCTAGGCTCCACCAAAATCTCCGCCACTTGGGGAGAAACTCCAAAGCGACTTTGAGCTATGTCTGCAGGAGCCATGCATGAAGCTGAAGGGACTTGAGACCTGGATGGACACGGGTCCCCTGATCCTGGATCAGTAAGCATCGTGATAGAGGAAGAGGAAGAGGAGGATCCTCTGAGTATTGTTGTAGAAGAGAGAACCAAACTTGCCTGGGCCAGAAAGGAGCGATCAGAATCATTCGTGCTCCTTCTGAACCTAGTTTCTGCGAGACCCGTGGGATCAGAGGAATTGGGGGAAAGGCATAGATGAATCTGTCCTTCCAATCTAGAGACAGAGCGTCTCTCCAGAAAATGCCTCGCTCTTGAATGAGCGAGCAGAAGTCGGGAAGCTTTGCGTTTAGACAGGAAGCAAACTGGTCGACCTGTGGTGTTCCCCAGTGTAGAAGATATCGTCTAGAACCCCTTGATCCATTTCCTACTCATGAGCCAGAGCAGACGAGCGACAGCTTGTCTGCCAAGGTGTTGTCGACTCTCGGAACATGAATTGCCGTGAGGTGAAGGTTGTGTTGTGCTGCAAAATCCCAAACCCTCACTGCTTCCCTGCAAAGAGGGTAGGACCGAGTCCCTCCCAGTTTGTTGATGTACTAAACCACGCACATATTGTCCATCTGGATGGCTAGGTGGCCGGTTAGAAGGTACAGGTGAAGGGCTTGGATAGCATAAAGAACTGCCCGAAGCTCTAGCACATTGATGTGGAGTGTCTGTTCGAGCTTGGACCAAGAGCCCTGGGTCCGATGGGGACCGAGATGGGCTCCCCAACCTTTGCCCAAGGTGTCTGTGGTTAGAGTTTGGGAGGGGGGAGGAAGGAAGAATGGAACTCCCTGAAGAAGGTTCTCTCGAATCATCCACCACTGCAAGTCTCGAAGCATTGGGGAGGAGACTAGAACCAACTGATCCAAGTCGTCCACCAACTGATCCCATTGGGAGCGAAGCGTCCACTGGGAAACCCTCATGTGGAGCCGAGCGCGAGGAACTGTTGGGATAACAGCTGCCATGAGCCCGAGGAGGCAAAGGACCGATCTTGCACTGACCCGCCTGCAGCTGGACAACAGACTTACTTGAGTCTGGAGAGTGGACGCCCTGTCCGGTGGCAGGAAGGCCCTGCCAATGGTCGTGTCTAAAATCGCCCCAATAAACTGTAGTCTCTGGAGATGGGATCAAGTGAGACTTAGAATGGTTGATGGTAATACCCAGGCAGGCAAAAACCTGCTGGTAGGTGAGGCAGTGCAAGAGTTCCTCCTGACGAGGCCGCCCAAGCCACCCCTGCCCAGGTATGGGAAAACTTGCACCCCCTGGGTACGCAGGTAGGCCACCACCACCGCAAGGCATTTGGTAAATACTCGGGAGCCAAAGATAGGCCAAAAGGAAGTGCCTTGAACTGGTAGTCGTCCCCCTGTAAAGCAAAACAGAGATATCTGCGGTGAGACGGGTGAATGGAAATAAGCAGGTAAGCATCCTGCATATCCAGAGTGCACAGCCATTGGCCCGAGTGGAGGAGGGGCAGAAGGCTCTGCAGGGAGAGCATTCTGAACCTTTTGTACTCCACAAAAAGATTCAGGGAACTGAGATCTAGAATGGGTCTTACATCTCCTGTCTTCTTCAGGACCAGGAAGAAGTTGGAATAGTAACCTGTCCCCTGAAGACGAAGAGGGACAGGTTCTATCACCTCTTTCAGCAACAGTGCTGAAATCTCTTCCTGGACCAAAAGAAGATGTTCCCGAGAATACCACGACCTTGGGGGAGGGTGATGAGGTGGTTTCTGTAGAAACTCTATTGAGTGTCCTTCTGCGATCAGCTGGAGCACCCATGAATCTGATGTTATCCTCTCCCAGCCCGGAAGGTGGAGGGAGAACCTCCCTCCTACTGGTTCCTCGGGGAGCCCGGAGGCTGTGGGAAAGGGAAGGAGTCAGGTGGTGTGGAGTAGCACCGCAGCTGAAGCACCCGCTGCTTTTTTGGGTGGGGGGGGGCTTGGCAGCTGTGGGGGCCCGGCGTTTAGTGGCCCGCATTCCCGGAGGTTTCGCCTTTGGCCGATTCCGTCTGCGAAAGGGACGGCGCTGCAATTGATGGGGATGATACATACAGTCAACGGACTTTAGTGCCGTCCCCTTCTCCTGCAAATCGGTGATGATGTCCTTGACATTGCCACCGAAGAGCACCAACCCCCGGAAGGGCACTTCCTGTACAGCGGATTGCACTTCCGGGACCAACCCTGACACACGGAGCCAAGTGTGATGACGTAAGCCTACAGGGAAAGCTGAGCTCCATCCAGCAGTGTCTACTACATCGTAGGTCGCACGAAGCATGTGTCGACTGGCTGAACGTGCAGAGTGGACGAGGTCAGCCAACTCCTGCTTGACTTGAGAGTCCGGCAGGGAGTCCAGTTTGGTTTCCACCTGAGTAAGAATTGCCTTCTGGTAATCCCCCATGTGACCGACATAGTTCAGGGCCCTGATCCCCGGTGCGGAAGAAGCAAAAATCTTCTTACCATACTGGTCCAGTAGGCGAGATTCTTTATCAAGTGGCGATGAGCTAAGATGTTTTGGGTTAGCTGACCGGCTGTGAGCGGCGCTAATCACTACGAAGTCAGCTCGAGGGTGAGAATCTAAAAAGTCAACACCCTCGGGAGCCTGGTATAGCCTGTTCGACTTCCGAGGAAGTGGGGCTAAAGCCGACAGCTGTTTCTAAATGGTGGTAACAAGGTTGGCGTGAGGCTTGATCCAGGGTAGCACCAAGGTGGGAGCTGTCAAAGGCAGATCCAGATGCTTGGCAACTTTCACCCGCTGTGGGTCTGGTTCCAACGATTGCCACTTATGTACCACCTGGAGCTCCGTAAAAGAAGGATCTTCCGGAGGAGTCGTCGGAGGAGTCCTTGGCCTGGGTTTTGACGGAGAGCGTGACTTGTTGTCCCTTTTGGAGCAGCCATCGGAGAAGTCCGAGGGGGAAGAGGAAGATGAAGAAGAAGATGACTCCCTTTCCCGTCTAGTAAGCCCTCGGGGAAGCGTGTCCTGCCCCTCTCTGGACCCAGAGGGGTTAGCCCTGGTGTCTGGAGGTGGTGAGGGAGTGTTGTTGTGGACGTACAGGAACCAGTACCGGCACCATCTTCAGTAGACGACTCTCCACCTCTCTGGTGAGCTGGGCCTTGGCCTCAGCCCACCAGGAGGCCAGAGTCTCCTGCAAATCCGGTGGTGGTGGTGGGGGGAATATGGGTATGGATTATATCCATAAGGCGAGTATCCGAAACCCGACAACGGAAAACCAGGCATCGGGTATTGGGGCGTTGGGTAAACCGGTGTCGGGTACTGTGGCACCGGATACAGTGGTCCCGGGTATGACGGGGTCGGGTACTCGGGAGCTGGGGGAGCTGCCAGTGCAGACGGACCGGCCAAAGGCCCCATGGGCGGGTCTGGGTTAGAGGGTGGATGGCCCAGCATCGGGGCAGCATCTGGGAGCGGGATGTCACCCAGAGTTGGCAAAACCGGCGTCTGAGCCGGCGTCTGGGAGCCAACAACAGATCCATTGAACCCGCAGGTGGATGGTCTGACGGAGGCAGAACCTCAGCATCGCCCAGGGATGGGGGGAGAAATCCCCGGGGTCGGGCTGAGGAGACTCAGGGTCCCCGGAGGGCAGCGAAGGCTGCGTGGAGCCGGGAATGATGGATGTGAGAGGGTCCAGTGTTGGCTCTTCTGCTGTATGGACGTCGGGCGAACTGACGTGCGATTTAGCAGCGGGATCTGGGCGGGCACCGAAGGGGCCAGCATCTGACTCAACGGACCCATCGCTGGAGGCAGGCCGCGATGGAGGGGTGGCCTGGTCCAGCGGAAGAAGTGCCGCAGGCCGCCCCGAAGGGTTGGGCGACTGACCGACCTTCTCTGTGCGGACGTCGGGCTGACGTTGCAGCTATTGAGCCACCCACGCCAGTAGGCTGCGGCCACGGCCTACTGGGCGGAGGGCCCAATAGCCTGAGGTGCCCGGCGGGCCCGAAAGCGAGCCAGACAGATGGGCCGCCGCCTCCTTAGAAGCCTCTAAGGCGGTCGTCGAGGAGCGGTCCCCAGGAGGGGACGTTACCCATACCACAGTGACTCCCGAGGAAGTCGAGGTGGAGGAGCCCTTGTCCCAGTGCTTTTCTTTGTCCTTTTTCTTCCGATGGCCTTCAGGGGAAGTTGACGCCTGCCGTAGCTTTTTGAGTTGCTTCTCCGTGGAGCTCATCTTCTTTTTAAGAATGTGGGCTTCCAAAGACTGCTGCCACCTTCTCCGGGTGGCTGCGTTAAAACTCAGGCAGTGCTGGCACTTCTCTACCGGATGATCAGGGCCTGGGCAAAAGGCACAGGAGTGGCCGCTCCCCAGCGGAGTTACGCCACACCTAGTCGCACTTGTTTTTGTGCTCGGAGGTGTAGGGGATGACATACACTGACTAATGACTGATGATTTAGCAAGAAAAGCAAAAATACTTGGTAAAACACCGATGAAGAGTCTGACAAGCGAAGAACTTGGCAGGCGCTGGCACGAGAGCTAACGGTTGGGAAAGAACTGGAAGGGCGGTGTCAGGGACCGCCCCTTTATACCCACGTCTCCTGAGGCCGGTCACCTGATGTGGGGGCGGTCCCTCGCCAGGGACTGCTAGTTAGAAATTTTCCCTTGGGGTCCTGCCACCTGCCGGCGTCAGTCCTATATATAGCTACCTACTGCAAGAGCCCTCTCGAAGTAAAATCTTCAATTACCTTAAACGTATTAACAAGGTTAAAATAGAGGATCTTTCTGCAGAAGTGAGAACAGAAACCCCAGAGAGCAGAACTACAAATTAGCAGGGAGGAGGCACAGGAAAGAGGCTAGCAGGCCTCCTACACAGAAATGTTGGTGACAGGACTGAATGCACTAACGAAAAGGCAGTAAATCATACAAGCCGGGGTGTTAAAAAATGGTGAGATACAGTCAAAGGGATGATTAAGGGGACGAGGTGGGGGGCAAAACAACATGTAGCACATGTGCACGAGCTCCACACTAAGCAGACTCGCTAGACCTTCAAGCTTTCTTCTGCTGGCCTTTGTATATTCAGCTGTAAGGCTATTAAAAACACACAAACACGAAAAAGATACTGGTGGTAATAAAAAGACTTCACATATGCCCACATTTCCAATTATATAGAAAATGTTAAAGGAAAGTTATTGTTTCCTTTGAAGTTTTTTCTTAATTGCTGTTTTTCCCCCTCCAGTCAGCAACCTGCTATCTTCCCTGCAGCCACCACCCAGCCCTTTTTCTAGTCCTACTAGCCAGTGGCCCATCTACCTGCCCCCACAGATCAGCCCCAATGGCAGGGTTTTGGAGTGCTGCTCCCCCCCCGCCGAGAGACCAAATCCACTGGTAGGTGGGCAGTCATGCTGGACAGATGGTCAGTGTGGGGCCTGAATGTATGGCAGCATGTTATCCTGTATCCTACTAACATATGAAATTTGCCAGCAGATAAAGGCCTAGAGGTTTATCAAGCCTGCTTGAGTGTGCAGCTAGCACCCCTTATTCTGCAGCTGCCCCTCACATCCCCTCCATTGACCCTCCCCCTTGTCCTGTCCGAACCCCTTTTGAAGCAGTCCACTGTTCTACTGGATACCACTTTTGCAAGGAACACCTTCCACCCAGCTACCACCCTCTCTGTAAAAAAGTGTCTCCTCATCTACCTCCTGAACCTTCCTCCCTCCAGTCTCATATCATGGCCCCTGGTGTCCCTCCCCTCCCTTACTTTGAAGAGCTCCTCTGTACCTATCTTGTTTATTCCTTTCATGTACTTAAAGGTTTCAATCATGTCCCCCCTGACCCTCCTCTCCTCCACTGAGTACATGTTCAACTCCCTCAGCCTCCTCTCGTATGATGTCCCCCAGCCCCCTGATCATCTCTGTCGCCCTGCGCTGTACCCCCCCCAGTAACTTAACGTCCCTCTTCAGATACGGGTGCTAGTACTGCACACAGTACTCTAGGTGCGGTCTTACTAATGACCTATACAGTGTCAGAATCACCTCCTCCCTCCTTGAGGATATACCCCTTGCAATGCAACCCAGCATTTTGTTGGCCTTTGCAGCTGCCTTCCTACATTGTGCCGAGTTGTTCATTGACCCTGTAATGAGCACCCTTAGATCCTTCTCCTCCTCTGTCTGGGCTAGCTGCACTTCCACAAGCCAGTAACTCCTTCTTGGGTTCTTCACCCCAAAATGCAGCACCTTGCACTTTTTGGCATTAAACCCCCAGTTGCCAGGTGTCTGACCAGGTTTCAAGCTTTGCCAAATCATCCTGCAACCCCTACCATCCCCCTAGGTTATCCACCACCAATCCCATCTTGGTGTCATCAGCAAACAGACTGATCTTGCTCTAGGTGTCCAATGATATGTCTGCAATGAATATCCCAAACAACACTGGTCCCAACACCGATCCCTGCGGAACACCGCTCGTCACTACCCTTGGGTGTGAAAGCCCCCCCCCACCCTCTGTTGCCTTTCCTGAAGCCAGTTCCCTACCCATCTCACCAGCTTTGCACCAGCCCCGTGCCTTCTAACTTACTTCCCAGCCTCCCATGCGGCACTGAGTCGAATGCCTTACTTAAGTCCAGATACAGGACATCCACTGCATGGCTCCTGTCCAGTTGCCTCGTTACCCAGTCACAGCACTCCATCAGGTTGGTCTGGCAGGATCTGCCACATATGAAGCCATGCTGTCTGCTGTCCTGTAGTCCTTTGGCCTCTAGCAGGGCCACCAGCCTCTCCTTCAGGATAGTCTCCATCAGCTTACCCATGATGGATGCAAGGCTCACCGGTCTGTAGTTCCCCGGTTCATCCTTGGGGCCACTGTTGTGGAGGGGCACCACATGAGCCATCCTCCAGTCTGGAGGTACACATCCTGAGTGTACAGACACATTAAATAGGTCTGCCAAAGGTCCCTCAAGGACCTCTGCCAGCTCCTTCAGTACCCTGGGGTGGATGCCATCTGGGCCTGGCACCTTGTCCACCCTCAGTGCCTTCAAACCCTCCCGAACTCTGCCCTCCATGATTTCCCCATCTGTCACCCCCTCCCCCCCGTTTCTGCTGTTCCTGCCCCTTGGGTATCACCCCTCTTTTCCATAGTAAATACCAGCAGAAGTAATCATTTAGTGCTTCTGCCTTATCACACCCTGCTTCCACCCAACCCTTCTCCTTAATCCTTACTATGTGGTCCTTACAGCTCCTTTTCTCCTTGATGTACCTAAAGAAATCCTTCTCCCCCTTGTTAATGCCTTGTGCCAGCCTGAGCTCCGTAGATGCCTTGACTCCCCTTACTGCCCCTGTCACCTCCTTCGATTCCGTCAGGTACTCTTCCCTGTCCGCCCCCCTCCTTGTTTTCTTGTACCTCCTAAAGGCAGCTCTTTTCCTGCTTAACTTTTCCATGACCTCCTTGCTCTACCAGCTCAGTTTCTTAGCTCTAGCCTTCTTGCTCTGGGCCTTGTAGCAGGTTGTGGTTGCCTCCACTATCCCCAGCTTTATGAGCTCCCACCTCTGGTTAGTGCCCATACTAGGTTGAATTCTGGCCAGGCACCCTCTTACCACTTCCACCATCCTCTCAAAGTTGGCACTCCTTAAGTCCAGCACTCTTGTGCCAGATTCCACTCGTTCCTTGCCCATATCCAATGTGAGCCATATTGAGTGGTGGTGGTCACTCCCTGACAGCAGTTCTTCCACTGTAAGTTCTCTCACAAAGTCCCCATTTGCAAGCACAAGGTCAAAGGTATTCCCTAACCTGGTTGGTTCACTGGCATTTTGCAGCAGGAAGCTGTCCTGGAAGGCATCCAGCAGTACCTGCTCCCTTCTATTCCTGGTTGTTGGGGTACTCCAGTCCACTCCTAGCATGTTGAAGTCTCCCACAATCACCACACTACCCTTCTCGCAGGTCCTCCTGATCTGTCCCCCTAGTTCCCTATCTAACTCCTCCATCTGAGAGTGCAGCCTGTACACCACTCCCATTCTGAGAATCCTATTCTTGGAATCCTGGATTTGTATCCAAAGTGACTCCGTACTACCCTCCTCCCCCCCTTCCTCCCTCACACACTTCAGTCCTTCCTTCACATATAGTGCCACCCCCCCTCCTTTCCCAATCACCCTTTCCCTATGAAACAACCTGTACCCTGGTACAGACAGGTCCCAGTCATTGTATTGGGTGGCCCATGTTTCTGTGATGGCTACAATGTCCACCTCTCCCTCTGCCACGAGCACCTGTAACTCTGCAGTTTTCCTCCCAAGGCTTCTAGCATTAAGGGTAACCATCTTCCACCCTTCCCCCCTTCCCCTCCTTTACTAGCATCACCAATAGTACTTGCCATTTGTCCTTTTTCATTGTTATGGGGGGTAATCTCATATGGTTTCCCAACCTGTGGTCACTGCATGTCTCTTGCCCACTTGCCACCCCCCGCTCCTAGTTTAAATGCCCAACTTCCTCTGTGTACTCCTTCATCCTCTGTTTCAGCACTTTCTTTCCCTCCTCACTCAAGTGTAGTCTGTCTTTGGCATAGAGACTACTGTCCTCCCAGGTCCCTCCCCACCTCTCCACCCCCAACAGCCCATACCCTTTAGCATGACACCAGGTTCTTAGCCATCCGTTAAATTCCTCTCTTCTCAGCTTTCTTGTTGTGCTTGCCTTGGGCACTGGAAGTATCTCTGAAAAAGTTACTGATCTTCCTGCTCCCTCACATAATTGTCTTAGTTCCTCAAACCTCCTCTGGACTATATCTACTGTTATGTCAGCCAGGTCGTTCGTCCCAAGATGTATAATTAAATGAGGCTTGTCCCCACCCCTTCTAGCATATTTCAGAACAGACTGTCCCACCCTTTCCACTGTCATTCCTGGCATGGCCTCCACCCAAATGCAACTATGCCTCTCCCCCTTGCTACCTCCCTGACTCCTCTTAGTATTGAGTCCCCCAGCACTAAGATTCCACCCCTCTTACTCCCTGCTTGCTTCCATTCATCTCCCTTCTGTCATTCCTGGCTCCTCTTCTTCCTCCTGCACATTATTTCTCCCTTTGGCCCCTGTTGCAATTTTCCCAGCAGAACTTCCCCCACTCCAGTTTGTTCCAGGCATTTATCAATTACTCCCCCAACTGCATCACCCCCTCCTCCTCCTTCCCCTCTAGCAGTACAAAACTATTTTCTGAAGACCCTTCACAAATGCCCACTTCCTCTCTCTTCATAGTAACTGGTTCCCTCCTTTCCACTCCATGACTGTTGCCACTTCTCCTCTCCTCACAAGTCCCTGTCTCCTCCTTCCGTTTGTCTTTTGTCTCCTGACCTGGTTTCCCCAGCAAACTTTCTTCCTGGCCTGGGCCCCTTTTTCTCCGCTTCCCTTCTTCTGACCCTCTCCTCACCACTGTTGGCTCAAATTGCCCTCTCTCATCTCCCTCCTCCCTCCAATATTGGGCTAAACCCATCTCCAGTCTGCCTTGTCTGTCTTAGTTCCTCCTGCAGACCCTCTGTCTCCTTTCCAAGTTTCTCTATGTGGTTGCACATTAAACATCCCCCCCACCCTCCAGGCAATTTTTATAAAGACTGGTGCATCGCAGTTCTTGCAGCCTACCACCTTACCCATTGCTCTCGTTGACCACCAGCGACCCCCCACCCTTCCAGATGAAGGATACCAAACACTCCCCCAAGTCTCCCCTCTCCCTTCTCCCCCCTCTATCAGTGCAAAACATTCTTCTTTTCTTAATTTCCCTTACCCCCTTTGTCGTACATGTCTAGATAGATTGCGCAACTGCTTTTTACATTCCTATCCTTCCTGTCCACACCAAAAAAGAGACTTTAAGTAACTATTACACAACCTTCTTCAAAGTCCTACTCCTCCTTTCCACAATGCAAAGAGAAGTAACAATGAAAGCTCCTTGATTTGCAGTTACTTCCCTTCCACTGAGATAGTAGTCACCTCTTCACTCACTTCTGTTCCTTTCCTGGATGTCTGCCTCTGCTATGACAGGTGCATGTCCTTTGCCCATTTGGGGAAGTGATGTCAGAACCCCTGGTATAAAGGAAATTATGGACATGGGGCGGGTGGGACCAGCCCGTGCCTTCTGGAAACAATCAGGTAGCTGAGGCCCCTGGTCAGACCATTAGCACCCTTCCCCCACTATGCACTAAACTTTGCAGCTAGTGAAGCCAGCAAAAAGCAATCACAATTCCACTCAAAGCACAAAAAATAGGTTTGCTACCAAATGAAACGGGTCTCTAATTCAAACAGCCTCACCAACAACACATCAAACTAGGCCTGAAATTAGACAATATAGGTCTCCAATTCAAATAAACAGCCCCTATAAAATCACACCAATAGGTTTATAAAGAAATAGGCGTCCACAAATGCAGCGTGCTACACAGTGAAACATCAAACAAATGAGCTCACTTATAGCCACCAAAATAGGTTTCAAAATTCCAACAGCCCCAGAACAATACTCTGCTGGCCCCTTAGAAATAGTAAGAAAGAAAAGAATTAACCTTCTACCAAGTAAAAGCCACAAGAAACAATGTAAGAGCAGCAAGAAGCAGCTACTGTACTGGAACTGATCTGATCCCTTGCCCATGTCCTGTTGTGACCGTGTGTTTTAGCCCAGTAAATTCATTCCCACCCAGACAGTGGTGCAAACGCACTCCACATGCCTGCACACGCTTGTGCAGAACAAGCTTGGCATCTCTCCAACCCCTCTGCCATCTCTTTTCTATCTGCTCCACTTGTGGGCACCTATGTGGTGCTAGTGCGGGTTAGAGTGGACAGTCACCAAACCCAAGGAGGCGAATGTCCTGTGGGATGCTCAACCCTCCCCCCAACAATCCTTCGGCTTCCTGGGCTCACTCTCTCCCTTTAAAGTTTTTAAGTGTAAAACAAGTGTGAAGGAAAAAAAAAAAAAAGGCACTGACCTTTGACCCCATGATGTTTGGTCTTGCTTGGGGTCATTCCTGCAACTTCTAATGGCAGAGTGCATTAGTGAGATCAAACATTGCCAGATCAATGATCAGTGGATATATAAATTTTTTACATGGAACAAAGTTCTTTTACTTTTTAAAAAGGGACTCTGTCCCCGGACTAGCCCCCACCGCCACCCCAACTCTCAGCAGTGTTATTCTGTTGTGAGAAATAATCAAATACGGGGGTTGTTTTGTGGAATTTGTTTTAACTTGACACTGGACTTTAAGACAGATGGAAATAAAGCCACATCATTAAAAAAAGCATGGAGACTAAAAAGCAATACTGCATGTTACAGTAAAAATTTGGGGGTATACTTCTCTGTCCTATTTAGATCACCATTCTTCTGTCTTGCAGGATGCCCCAAATAATGAGTCTGCTTTTGCATAGTTTGTTTTGCCGGCTTTTGCATAGTTTTCAATCTGAAATAAAGTAAGGCACTTTTTAATCAAGCTAGCTACCCCCAGGTTTTCATTAGTATTCTCAGCTGTTTTTGATATCCTTTTATTAAACCATCAATTTTCTTGCGACTACAGTGAACTACAGTAGAAGCATGTACGGACTCTGCTCCCTGACCGTATGGGACAATGGGTGTTCAAAAATAGCTCAAAACACATGGACTGCTGTTGACTCTTAATGTGCTGTTTTTCTTCCCTCCCCACAGGCAGCAAGTCCTCACATCTCCCTCCCACATCCAGGAAAGCAGCTAGCACAGCCCAGGCAGCAAGCCCTCACATCTCCCTCCCACAGCCAGAAAAGCACCTAGCACAGCCCAGGCAGCAAGCCCTCACATCTCCCTCCCACAGCCAGGAAAGCACCTAGCACAGCCCAGGCAGCAAGCCCTCACATCTCCCTCCCACAGCCAGGAAAGCAGCTAGCACAGCCCAGGCAGCAAGTCTTCACATCTCCTTCCCACAGCCAGGAAAGTACCTAGCACAGCCCAGGCAGCAAGCCCTCACATCTCCTTCCCACAGCCAGGAAAGCAGCTAGCACAGCCCAGGCAGCAAGTCTTTACATCTCCTTCCTACAGCCAGGAAAGCAGCTAGCACAGCCCAGGCAGCAAGCCCTCACACCCCCCTCCCACAGCCAGGAAAGCAGCTAGCACAGACCAGGCAGCAAGTCCTCACATCTTCACACAGCCAGGAAAGCAGCTAACACAGCCCAGGCAGCAAGCCTTCACATCTCCCTTCCATAGCCAGGAAAGCACCTAGCACAGCCCAGGCAGCAAGCCCTCACATCTCCCTCCCACAGCCAGGAAAGCAGCTTGCACAGCCCAGGCAGCAAGCCCTCACATCTCCCTCCCACAGCCAGGAAAGCACCTAGCACAGCCCAGGCAGCAAGCCCTCACACCTCCCTCCCACAGCCAGGAAAGCAGCTAGCACAGCCCATGCAGCAAGCCCTTGCATCTCCCTCCCACAGCCAGGAAAGCAGCTAGCACAGTCCAGGCAGCAAGCCCTCACATCTCCCTCCCACAGCCAGAAAAGCAGCTAGCACAGCCCAAGCAGCAAGCCATCACATCTCCCTCCAACAGCAAGCCCTCATATCTCCCTCCCATAGCCAGGAAAGCAGCTAACACAGCCCAGGCAGCAAGTCCTCACATCTCCCTCCCACAGCCAGGAAAGCAGCTAACACAGCCCAGGCAGCAAGCCCTCACATCTCCTTCCCAGAGCCAGGAAAAGCGGCTAACACAACCCAGGCAGCAAGCCCTCACATCTCCTTTCCAGAGCCAGGAAAGCAGCTAGCACAGCCCAGGCACAAGCCCTCACATCTCCCTCCCATAGCCAGGAAAGCAGCTAGCACAGCCCAGGCAGCAAGCCCTCCCATCTCCCTCCCATAGCCAGGAAAGCAGCTAACACAGCCCAGGCAGCAAGCCCTCACATCTCCTTCCCACAGCCAGGAAAGCACCTAGCACAGCCCAGGGAGCAAGCCCTCACACCTCCTTCCCACAGCCAGGAAAGCAGCTAGCACAGCCCAGGCAGCAAGCCCTCACATCTCTTTCCCACAGCCAGGAAAGCAGCTAGCACAGCCCAGGCAGCAAGCCCTCACATCTCCCTCCCACAGCCAGTAAAGCAGCTAGCACAGCCCAGGCAGCAAGCCCTCACATCTCTCCCACAGCCAGGAAAGCAGCTAGCACAGCCCAGGTAGCAAGCCCTCACACCTCCTTCCCACAGCCAGGAAAGCAGCTAGCACAGCCCAGGCAGCAAGCCCTCACATCTCTCTCCCACAGCCAGGAAAGCAGCTAGCACAGCACAGGCAGCAAGCCCTCACATCTCCCTCCCACAGCCAGGAAAGCAGCTAGCACAGCACAGGCAGCAAGCCCTCACATCTCCCTCCCACAGCCAGGAAAGCAGCTAGCACAGTACAGGCATCAAGTCCTCACATCTCCTTCCCACAGCCAGGAAAGCACCTAGCACAGCCCGGGCATCAAGCCCTCACATCTCCCTCCCACAGCCAGGAAAGCAACTAACACAGCCCGGGCATCAAGCCCTCACATCTCCCTCCCACAGCCAGGAAAGCAGCTTGCACAGCCCAGGCAGCAAGCCCTCACATCTCCCTCCCACAGCCAGGAAAGCAGCTGGCACAGCCCAGGCAGCAAGCCCTCACATCTCCCTCCCACAGCCAGGAAAGCAGCTGGCACAGCCCAGGCAGCAAGCCCTCACATCTCCCTCCCACAGCCAGGAAAGCAGCTGGCACAGCCCAGGCAGCAAGCCCTCACATCTCCCTCCCACAGCCAGGAAAGCAGCTGGCACAGCCCAGGCAGCAAGCCCTGACATCTCCCTCCCACAGCCAGGAAAGCAGCTGGCACAGCCCAGGCAGCAAGCCCTCACATCTCACTCCCACAGCCAGGAAAGCAGCTAGCACAGCCCAGGCAGCAAGCCCTCACATCTCACTCCCACAGCCAGGAAAGCAGCTAGCACAGCCCAGGTAGCAAGCCCTCACATCTCCTTCCCACAGCCAGGAAAGCAGCTAGCACAGCCCAGGTAGCAAGCCCTCACATCTCCCTCCCACAGCCAGGAAAGCACCTAGCACAGCCCAGGCAGCAAGCCCTCACATCTCCCTCCCACCTCCAGGAAGCAGCTAGCACAGCCCAGGCAGCAAGCCCTCACATCTCCTTCCCACAGCCAGGAAAGCAGCTAGCACAGCCTTGGCAGCAAGCCCTCACATCTCCTTCCCACAGCCTGGAAAGCAGCTAGCACAGCCCAGGCAGCAAGCCCTCACATCTCCTTCCCACAGCCTGGAAAGCAGCTAGCACAGCCCAGGCAGCAAGCCCTCACATCTCCTTCCCACAGCCAGTAAAACAGCTAGCACAGCCCAGGCAGCAAGCCCTCACATCTCCCTCCCACAGCCAGGAAAGCAGCTAGCACAGCCCAGGCAGCAAGCTCTCACATCTCCCTCCCACAACCAGTAAAGCACCTAGCACAGCCCAGGCAGCAAGCCCTCACATCTCCCTCCCACAGCCAGGAAAGCAGCAAGCACAGCCCAGGCAGCAAGCCCTCTCATCTCCCTCCCATAGCCAGTAAAACAGCTAGCACAGCCCAGGCAGCAAGCCTTCACATCTCCCTCCCACAGCCAGTAAAGCAGCTAGTACAGCCCAGGCAGCAAGTCTTCACATCTCCCTCCCATAGTCAGGAAATAAGCTAGCACAGCCAAGGTACACAGCAACAATGGAACTATGTTAAAGTACTTTAAAGTCAGCAGACAGCTACTGATTGATTTTTATGCACTGTGTTTGCTCACTAGGAGCCTTGTTTAGTCCACTTGCTCTGTGTCTGTTTGCATTCATTGGTTTTATGCCTGTTCTAGCCTCTTTTAGACTGTGCTAGCATTTTAACCGTACTGTGCCTGTGTTTTACCGCTTCTCAGATGTCATTTATTCTTGATATGCTTGTGACTTACCATGTTGTAATCCTGATACTGAAGGGGGTCTCCTGAGGTGATTCTCTGTTTCTGGATACTCCACCATTATCTGGGTGTTGTACTGAGCATGTGCAGCTCTCTGAGGCTAGGAGCTGGGGAAGGAGTCTCCCCAGCCCCCCTGTCTAGCTTCTCGCCCTGAACTTGAATCTCTTTGTCTGCTGTCCCAGCAAGCCCCTCCCTGCCTAAATATTTGTTTTTTCTTCCCTCCCCACAGGCAGCAAGCCCTCACATCTCCCCTCCCACAGCCACAAAAGCAGCTAGCACAGCCCAGGTGCACAGCAACAGTGGGGCTGTATTTGCCCGTTGTTGCTAACACAGCGACTGCCCCACCCACTCTGGCTCATCTTTACCTTTCTAGGTAGCCTATGCCACATGATCAATCATGTGACTGGCTGTCCCTGAAACAAAACACCCAAGTTTCCCTTTAGCAGTTTATACTACACGGCCACTAGGAGTCACTTTTGGGCCTGACTCTCTCCTCCTAGATCTCTAGTATAATTAACTCCATCTGTGCTGGATAGTGCTCCTCTTCTAGGCTCCTCTCTACTTCCCTGCCCACCTCTAGTGAGACCTCCCACCACCTGCCATGTATTTCCACCCAGGTTTCGAACCCTCGACCTTCCACACCGGAGGTGGTGACCCTAACCTCAAAGTCATCTCAGAGGTACAAATACACCTTGCTTGTCAAAACCCTTATCCTCTCTGTCTCTCCTACCAACTGTGCTAGAGGGAGGGTGATTCAGAGGGAACGAAAGGAAGAATTTCTTCACAGAAAGTGTGGTGGGCAAGTGGAACACCCTGCCAGAGGAAGCGGTGCGGGCTGAAACAATCACAGGATTTAACAATGCATGCAATAGACATAAGGGAATTCTGAAGGTCACGGGTAAGGGGCAACAGACTTCTAGAAAAACAAAAAGTGAACTTACAAGCTCAAATGGGCAGACTGGGTGGGCCATAGGTCCTTATCTGCCGACAGTGTCTATGTATCTATTCCTTAGACTGCTACTGGTGATCAGTAGCTATAACACGCAATATGAAGCCTATCTTGCTCCCTCTGCTGGCAGCCTCTCTGCTAGGCACTCTGCTATGGTTTCTGTGCTTCTGTACTTGTTACTGAGCAAATGTGTCAAAACCACTGTACGACCTCCCAACGACCAATGGCCCCTCCCCCTTTTCAGTTACATAGATAGGACCTAACTCCGGCAGGCACCCTATTTTATACTATTCTCTCTAACCTTGAAAGACAGCAAGTTGGTCTTTTCTTGTTCTCCCTCTCTTTATCACCCCCACTACTGTCCCCCCCCTTACTACCCATTTCTCTCCCTGCTGCTGACGGCAGGTGATGTGGAGAGTAACCTTGGCCCCTTGAACATCCTTACTGCCCATTTCCACACTGTGTGGGTTGGCTCCCCAGGGCTTAAGATTACCCACCTAAACATATGCAGCTTCCCATCCAAATACCCTGACCTCGAAGCCTGGATAACCCTCTACAAACCACAAGTCCTGGGTCTCACTGAGATGTGGCTTAAACCACACATATCTGATGACAGTTACAGACTGTCGGGCTACTCCCTACTACGCTGTGATAGCCCTGGGAAAAAGAAGGGTGGTGGTGTTGCTTTCTACATTAGAGAACCCCTAACAGCCACCCTTGCTCTCTCATCTGACCCCGACTCTCCCTGTGAGTGGTTCATCTCTGAGAAGACCCTGGGCACATCCAAACAATTGTACCTTGGCTGTTGCCTCAAGCCCCTGAATGGGGGCACACCTGGCTTACTTAATCATCTGTCTGGGCTAGGCCAACTCTGTCCTCCCAGGGAAATCATTCTCCTGGGTGACTTCAACCTTAATTGGTTAAGCTCCCAGGAACCTGACTATGCCAACCTACTCAAACAATACAACCTGGTGCAAATTATCTCTATCCCCACCAGGCACAACACCCGCACCCAAAATCACTTGTTTCTTGATTGGATGGCCACAAACAGGGAGGACGAAGTACCCCAGGCAGGGAGCTTGTCCAACTCCATCAGCGACCACTCCCCTACGTATATTCTCTGAACCACCAAAACCAAGCATCCTCCTCCCAAACACCTGTCCTTCCATAATCTTACCATCCCTAACACCATCAACCTCCTAAAGGACGTCTACGCTGTAAAGTGATCAGCTCTTTACTCCCTGACTGATGTGTTGGCAGCAGTGAACTTCCTCAATGATGCTCTCAGTAGGATTCAGGATAGCCACTTCCCACTTACTACTAGAAGAATGAAAAGTGGCTGCACCAAATGGATCACAAAGGAGTTCCTGTCCCTCATGAAAGAAAGGGATTCCAAATGGGTTGCCTACAAATGGGCGCCAACTCATGACCTCTGGAACTAATATAGGAGATTGCATAATAAATGTAAGCAAACTGCCCAGTCTCAAAAACGCAACTTCAACCAGAGACTTCAAACAGAAAACCTTGCAAACCCTTGACTTTCTGGAGATCCCCTGGCTCCCTCCTTACTCAACGATTCCACAGCTCGATAATCAACTTAAACTCCCCTACTGGCCCTCTGACAGATCAGTCAGAGGTTGTCCAGGCTTTCAACATAAAGTTCACTGACCTCACTGCCCACCCTAGCAAACTCCCCTCACAGCAACCCCCTACTCCAGGAGATTGTGCTAGTGACCCACCTCTTCTGTTCCCTCCGTTGCCCCCCGCCTTTCTACTTCAGGGCCATCTCTCAAAAGCTTCTCCTTAAGAGCCTCCCCTCCCATGGTAGCCCTGGTACTGATGGCCTCTAACCCTCCCTGCTCAAGATCATTGCCCCTGCCATCTCCAAACTTCTGACTTTCATTTTTAACCTTGCATTGGCCTTAGCAACCATGCCAAGTCCCTAGAAGGTTGCCAAAGTCATCCCAATATTTAAAGCCAGGGACCCTCTCTCCTGTGCAATTACAGACCAATCTCCATTCTCCCCCACCTGAGCAAACTAATCGAGAAGATTGTCCACCACCAACATTCAGATCACATCGACAAGTACAACCTTTTGTGCAATCAGCAACACGGGTTCAGTAAGAACCACAGCACCAGCTCTGCCCTAGCCCTCCTCTTACCATGTCCTCAGGAACATGGATTGGGTAAAGCCACTGGTGCAGTGTTTGTGGACTAGACCAAGGCCTTTGACCTGGCCAGCCACCCTCTACTGCACAGGGTTTTAAATAACTGCAAACTGATTTTGTAGTTTTACTCATGAAAATGCTAATCAGTTGGGATAATGCATAGTTTGTGTCTCAATTTGTTTAACAACGTAAACTGCTAGAAAATGCATATACCTACTTTTTCGCAGTTGATTATAATGAAAGTGCTAATCAGTTTTTGCAGTTATTTAAAACCCTGCTGCATATTAAACTCCACTAGCCTGACTGTTCCAATGAGACTCAGTGGTGGTTCCAGAGTTATCTGACTGGCCATTCATGATCGGTGATGGTATGAACTGCCACCTCCCCTGAACTGCCTGTCTCTGCGGGTGTCCCCCAGGGCTCCATCCTGTGCCCCTTACTATTTTCCATATTCATCAACTCCCTCCCTGTGGACAGCCCTAACTGCTCTGCCCTACTGTACACTGATGACTTAGTCCTCTTCTATAGCGGCAAGTCACTACAGAACATATCCTTTGTGCTTACCCATAACTACAGTTCTGCCCACAACTGTTTTTTGTCAAATATGCTATAGGTAAACATGAAGAAAACTAAGGCAATGCTCCTTGGATCTAAGCCCTACCTGGCAAATACTGCGAAATTCAATCCTCCCTCTTGGTGCTCTCCCCATCTGGGCCTGCCCTGCAGAATGTCCCCAGTTTCAAAGACTTGGGTGTAACCCTAGACCCATTCCTCTCCTATACTGAACATATAAACACCGTTGTACACAGAATAAACCAAAACTAGGCACCGCCTATCATACAAAGAACTATCTAACCCCAGATACAGTAATCGGTTACCCATTGTTCGAGGTAACCTGCTCCCCAACCTCGACTACTGCTCCCCTATCTACTCCTCATCTATGTCCTCCACCTTTTGCCTTAGACTCAACTCTGTCTACAATAGTGTTTGCTGCTTTGCATTACTGGCTCCTTACTCTACCCAAAACTGTGACTTATATCAGTCTCTACAGTGGCTCACACTTAAGGGCCGCTATGATTATGCACTTGGATACATCATAGATGGCGCACTGCGAGGTGGAGTCGAGTCCCCATATGCATCCCTCCTCTATGCCCGGGCTGCTCCCAGGTGTCTTCATGAAACATTGGTACCCCCCGGATGTCCCCAGAGGCTCCACAGTAATGGGAAGTAAAGCACTGTTAGTAGCTGCCCCTTCCCCATGGAACAGAATCCTGGCATCCCTCGACATGGCTGTCTCGCACCACTCCTTCAAATCCCAACTCAAATCCTGGCTATTATCTGAATCCAGCTGCTCCTGCTCTCCTGGGTAACCTCCTCCCCTCCTCTCCGGGAGAGCCGCTACTCCTGCCCCCCTTCCTCATTCTGCTTTCCATCTCACCCACCTAGGCGAGTTCATTGCTCCTCTTCCTCTACCTACTCCTATCCCTACTTTCTGCTTTACTAATCTCTCCACTTGATACCTCTTCCTCCTCAAGCTTACTTCCTAGTGTCCTACCCCTTTGCCCCTGCTTCTGCATTTTCCTCAATTACCTCTGTTTTCTAATTAACACAGTGTATGTCACTAAAGCTCTACCTGCACTTAACTCATAGCACTTCTCCATCTCCCCTACGTTCATCCCCACTTTAGGTATTGCCTTGTTATTATCTTACTACATATTGTGATCGCTGTTTGTATACTCTGTAACTTGTGTAGTACAGCTTGTAAACTGTGCTTCTACTTGCATGTAACTGTATTTCTACTTTTATGATCTGTGCCATTGTTGTGGCCTGGACTGTGCCTGAAAACGGTCCTTTGGATCAGTGCACTCACCCAGTTATCAAAGACTTAAATAAATAAATAAAAACACCATCAACCCCCACCCTCATGATCTGTTCTGAACAACAGCACATGGATTTAATTCTCATTAAAGAAACTTTATTTCATTTTTGTGCCATCAGAAAGACAGGCACACTGACCATAAATTACAGAAATACACATAACTGCACATTTGTTTCTTATCTAGAATGGTACACATAACTGCACGTTTGTTAATTATCTAGAATGTCTTAACCCAGGATACACCATTGGAAATGCACCACTTTGTCAACACTGCAGTGTGATGCTGCTACCTTGCTGTAAGCTGGTAGGATTGAAGGCCAGACACACAATGACTTGAACACGGTCACACAGCCAGTCAGCAGCTAAACCTACTCTGTGTCAACACAAATAAGGTAAAGCACTCAAACTCTAGGCCTCATGCTTCCCATTTCTGCACGTATGCTCGTTCATTGTTTTATACTGTGGAATAATTGGCAGTATCGCATTTAAGTTTTAAATCTCACTTTGATGTTAGAGAACTCTGAAAATCATTATTTGCTTGAGAGACATAAGGTACACATTAGTGAATAATTCTGCAAGCAATTATATATACAAAGGCTCTGATTTGCAAACAAACAAAAATAGGCACTCGAGAGGTCTTGCATGAAAATCTATAGCCAGAGTTCTGTAGAGGCCATTTAAAGTGCAGTTCACAGCTCTGTATTCGTCCCATTTTGTGCAGATGCTCCACTGAATTCATTGTCCAAGAGCCAAGAACAGAGGCCTGCACATCCATGTTTTCACTGAGGAAACAGTTTTTTGTACTTGCCATATACAGAATTGCTTATGATGACTCTCACATTCGCAGTATCATCTTCTGACACTACAGCTACTTCTTGCACTGTTGCCTCCTTGTACAACCAGCTGGGAAAAGAGAACAAACCCTCTTTATGAATACAGTGTACCATTTTCAAAGAAATAGAAGACATTAGCTTTCCTCTAAATATTGGCAGAAACAGAGAAATACTCTTTTTTTTAATCTTTTTTTTTTTTAAATCATTGTTTTCCTTCTCCTTCCTCTAGAAGTCCAGCGAGATCCTCCTAATGTACTGCTCATCTCCTGGCCATCCCTGTAGCTACAGGGGTCTGTCCCCTGGTGTGACTGGCACTCACTTCATGAGGCCCACAGATTACCCCCACAGCAAGATACAAGCAATGTATGGATGAACACTAGCCAGGGATCAAATCTTGTAGAGCAGTGCTGTTTGCTAGAGGAGTCCAGGAGGCGAGACAGCCCACTGGGATATAGTGAGAGGGTGGGCTTTGCCTCCCCACCTGGAGTCCAACCAGGTTTTCTCTTGTTCTTCTTCCCTCCCACAAAGTTGGCAGAAGGTTGTGCCTATATATTGTTCACAACATGGTGACGCTCTGCCAGCATCCCTTCCCACGTGTCCCACATTGCACTGATAACGCTAGCCCCTTGAACCACCAAGAGGCAATAGGATGGTGGAGTCTGCATCCCTCCCTCCCCAACGGAGGCAGGCATCCACATGGATACTCATTACTTCATGGCTAGTGTGCACCTGATGCCCCAGGTTTGGGGTGCACGACATCATGGAGCTGACCGGTAAGACACGGAGTGCTCTTCAACAGCTCGTGAAAGAAAGTACAGTTATGGAAGAACTTACTGTAACAGTAGATCTTCAAGAACAGCTCTTGCAACAGGTTACACCATTAGGACTGAAGCCGGGAGGCTGCAGGACCCCACGGAAAACTTCTAGCTAGCTGCATACAGCGGGGGACCACCCCGACGTCCCTTACATCATAAAAGGGGCAGTTACCCAGCATTCTTAAGTTCCCCCGCCTGAGACTCTGGCACTGCGATAGAAATCCTGAAGGGAGACAGAGAATCCGCTTCCAAAGGAAGACTGAAATCATGTTGCCAATGCAGATGACCTCCTGAGGGGAAGGTGGGTGGGAAAGTACCTGCTGCAAGAGTTGTTCTCGAAGATCTATTGTTACAGTAAGTTCTTACGTAACTGTACTATCTTACTTCGAGATACACCTCTTGCAGCAGGTTACACCATTAGGACCGAGTCCCAAGCAATGAGCAGTAGCCCCTAATACGGGAGCAGGAATGAAGAAGGGTGAAAGAGAACCGCTCATGAAAGAAGCCCTTGCAGGACAGCGAGGCCAAAACCAGCTCTGCACCTGGAGGCAATATCCAGACTGTAGTGTCTGATGAATGTGTGCACAGTGCTCCAAGTAACTGCTGCGCAAATGTCTGAGGCTGATACATTCCTCAGAGAAGCAAATGAGGCTGCCATCCCTCTGGCGGAATGACTCTTAACTGGCCCCGGTAAGGGTTTGTTCTGCTTCTGATAACAGAACACAATGCAGTTTACCAACCATTTCGAAAGTGTCTGTTTAGACACATGTGCCCCGAGCATGCTGGAGGCAAAGGAAACAAATAATTGTTCTGACTTACGGAGCAGTCTAGTCCTAGTCAGGTAATACCGGAGTATCCTGCGCACATCCAAAGTGTGTAGGAGAGCTTCTCCTCCATAGGAATACTCTGGGGAAATAAACAGGAAGATTAATCTATTGGTTTAGAGTAAGCTCTGACACTTCCTTAGGTATAAACTTAGGATTAGTTCTTAAGGACACCCTGTCCTCATGAAAAAACAGATATGGCTCTTTGCACATAAGTGCATGGAGCTCTAAAATCCTTCTGGCAAAAGTAATTGCAACTAAAAATAATGCCTTCCAAGAGAGAAGGCGTAGCTCGCAATCCGCAGCTGGTTCAAAATGGGGTAATGTGAGCTGTTCCAAAATGAAAAGAAGGTCTCAGGGAGGAACTGAGTCTCTAATGGGCAGTTTCAAGTGGAGAATGCCACACAAAAAGGTGTGTGACAGGTCCAATTTGGCTAAGGATTTATCCCCGAAGGGTGCATGGTATGCTGATAATGCTGAAAGGTGCACCTTTATGGAAGAGTAACTTAGCCCTGTGTCTGACAGTGAAAGAAGGTACTCTAGGACAGAGTTCACCGGGCAAGTCAATGAGTCCAGGCCATGTGTGGAGGACCAAATACAGAAACTGCGCCATTTCATGGCATACGTGGCCCTAGTAGAGGGTTTTCTTGCTGCCACAAGGATATCTGCTACCTGAGTTGAGACCCCATAGCGAGAAATTGCTAGGTCTCCATGAGCCAGGCATGCAGGTGTAAGGATCACAAGTTCGGATGGACTAGTGATCCGTTGCTCTGGGACAGTAAGTGCGAGCTGAGAGGTAGAGAGAACGAGGGCTCATTCGCTAGATGCTGAAGAAAGGGGAACCAAATCTGCCTGGGCCAAAATGGGGCTACTAGAATCATGTTTGCTCCTTCTGCTTGCAGTTTGAGCAGGACTCTCTGAATGAGTGAGAAGGAAGGGAAGGCATAAAGAAATCTGCCTGTGCAAGAGAGGGACAACGCGTCTTGCCAGAAAACACCAGGCCCTGCATCTAGCGATCAAAAATGGGGCAGTTCTGCATTGTATGGGAAGGCAAACAGATCTAACTCTGGAATCCCCCATCTGTCGAACAGCATATCTGCTACTTACTGAAGAAGCTCCCACTCATGTGCGCTGGATCTGGACCAGCTTAGCATGTCCGCCAGCGTGTTCTGCACTCCTGGGACATGAACTGCAGGAAGGGTGATGTTGTGTTCTATGGCTCAATACCACACTCGCATTGCTTCTCTGCAAAGTTGGTTTGAGTGGGTACCTCATTGTTTGTTAATGCAGAATACTACTGACATGTTGTCTGTTTGAATCAGTAGATGTCCTTGGCGTAGGTCCATCTGTAAGGAATGAAGGGCGTACAGGACTGCTCTCATCTCTAGAATATTTATGTGTAGAGATTCCGCTGGGTTGGACCATAATCCCTGTGTAATTTTGTCGCCTAGATGGGCTCCCCAACCCGATCCTGATGTGTCTGTGGTCAGGATCTGTGATGGTGTGATTGACAGAAAAGATACCCTGCTGCTAGGTGCTCTGTAACTAGTCACCACTGAAGGACTCAGTGTATGGAGATGGGGACTGAAACCAACGGATCGAGATCATCCTGACGTTGGTCCCATTGGACTTGGAGGGTCCATTGGACGGTCCGCATAAACAGACGAGAAAGAGGTACTGTGGCTATTGTGGCTGCCATATGGCCCAACAGTCTTAACATGGTTCTTGCTGTGACCTGTTTCTGTCCTTGGATGTGTCTGATTAAGCCTCTGAGGTGATCTGCCCTGTCTTCCCTCTGGCTGTGTCCAGGACTGCTCCTATGAACTGTAGTCTCTGACACAGGGTGAGGAGCGATTTTTGCATTTTAATGTTGACCCCTGTTTCCTTGAAGATGAAAAAGGTGTCTTGTAATGCCTGATTGAGTCCCCTCCTGGATGACGTCAACAGGAGCCAGTTGTCCAGGTAGGGTAAGACGTAGTGTCCCATTCTCCTGATAGCTGCTGTTACCACTGCCACACATTTGGTAAAGAATCTGGGTGCCGATAACAGGCCAAATGGCAGTGCCCAGAACTGGTAATGTTGGCCTCTGAATTCGAACCGCAGAAACTTCATGTGGTGTTGTGCGATTGGAATGTGGAGATAAGCGTCTTGCATATCCAGTGATGCTAGCCAGACATCTAGGCACAGTATCAGGATCAACCCTGGTAGTGTGACCACCCTGAAGCATTTGTATGCCAAAGAGGTGTTGAGGTTGCTGAGGTCCAGGATGGGACATAGGTCCCCAGTCTTTTTGGGTACTAGGAAGAAGTGGGAATAGTACCCTCTCCCTCTTTGGGTCCATGGGACAGGTTCTATAGCCTCTTTTTCCAAGAGTGCTCAGATTTCCTCCTGAATGAGCATGGTGTGATGGTGGGAATACTGGGATAGCAGGGGTGGCCTGGACGGTGGTTGCCCGGTGAACTCGATAACAGTAACCCCCTTTGAATTAGCTGAAGAACTCATTGGTCAGAGGTAATTCGCTGCCACCCCTCCAGATGTTTTGAGACATGACCCCCGACTGCCTCTTCCTCCTGGATAGATGGGAGAGGAGGGCTCTGCAAGAAGTCAGGCTATGGACGGGAAGAGAGGTTTGCTTGGAGTGACTTGGTGTTACGTGCATTTGCGCCACCTGCAGCACATTAGGAGCCTCTGCGAGTGAAGTTACCTCTCTGCTGTTGGCCATATCTAGGTTGTTGACCTTGTTTCCCCCGAAAAAGCTGTTGCTGTCTCCAAAATTGTTTCGGTTTTGGTCTATACATGGCCTGTACTGACTGGGCCGCTTTGCCTGCATCCTGTAGTTTTATGATAATTTTTGGGGATTCTTCACTGAAAAGCACTGTCCCTTTGAAGGGGACGTCCAGAATGCCCGTCTGAATGTATAGCGTGAAGTCTGACACTCTTAGCTAAGAGTGTCTCCGAAGGCACATGCCCACTGCTGCCCCTCTGGTGGCTGAATCTGTGAAATCATAAGCCACTCTCAGCCCCTGGGTGCCCATGTCAGAGCCTGTTTGCAAGAGCTTGACAAACTCCTCCTTCTGTTCCCCTTTCAGCAGGATTTTGGCCACAGGGCATTCTGAAACTGGACCATGTGGGTTAAAAAATTTAAGGCGCGGATAAAGCATTTGGGGGATGCATACATCTTGTAACCTAAAGAATCAAGCTGCTTCGACTCTCGATCTGGGGGCTGGGTGCTCAGGTGTCTCGGTCTTTGGGACCTAACATGTGTGGCGGTAATCACCACAGAATCCACCACTGGTTACCTATCCAGGCAAGGGTCTTCCAGCGGTGCCCTATACATGTGGTCAGTCTTTTTGGGAGCTGCTGAGGACGTGTAGAGGTGCTTCCAGGCGGCCTTGGTCACGTCCTGAAAGGTATCCACCAATGGTGGGACCACTACTGGCTTAGGGTTCTTCTGGCACAAATACTTTGCCAGATGGCGTCGTTCAGGGTCTAAGTCCTCCGTGTCCCATTCCATGTTATCTTGGATATGTCTCATTATATCTGTGAAAGTGGGATCATCTGGGGGCCTTGGCAAATCCTTTGGGTCCGGGGAAGGAATGCTGAATGGAGAGATGGACCTTGAAGATGAAGCAGAGGATGAGTAAGCCTCTCCTGAGGAGGAAGACTTTGACCTTTGGTGATAGTGTTTTCTTTTAAGCCCTGTTGGTGAGTGGGAAGGGGTCCTTGATGGGGACCTCGGACGATTCTTTTTTTGTGAGAACAGACCCGTCTTGGAATGTGCTTTTCTCCTTGGGAGGAGGACTAGGGGACCTCGGAGGTGCTTGGCCTTTTTTAGGAGTCTTAGTGGGGACCACATCTTTCCAGATTGTCTCCCATCAAAATGAAAATAGGTCTTTGACCTCCGACATCTGGAGGCCCGTAGTCTGACCTTTCGGTGGCTGTGATGTCTGGCCATCGTCAGTGCCCTCTGACTGGTCACCTGATGCACCCATCATCTGGTCATCGGGCATCTGTGGCTACTGAGTGAGGTCTGCCACCTCATGCCCAACCGACGTCGGGTCATCGCTCAGATGGTCGACACTGACGTCGGTGTCCTCGGTATAGGTACAGCGGGACATACCGACCTCAGACGAAGTCCGGCGGGACGTAGCAACCTCGGTAGTGATGGAGGTATCATAATCCCAATGATGGGTCAGTGGTCTCTTGCCTGATGTCCTCTTAGCTGACGACTGGTTGGATGACCGTTTTGCAGACGTCGTCAGGGATGTGAGGCTTCTGGGGGCTGAGAGGCCACCCTGGACTGGTCGGAGCCCTGGCATCAGTCCAGGGAGTCGGAATCCACTACTGAGGCAGACCTGGACGGTGCTTTACTGGATGGTCTGTGGAGGAAGACCGGCCGGCGGTACCTGAATACTGGCTAGTGGAGTGCCCTAAGGGGCAAATCTTCAAAGGCTGGAGGATGGTTCCCACACCAGAACCACCAGATGTCCGAGTCTTCGCTGTAGGTTTCTGGATTTTCGACTGAGATGGAGAGCGAGTCGACTGGCTTGCTGAGTCCGAACTCCCCCTGGAGTCAGATATCAGTGACTTGGATGGGGAGCACTCTTTCTCCCTTTCCGTCCTTTTCTCTTTATGTTTCCCCAACCCATGAGAAGAGTCTTCCCTACAGGAGGTATTTTTCTGCATTGCTGCTAGTTTTTGTTCCAAGAGGAAAGTCTCCAAAACTTTTAGGCGGCAGATCCTTGTTTTACTATTACATTTCTGGCAAATGGGACAGGCCTTGGTATTGTGCTCCAGGCCCAGGCACTGCACACAGGCCGAGTGGCCGTTCTTGAATGGGACCTGTTAGCTGCAGGCTCATTTGGAGAAGTGCCTTTCTATGGAGGATATTAGGGAAGATGACATATGAAAAATGAAGTGATGAAAAAAAAACTTTTCAAAGAAAATAAAGAAATACTTAAGTGGCATCGATCGGTGGCTGAAGGCGTCTGTGGAGCCAATGCTTGTGAGTTGATGGCAGAAAAATCAATCAATCAATCAATCAAATCTTTATTTAGTCAGGCGAACATCATTGAGCGAAGCTCATTTACAAGATGGACCTGAGTGGTCATATAAATAAGAGTACAAGTATTTTTACATAGACAAGAATAACATAAGCAGTCGTACAATAACATAAAAAGATAATATACAACAATTTACATATATACAAGGCCTAGTAATACCATTTAACCTGTAAGAAAAAGGAGACAATGGGTATAGCAGGCAAAATATACAATTTGTAGGGCCTAGTTAGTTTTTATGAGAGTATAACAGGTGATTGGAAAATAGAAGTAGAATTAACATAATGGAACATGGAAAAGGGGGGGAGGGTAGGTAGGGTAGGGGATTAGGCCTTATAAAAGCAATTGCAGTGTTCTGGAAATAGGATGGAGAATAATCTTTTGAAGGATGTTAAAGGTAAGAGGCTATTTAGCTTCATGGATTTTTGGATTGAGTTCCAAGTAACTGCTAAAGTGTAGCTGATGGATGCCTCCCAAACCAGGTGCAGGCACTGGGACTTTTAGAATGATAAGTTTACTGATCCAGGTACATGGCCTAGAAGTAATTTGGTAAACAGTTGTGATATAGGCGGTAGTTTGCCTGATAAAGCTTTGAATATCCAGATTGCAGCATTCCTATTTCTTCTGTGCTGTAGGGATGTCCAGTTGACTGCCATATAAAGAGAGCAATGATGGGTGCTGGAGGGAAGGTCAGTAATAAATCTGATGGACCTATGATACAGGGTGTCCAGCTTATTTAAGAGGTGGAGGAACAATGGCATAAGAGAAAGTCAGCATAATCAATGAGGGATAGGAATGATGCCTGATTAACCTTTTTGGAGTCTCTGTTATGTAGTGTTTTATTCTAAAAATAGACCAATCTTTGTCTCAGCTTTTAGTAGCTCTTCAATATGGACAGTATAGTCAAACCTGTTATCAATCCAGACTCCAGGTATTTGAAGTTATCAAATTCCAGCTTCTTCCAAGTAGGTGGATAATTGTAGGTGGTGGGTGATGGGGTAGTGGCAGAGCAACTCTTTGTGGCAAGGAACATTGCTTTGTTTTTTGGCATTTAGAAGTAGTTTTTTATCCAGTAGATTATCTTGCAGGATGGAGAATTCGATTGTAACAGTTCACAGGCTTTTGATGGTGAGGGATTGCTGACATATAATACAGTATCATCAGCAAACAGATGAATGTTAGATTGAGTGATTGGCATCTATATTATTAATATAAATGGCAAAGAGGATAGGCCAAGAATAGAGCCCTAGGTACACCTCTTAGCAGTGGTTTTAAGGTGGATAGGTAATTTCATTTTTACCAGTTGTGACCTATCTGTTAGGTAGCCCTTAAACCAGTTGAGTGAGAGAGAATCCAGTCCTAGTGAGCTAAGGGAGATGATTAATGATTCATGATCCACTGTGTCAAATGCTTTACTCAAATCCAGGAACACAGCACATGTACTGTCCTTCTTATCCAAGGCAGTCTGCCAATCGTTGGTTACTTTGGCTAGGGCAGAAATGGTGCTATGCCTTGATCTAAATCCCGATTGTGCTGAGTTTAGAAGGTTATTGTTATCCAGATAGTCCCTTAATTATGAGTTTACTAATTTTTCGAGCATCTTGGATAGTACTGATAGGATGGAGATGGGCCTGTAATTGTTGAGGTCCATGGGATCACCAGATTTAAGTAGTGGAACTACTTGAGCTGTTTTCCAAGTGGAGGGAATGGATCCAGTAGTTAGGGAAAGATTGAAGAGATGAGTGAGGGGGGCAGATAAGACGTGGTGATGCAATTTTAAGGAAGTAGGGATCCAGGAGTCTGTACCTGCACTCTAGAAGTATCTAAATTAGAGAGGAGATCTTCCACTTCTTTCAAGGATATTGGGATGAAGGAAAAGTTGAAGTAGCCTTTTGTCCCACAGTGGATTGCAGGTTCAAGGAAGATCTCAGGAGATTTGCAGGTGATGAGTCAAATGCTAGGCCAGCTGTGGTGAAGTGGTCATTTAAGGTATTTAGGATTTCTTGTTTGCCTGTAATTTCTGTATCATTTAGTAGTAGTTTGGAGGTTAAGGCAGGAGTAGAGTTTTGGCCCAGAATTCCTTTTATGATACCCCAGAGTCTGGTTGGGTTATTGTAGGAGGCATCCAATTCAGCTCTATAAAAGGCAGCTTTGGCAGTTCTTATTTGTTTTGTACAAGAATTCTTTGTTTTCTGAAATTTAGCCAGTCTCTGGTATTCTTTGTTTTCTTGCCTTTTTCCACAGTTTGTCTCTGGTTAACAAGGCTGCTTTAAGATCAGTGGTGAACCAAGGGCAGGATCTTGCTTTAGTTCTGATACTGGTGATTGGTGCATGAATATTGAGAGCATTAGTGATAATGTCTTTTAAGGTCTAGAGAGCTGTTTCAACTGAGGTTGTAAGGTAGAAGTCTTGCCAATATAATGTATTACTCAGATCATGGAGGTAACCTGAAGTGTTGAAATTCTTTTTTGACCTTTTGAGGACAAATTCTGCAGGATTGGGTGGTTTGAATGTAGATCTTATGCCAGCTATAGGACAATGATCACTTACATCACTCGGTAATACTCCTGCATGCGAATATGAGTGAGGCTTGTTTACCAACATAATATCCAGAGAACTGTTGCTAGAGTTTTTAGGTTAACCCTGGTTGGGTCTTTAATTAGCTGTGTAAATCCATAGGTGTCACAAAAGGTTATCAATGGTGCAGATACATTAGATAGCCAGTTTAAATTCAAATCACCAAGGATGATGGTATCTTCAGGCCTAGATTGAGTATTGACCCTAGGTAAGATAGTAGTTTAAGGCCTGCAGAGGGGTCTATAGCAGCCAATCAATTTAAATGAAGACAAGTTAGGAAGGGATATTTTGATTGACAAACATTCAAATTCCTTTGGTTCGGATGTGTTGATGAGGCAGGTTGCAGAGATGGTGTCCTTAATGTATATGGCCACCCCACCACCCTGGAAGGGCGATCTGCTCTGAAGAGCTGATAGTTGGGAAGGTTTACAACACTGTCTTTTTGTTGGGTCTGAGCCAAGATTCAGAGATGACCAGGAAATCAGGTAGAGTATGTGCCACCCAAGCCTGTATTAAGGTGAACTTTTTAAGAGGCTGCAGGCATTGAAATGTAGGAAGCTAGGCCATTTATGGAGGATAGATCAGCAGGGAAAATAAACTTTCAATGGGGCCAGGGTTTATTTCAATAGTACCAATGCAGATCAGAAGGTAGAAGATTAATTTGAGGAGGGCACCAAGGGACAGGGATAGTGAGTGGTCAGAGCGTTTCCTCTTAATCCTGGGTGCCCGCTGTGTAATGGGAGAAGGTCCTGTTATATAGGTATGAATTTTATCATAACATAATAATCTGATGGACAGGCATAGTGGGTTAATATAAAGCCAGGATACATGTAAGGTGCTAGGGGAGTGTTGAATTGTTAGAGAGGCTTTATGTGGGATGCCCCAGGGGTTGCAGTGTAAAAGTGGTTCGAAGTGAATAAGGAATAGATAGTTGTACGTTGTGGATGGCAGGGGAGGGCAGATCGTATTAAATAAATTCTTCATCATGACATGGGTATATCATAAGTATCATAAAGGATTGGGGAGATGAGAGGTTTAGGAGCAAAAGGAAGCAAAGTAGCATTGTGGAGGTTAGGTATGGGTTAATAGTGAAGGAAAGATGTGGGCGGGTTAGAGAGAGATGGCGGGAGAGTGTATAAATAGAATCAACCGAGGGGGAAGGGGGGCGGGCAAAATTTTGCGGCTTTGCCCGCATTCTCTGCCCGGCCCGGCCCCTGTTCCCTCGGTCGGCTGGTGATCGCCGCCCGCTGGCTGCCTCGAGCCCTCTCGGTCCCTGTGTCTCGAGGGCTGTGCCGGCTGCAAGGTAGGGGACAGAGGAGAAGGCAGTGAGGAAGGTACTTTATTGCAGGCAATTTGCAATAAGGTGCTAAAATCAACAATTTGCACAACAAAAGACTGGGAGGTATGGGGGGTTAGGCACCAGCCGCCTAGCCCACACAGATTTCCAAAAAGGCTGAATCACTATCAAGCAATACACTCAATACAGCCCTTAAATCGGGCACAAATTAAAAGTAAAAACAGCTCTTTTTAGTAGGATTTAACAATAAAAATAAAGTAACGGAAAATCCCGGCCAGAATAGTGTTGCAGAGTCCAGCTAAAGTCAATGGGAAAGGCGCACCAATCGGAAGCAAGGCAGAGTCAGCGGTCGCTTCCTGATTGGTTTGCGGCTTTGCCCGTACCTTTCTGCCTGCTTCTCCCGGCCTCCTGGTTCTCTCGGTCGGCTGGTGGACGCCGCCGGCCTGCTGGCGGCTCGGAGCCCCTTCGGTCCCTGTGTCTCGAGGGCTGTGCCGGCTTTCTGCCTGCTTCTCCCGGCCTCCTGGTTCCCTCGGTCGGCTGGTGGACGCCGCCGGCTCGGAGCCCCTTCGGTCCCTGTGTCTTGACGGCTGTGCCGGCTTTCAGCCTGCTTCTCCCGGCCTCCTGGTTCCCTCGGTCGGCTGGTGGACACTGCCGGCCCGCTGGCGGCTCGGAGCCCCTTCGGTCCCTGTGTCTCGAGGGCTGTGCCGGCTTTCTGCCTGCTTCTCCCGGCCTCCTGGTTCCCTCGGTCGGCTGGTGGACGCCGCCGGCACGCTGGCGGCTTGGAGCCCCTTCGGTCCCTGTGTCTCGAGGGCTGTGCCGGCTTTCTGCCTGCTTCTCCGGCCTCCTGGTTCCCTCGGTGGCTGGTGGATCGCCGCCCGCTGGCGGCCTGAGCCCTTCGGTCCCTGTGTCTCGAGGGCTGTGCCCGGCTTTCTGCCTGCTTCTCCCGGCCTCCTGGTTCCCTCGGTCGGCTGGTGGGCGCCGCGGCCTGCTGGCGGCTCGGAGCTCCTTCGGTCCCTGTGTCTCGAGGGCTGTGCCCGGCTTTCTGCCTGCTTCTCCCGGCCTCCCTGGTTCCCTCGGTCGGCTGGTGGGCCTTGCCCGGCCCTTTGGCGGCTCGGAGCCCTCCCGGTCCCTGTGTTTTGAGAGGCTGTGCGGCTTTCTGCCTGCTTCTCCCGGCCTCCTGGTTCCCTCGGTCGGCTGGTGGGCCGCCCGCCCGGCCCGCTGGCGGCTTGGGGCCTCCGGTCCCTGTGTCTCGAGGGCTGTGCGGCTTTCTGCCCTGCTTCTCCCGGCCTCCTGGTTCCCTCGGTCGGCTGGTGGGCCGCCGCCCGGCCCGGCTGGCGGCTTTCAGGCCCCTCCCGGTCCCTGTGTCGAGGGCTGTGCGGCTTTCTGCCTGCTTCTCCCGGCCTCCTGGTTCCCTCGGTCGGCTGGTGGGCCGCCCGCCCGGCCCGCTGTGACTCGGAGCCTCCGGTCCCTGTGTCTCGAGGGCTGTGTCGGCTTTCTGCCCTGCTTCTCCTGGCCTCCTGGTTCCCTCGGTCGGCTGGTGGAGGGCGCGCTCCGGCACGCTGGCGGCTCGGGAGCCCTTCAGTCCCTGTGTCTCGAGGGCTGTGCCGGCTTTCTGCCTGCTTCTCCCGGCCTCCCTGGTTCCCTCGGTCGGCTGGTGGGCCCGCCCGCGGCCTGCAGGCTTTTCAGCCCTTCCGGTCCCTGTGTCTCGAGGGCTGTGCCGGCTTTCTGCCTGCTTCTCCCGGCCTCCTGGTTCCATCGGTCGGCTGGTGGACGCCGCCGGCCCGCTGGCAGCTCTGAGCCCCTTCGGTCCCTGTGTCTCGAGGGCTGTGCCGGCTCTCTGCCTGCTTCTCCCGGCCTCCTGGTTCCCTCGGTCGGCTGGTGGACGAAGAAAAGAACTGATGGATGCTGGGGATTGCCCCTTTTATGATGTAAGGGACGTCGGGGGTGGGGCCGATGTCGGTGGGTGGTCCCCCGCTGTATGTAGCTAGCTAGACGTTTTCTGTGGGGTCCTGCCGCCTGCCTGCTTCAGTCCTAATGGTGTAATCTGCTGCAGGAGCTGTATCTCGAAGTAAGATTAGATATTTTGTTATCAAAGTTTTCCACCAGCCTCCAGTCTGCCCCTCCCAGCACACTCCCCAGCCCATCAATGACCTTCTCAGAGACTTACAGTACCACCACTTAACCAGGAAAACAACTGTGGTGGGTTGCCTGCCTTATCAGTTTTGCGAGAGCCTGTGGGTGGGGAGTGCTCACAGACTGCAGCAAACTGGAGATATTCTCCTCGTGGTTTTCTGGCAAGGGTTCTGGTGTGCACTGAGGTGTAGGCATGCATACCAGCAACCAGTGGCTGCTCCTCTCCCCTTCGAAGTGCGCTCACTATGTTACCACCTGTCCTTCTCCAGGTGGCAGTCTTAAGAGCAGGTGTTTCCCAGGTTGTTCTTGAGATGCTCACTCCTCCAAGGCCTCCAAGTGAACCAAATCCATGTAATGTGGGCGCCTCCATTGGATGTAACCCTCACTGAAGCAGAAGGGGGATGGAAGGAGGGATGGCATGACTAATGGAGGAGATTCTCTTGAAGGTCTACTGCTGTAGTAAGTTCTTACATAACTGTTCTTTTTTGAGGATATCTCCTCCATTAGGCCACACCTTTGGAACAAGTCCCAAGTGGTCCCAAAAGCCACTGGGAGGATGGTACAGTCTAATATAGACATTCAAGAAAGCAGGCCTTGCAGCACAACAAGCCTAAATCCAACATGTCTACAAGAGACTATGTCCAGACTGTAACATTTAGTAAAGGTGTGGACACTGCTCCATGTGACTCCAGCACAAGTGTCATCAGCAGGAATATTTCTGAAACAAGCTACAGAAGTGGCCATTCTCTTTGTGGAGTGACCACAAACCGCACCAGGTAGTTCCTTACCATACTTCTTCTAGCAGAATGTAATACAGAGTGCCAGTCATTTGGATACACACTGTTTAGACACAGGGACGCACTCTTTCCCAAAACAAAAAAGGGAGAGGACTTTCTGCAGTCCTTGATGCAATTCACATAGTATATAACAGTTATGTAAGAACTTACCGCAACAGTAAATCTTCGAGAGAGGTTCCTGCAGTAAGTCTTCATATGCAGGACTGCGCCCCCTGGCATCAGGACCACACGGCAAAACTGTAGCTAGCCATCATCAGTGGGAACCGGTGATGGATGTCAGTGTGACTATAAATAGGGGCAGTCCCCCGCCTGCCCTCCCTCCAGTTCTTCCACCGGAGACCTCTAAAGAGGAAGCAGAAAAAAGGAGTGGAAACTCCTGGGACCCTGTGCCCTGGATGAAACAAAGCCCAGGGAAGGGAATAAAGAGGAAAAAACACAGGAGATTTGGGAAGGTGGGTGGAAAATCTAGACCTGCTGTAGGAACCTCTCTTGAATATCTACTGTTACGGTAAGTTCTTACGTAACTGTTACATCTTATTTCAAGAGGGTTCCTGCAGCAGGTCTTCACAAGTAGGGCTGAATACCAAGCAGTCAACTAAAAAGGAGGAGTCGGAGACGAGGTTCTGGGAGGAGGAAAATGTCTGCCAACTACAGGTCACTCATGACAGAAGACCTTGCAGGACTGCTAGACCGAAGCCAGCCCTGCGCCAAGAAGCAATGTCCAGACTGTAATGTTTAGTGAAGGTGTGGATGGAGGACCAAGTGGCCGCTGCACATGTCCGCAGTGGAAACATTCCTGAAAATGGCAGTGGAAGTAGCCACTCCCCTAGATGAGTGGCCCTTAACCGTCCCCGGAAGGGGCTTTTCGTACATCTGGTAAATGCAATGAATACAATTTGCCAGTCACCTAGACAGAGTCTGTTTAGATATAGCCTTACCCTGGCACTGGGGAGCAAAGGCCACAAAAAGTTGGTTCAACTTGCGAACCTCCTTAGTCCTTGAGACATATCTCAGAATCCTGTGCATATCAAGGGTGTGCAGGAGATACTCCCCTGTTGGAGTGCTCGGGTAAAATACCAGCAGTTCACCATTCTGGTTTAGAATGAATTCAAACCACCTCTGGAAGGAAAGAGGGGATTGGTCCACAGAGCCACCCGGTCTCTGTGGAAAATTAAGTAGGGCTCTCTACAAACCAGAGCCTGAAGCTCTGAAACTCTTAGAGCTGAAGTGATGGCAACTAAAAAGAGCATTTTCCATGCTAAAAAACGCATATCACTACTTGCTTCCTGCTCAAAAGTGGGCAAAGTAAACTTTTCTAAAATAAAATGAAGATCCCAGGGGGGGAACAGGATTTCGGACCGGAGGTTTGAGATGAAGGATTCCCTTCAAAAAGGTTCTGGAAACCTCTAGCTTTGCTAGGGTTTTGCCCTCTACTGGAAGGTGGTAGGCCGAAACTGCAGAGAGATGGTTCTTCAGGGATGAATAGCTGAGGCCCAACTCTGACAGGTACAAGAGGTACTCTAAAATCTGGGAAGCCGAGCAGAAAAAAGGGTCTAGGCTTTTAGCTGATGCCCAGATGAAAAATCTCTTCCACTTCATGGCATACGTGAATCTAGTGGAGGGTTTTCTGGCCTCCACTAAGACCTGAGTGACTCTAGAAGAGACACCATAGCGAGAAACCGCAAAGTCCACAGGTGCCATGCATGAAGGTGGAGCGATTTGAGGCTCAGGTGTACCAGGGTGCCCTACTCCTAGGACAGAAGGTCGTGAGAGACAAGAAGAGGTACTGGGGGTTCCAGCGCTAACTGCTGTAGTAGAGGGAATCAAATCTGCCGAGGCCACGGGGGGGGGGGGCAATGAGGATCATGTGCATCTCCTCTGTTTGAAGCTTTAGCAGACCCTTCTGAAGAATAGGAAAGGGAGGGAAAGCATATAGAAATCTCCCTGTCCAGGATAGAGACAGTATGTCTTGCCAAAAAGCGCCATGCCCAGGAACGAGTGAGCAAAAGCTGGGTAGTTCTGCGTTGAAGGGGGAGGCAAAGAGGGCTATGTCTGGCCAACCCCACTGAAGAAACAGATATTCAACTATTACCTGCTTTAGTTCCCACTCGTGAGCCCTGGCGACTGATCAGCTGAGACTGCTCGCCAGAATGTTGTGAACGCCTGGCACGTGGACTGCTGTCAAGGATAGGCCATGTTGAACAGCCCAGTACCACACCTGCATCGCCTCCCTGCAAAGGGGGTATGAACGGGTGCCTCCCTGTTTGTTGATGTACCAGACAGTAGCCATGTTGTCTATCTGAATGAGTAGTGTTCCTGGAACCAAGAGGACTAAAAGGCCTGAAAAGCATAGAGCGCTGCTCTTGTCTCCAGAATACTGATAAGAAGGTTCTCCTCCATGGGCGACCAAGTGCCCGGAGTACGATAGTCTCCCAAGTGCAGTCCCCATCCCAGGCTCGAGGCATCAGATGTGAGAATCATGGACGAGATGGAGAGTGGAAAGGGGCACCCATTGAAAGGTTGGAGATGTCCTGCCACCAAAGGAGATCTCTCTGAAGGCTGTTGGAGACTAGGACCTTCTGGTCCATGTTGTCCAGGCACTGATCCCACTGGACTAGTAGAGACCATTGGGTCACCCTCATGTGCAGTCTGGTCAGAGGGACTGTGGGTATGGTAGCTGCCATCAGACCCAACAGTCACAAGACTGAACGCGCTGTGGTCCAACAAGATGAAGCCACCTGCGCAGCTTGTGAGATTAGACTCTCCTCCGGCGGTTGGAAGGAAGGCCTTGCTCTGGACCATGTCCAGCACCACTCTAACGAACTGGAGGCACTGGGAGGGTAACAGCTGGGACTTGGGGTAGTAGACTGAGATGCCCAGACTGGAGAAAAGGTCTAGAGTGAAGGAAAGGGATTCCTTTAGACTGCCCGGAAGGGGGCTGAAAATAGCCAATCGTCCAGGTACGGGAACACATAACGCCGCTACCACCGCTAGGCACTTGGTAAAAACCTGCGGTGCCGAAGAGAGGCCAAATGGGAGGGCTCTTAACTGGAAATGCACCCCCTGGAAGGAAAGTCTCAGAAAGTGGTGGTGGGCCGGAAGAATAGGGATATGTAGGTAGGCATCCTGCATATCCAGGGAACACCGCCAAGTGTTTGGTTGGAGCAGGGGTAATAGTCCCTGGAGGGTCAACATGCGGAACCTCTTGTATTCCACAAAGAGGTTGAGCATGTTGAGATCTAGGCTAGGCATGAGATCTCCCATCTTTTTGGGAACCAGGAAGAAGTGGGAGTAAAACCCCCTTCCTATCTGTTCTGGTGGAACCCGCTCTATGGCTGATTTTTTCAGTAGAGCTTGATTTTCCTGTAACCCCCTTGCAAAGTGGGGTTCCTAGAAATGCTAGTCTGGGTTTACCTTAGCCCGTTTTGTTCTGTCCTTCTCCCACTGTCTCTCGGGCTTCTCCTGACTTGGTCTCTAATTTTTCTGGCTTTCCAGGTCCTGTTTGCCCTCTTGTGTGCCCCAGCTTGCAGTCAAACGAAAATCCAGCCCCTCAGGGCTTAAACTGCTGACTGCGGGCTCCTGCTGCAAAAGCGATGTCTCCAGGGCAGTGGGAGTCGTGTTGGTGCGCAAAGCGCCTTTGATGTGGAGCCGCTTGTTTTGCGGTTGCCTCGGGGACTGTGCCGTGGGTCTCGGGATCCCTTCCACCTATTTGGGACCCGGTGACCATGGACAGCCTGCTGGGGGACCGCTCAGATGAGAATTAAAGGAGTTCTGACCGGGGCTCATTTGAGTATGCCTGTACAGGGCCCCGGTCATCTGAATAATGCATAGCAGTGTGTCTGGCTGCCTCCAGGGTAGCTATGTTCAGCTCCAGCAGAAAAGGAAATAATTAAAATGTTTTAAATAATGGGACTGTTGCTGCTTGTTGGGAATGTACTGTGTATATGGGGAAAAGTGCTTAAAGTTAAAATGAGTACGGTTTCCCTGGCAATTCCAGTATCTGGGACTCTGTGTGTCAGCCTGTCAGCTGCTGCAAGGGGAGCTTGCATAAGTGCAGTAGCGGCAGGACAAGTAAAAGAGCCATGTTTTTCATCTCTGCAGCGACTGCAAGTACAGCCTTTAAGCTACAGAACTGTGGGGCATTTGAGGCAAACAATTACTTCTTTCTGGCTGCACTAGGACATTATTCAGGACTGTATCTAATCTGCTATAAGGGACTGTGGGTTAAGCAGCCATTGCCAGCAGTACAGCCAATTGGAACTGCAGCAATAGAAAGCCAGGACTTGTGGGACATTCACTGCATCTTATGGGTAAGCACCCAAGTACTTACGGGGGCTTACAGGGACATTATTTTAGGCGCAAATTCCACAACCCAACTGTGCCTCGAGTGTTCTGACTAACAGGTCCTTCAGCAACTTGGAGACATGTCACCCCATCCCTGCTACCAATCAGGAGTCAAGCTAGGAGCTCTATAAAGAGAGAATGTTGCCAGTTTGTCAGGAGATTCAGAGAGAGATTTGGAGAGAGAGCAGCAGAGCAAGCTCCTGCCTGCTGGGAGCCCCCCCATGGGGAGGGGCTCAGGCTCCAGCCATGCCATCAGGCCTGGGCCACTTAATTCAAGCCCTTTCAGTCTTCAGAGGACAGTTGTTATTTTCTTCAGTTAACAGTTAACTAGTTACAGTAATTGTGCTTTCTGCAACAGTTAGTCTGGAGGTTGCCAGTACTGTCCTCCAGAGGCTAGCCTTCCCTCCCATGTCGGGGAAAGATGTGGACCGAAGAATCAGATGTCCAGTAGCGGAGAGAGCGCAGACCAGACCAGATGACATCATGCAGTGGTGAGAGCGCTGACCAAGTACCTCAGCGGTGAGAGAGCTAAAGAAGTCTTCAGGATGCCTTCGATTGCGGATGAGACCCGTGGAGGACCTGACTGAGTACCCTCGTACCCCCAGGTGTGAGGGAGAAGCTAAGCAAGTAATCTTGGGGGCTCCATGCCCCATTAAGAAATGTGTGCTGTTAAGTGTGAAGTATTGAAATCATCAGTCTGGGCTACTAACCCCATAAGAGACTGCCTAGTTCAAGTAATGGATGCATCTTGTCTGTGGCCCAAATGGCTAAGTTGCAGGTGCAGCAAGATGCTGGGCTTAGTGAATCATATAAATGTGTAGCTGTGGGTTAGAGTCCTGCCATCGTGGAGCTGTCTGCCAAGACACGCTTGCCACTTCATGAGACAGGAGGCCCTACAGCATATTAATGTCTAAGATACCTTAAAGAGAATGTATCTGTGTCTGCACAGAATTTCGTCTAAGAGCGCTTGGTGTAAGTGTGAAATGGCTAGACGTGCTGGATAGGACTCCACTTGTGGATGATGTTCTTGGTATATAGAATGTACTGGTTGTGACTGCCTGTGACTAAAGTATGGGATGCTTGATGAAATAATCATTGCCAACTTACTCTGGATGGATGCCTTTTGGTATATAAAGTACTGGATGTGACCGTGTTTAAACTGCGTTTAGGATGCTTGACAGAAGCATCACTCTCATTGCATTGGATGGGACTTTCAAATATTGTGCTGAATGTTCTGGATGTAAGATCCACATAGTTTGTTCTGGAATGTTCAGAAGTCTGAGAGTGCAGGGCAATCCCTGATTTGCCTGCAAGTGCAGGGCAATCCCTACTTTGTCTGCTAAAGTGCAGGGAAATCCCTGCCGTGGTTGTAAATAGTAATTTGCTGCTTTACAAAAATCTGTTTCCAAGTTGCCCCCGCCCTCAAATTAATAGCCGGCCACCTCGACCAGCTGCAACTCCATCAGGCCTGCAACATCTTGGACTGTGGTGTCTGTTTAACCAGTATGGTATGAGATTGTGGGGTTTCTGCAGTATCTGGGACTGGTAACAGTGTGGGTAATATTAATAATTATGTTTAACATCTGATTTATCAGCAGCTAGATAGCCAGGGCTCTGGATGTCTTAAGTCGAATGGTAAAATGTGATGTCTGCCTGTTAATATGTAGCCACCCAGCTGAAGGGTTCACCAGCAAAATCCAAAATGATCTCTGTACATGTGTAAATACGGTAAGATAACCTCTACTCCTCCTGTTTCCCTTTCCTAGCTCTTTTATTACCCCCGAAATAAATACCTTGTTATTTGTTGTTTGAAATTCTGTGTGAGTATATTATTAGAGAGAGCCTTTAATTCAAAATGTTGAAATGTGGGGAGCTGTATCTTGGGGCATGTCTGTGGAAGGTAACTGGTCACCGTGGGTGGTGTAGCAGCTCAGGGGGCTACACCCAGTACCATCTCACCCACGTAAAGCACCCTAAGTGGAGGCACTGCGCAAAGGTTTTAAAAAATTTTATAAGTTAGCGAACCCAACCCCCTTAGCCTATGTTCAGAGTAGTAGGCAGGGGTGTAACACTGGGGGGTGGCGCCGCCCAGGGGTTACATTCCTGTAGGACCAGAGATTGCTGGCCTGATGGTAACGAGACCTGCCAGGAGGACTGGTGGGTAGTCTCTCCAGGAACTCTATCGGGTATGAGTTGTAGAACCCATGCACCTGAAGTTACGGCCTTCCACGTGGAGGCCAAATATTCACCCTACTGGTTCCTCCACAGGGATGGGAGGTAGCGGAAGGGGGATTTGAGAGTCAGGATGCAGAGGGGAGGAGCGCTTTTCCCCCACCAGTGGTTTTGGGGAACTTGGCCTGTGGGGTTTGAGCGCCAGAGCCCAAGGAGCAATGCCTGGTCTGGTATCTGCCCTGGTTCTGTTTGTTTCATTTCCGTTGGCGGCGAAAAGGTTGCCGGGATTTCTGACCCAAGCGGTACAAGGAACAGACATCTTTCAAAGATTTGCCGCTCTCTTGTAACTCTGTGATTATGTCCTTTGCATTGCCACCAAACAGAACTGGACCCCTAAAGGGAGTGTCCAGAAGCGTACTCTGAACATCCTGTGCCAACCCTGCCAGACAAAGCCAAGCAAGGTGCCTGAGACAGATTCCCATAGCCGCACCACGTGCTACTGAGTCGATCGAGTCATAGGTTGCACAAAGGGCATGGTGGCAGGATGATTTATTCTGCCTTATCTTGTCCAGGAGTTTGTTCCTGAGCTGTTCATCAGGTACCTCCTGAATGTCCTTTTCCAGATCGGATAGAGCAGATTTCTGGAAAGCCACCATGTGGGCCACATCATTCAAGGAACAAATGGCACGTAGAGGAGGTGTAAATCTTGTGGCCATATTGGTCCATTTGCTTCAACTCCTTGTCTGGAGGGGAGGCACTGAGATGTTTTGATTGTGCTGACCTATCGTGAGCTGCAGTAATCACTACAGAGTCAGCCTTGGGTAGGGCAGTGAGGTGGGAAACCCCTTCTGGGGGTGCTAGGTCCTGTCGGCCTTTTTTGACATGGCAGAAATGGACGACAGCTGCTGCCAGATTGTGGAAGTGAGATCTTCATGCGGCCCCGTCCAGGGGGAATGGGAAGGGGGTCCACATTGAGCAATCTCAAATGTTCTGCCAGTCTTCTGCTTTTGGGGTCCAATTCTTGGGAGGTCCACCAGCAGGACTTTTGAATGGACCGGAGGAGCTTAGCAAAGGATGGGTCCTCTGGAGGGGATTTAGGGGACTCTTTCGGCTGGGGCTCAATGGTGAGTGAGGCTCAGATTGGTTCCCCACATCATAGTCCTCATCTGAATCCGATGATTCCGCCTACTAGTTAAGGAAGCATCTGGAACCAACTCCGGAAGTCTGTGCTCCGTAATGTCAGAAGGCAGAGCACCCAAGCCTCTGTCCGAAGCTCTCCCGGAAGGTGCAGGGCTACCAGGTGGCACCCTGTGCGGGGGGGGGGGTGGCCTTGACCACCAGCTGAGAGGTTGGCCCAACTCCTGCAACAGCTGTGACTTAGCATCCTTCCACCAGGCTGGGATGGGTTCTTGTTCCGGTGGAGGAGGAGGGGGTGGGGGATATCTTGAATACCCCATGGAGTACGAAGGAGGAAGACTAGGAGGTTGGTACCAGTAGGGGTACTGGTAGCCTTGATATTGAAGAGGGTAACCCGGCATCAGAGGAGAGTAGCCCGGCATCGGGGCCCCCCGGCATTGGGAACTGCGACGTGTAGCCAGGATAGTACCATGTCGGACCCGATGGGGAGGAATGTAAAGCCCAACAAGAAGCGGTGCAAAGGGACCACTGGTGAACAGGTCCGTTGGTGGATTCGGGGGGGGGGGGGAGAGAGACCCCTGAAGGCCCAGAGGGATTCAGATCCATACCGCCCCCAAGAATGTCCGGCGAGGGATCTGGTGCTGGGTGAAGATCCGTCGGCGGAACAGAGGCTGGCGAGGGAGGCATGTCCGGGAGAGCACACATTGATGGGTCTGTCTGGAAGATATCCAGCTGGATGGTGATCAGGTAAAAAAGGTTGGGAAAAGGACAGTGAATCCCTTGAGGGAGAGCCCTGGTGGGATGAGGGGGGATCTGCGAGCTCACTCTGCCTGGCGTCGGAGTCCACAAGGGAGTCCGACGGGAGAGAAGTAACCACGCGGTCACCGGGTAGGTCAGTGGCTGACTTAGAGGTGATGGTCTGGCGGGCGTCAGAGGAGCCAACGACCGGCTTACAGACCGTGGCCAGGCTGACAGAAGCCAGAAGGCTAGAGTCAGGCTGATCGGCCTGGGCCAGGCACCTGGCAGCGGAACCGGAGGGTGACTTATTGGCTGAGCTTGGAGCAGGAACTGCAACTGTTTCCTCCGAAGAGGAGACCCCCGACTGCCTATTGACCTTGGCCGGGATGGGAAGAGGGTGTCCGGTCTGTCGGGGCAGGCAGGCCCAGGAGGTGGGGAACTCATGGTGGTGAAGACCCCACCCAAGATGGCGTCAGCCGTCTGGTTTTCCTATGGGGAGAGTGGCTCCACTCCTGGCGTCTCTCCTTCTTTTTCTTCTTTTCTGGGGCTGGTGACAACGATCTTTCCCTCAGCTCCTGGAGCTCTTTTTCCATCAATGCCAGTCTTTGTGTGAAAAAATGGGCATTGAGGGTCCTCTGGCGACGAGTGTGTGTGTGGCCTGGTTGAAGGCCTGGCAGATGGAACACTCTGCGGTCTTATGCTTAGGCCCCAGGCACAGGATGCAATGGGAATGGTCGTCCCCGTGCGGGATCTGCGTGCGGCACTTGGAGCACTTTTTCTTGGGCCGACGAGACGACATACACTGCTGTTGAGGAGGAATAATATTAGACTAAGTATGGAATACACTGAAAATGATAGGCAACTGAAGCTGTTCTACCGTGAGGTTCGATGATTCAGGTCGATGGCAGGAAAGAACTGGAGGATGGGCGGGGAACCGCCCCTATTTATAGTCACACTGACGTCCTTCACCTGACGCTGGGGGCGGTCCCCGCTGATGACTGCAAGCTACAATTTTGCTGTGTGGTCCTGATGCCAGGGAGCCAGTCCTACATGTGAAGACCTACTGCAGGAACCCTTCTGAAGTAAGATCTCAGTATTCTATGTACATCTAAAGTAGTGAGCAGTGCCCACCCTGATTGGCATGCTCAGAGTAGTAAACAGGAAGGTGTATTTGTTTGACTCAGTGTAAATTCAGATACCAGCTAATAAGTAAGTAAATAAGTAAGCTTACACATTAGAGCCTGCAGCTCTGAAATCCTTCAAGCACAAGTTATTGCAACCATAAATAACGTTTTCCATGACAGGAAACATAAGCCACAGTTGAAAAGGAACCAAAATGTTTCTCAGGCACAAAATACATGTCCCAAGCCAGGACTGGGTTGTGGACAGGAGGTTTCATATGCAGAAAACCTCTTAGAAAAGTAAGCGACACCTCTAACTAACTGTGTGACCATATGACCATTAACAGGGGCACGGAAAGCAGAGATAGCAGCCAAATGCATCTTAAATTTGGAATACTAGGAGGCTTGCGCTGACATGATGGTGGTCAGGGTTTAGCTCGGCTCGCTGGGCATCATTTTTAAAAGTGCATACTACTGCAGAAAAAGCACCAGAAGATTTGTTTAAAACTGATCGATTGATAAACTACACTGATGGTAACCACAAAACAAAAAAAACAGCAGCTTAAATTACCTTTCGAAGTCCTGGACAGCGAAAACGAGCAACAGGTGGGACTGAAGCCTTGTATGCACCAAGAGGCCCTTGCAGCAGCGGAAGAAGAAAAGAATATAGTTGCACTAGAATGCTCTCTGGCCGAAGTCCCGGGCACGCTAGCCACCATGCAGACCGAGATGCGGGCCGGCTTTACGAACCTCACGGCCTAGATGGTTCATCTCCAGTCGGTAGTCACTGGCTTAACAGAAACCACGGCATCACATGAAACGAGCATCACAGAATTACAGCAGTGGGTGAGTGACCCAGAGGACACTGTCCACATGATCTCAAGAGAGTGCAACCAATTTAAAGATACAGTCTCTGAACTACAAGAGAGGGTAGATGAACAGGAAAATCACTCCAGGAGATCAAACTTAAGGATCGCTGGCCTGCCAGAAGGGATAGAAGGGAAGAGGCCTATTGCGGGTCTGCATGTGTGGCTGGTGAAGCATCTTGGCCTACCACCTGAAGCGGAAAAGTTTGAGATTGAGAGGGGGCATAGAGTTGGCCCCCTGCTGAAGTCGGGAGACCATCCGAGACATTGCTTAATAAAATATCTCCGATTTAATGATAAAGAGACTATCTTGGCCACAGCAAAGAAACAAGGGGCCATCCAGCTGGATAAAGTGAGAGTCTCCACATACAAGGACTATAGCCACGATTCACAGCAACGCAGGAAAAAATTCATACCATCAAATCAAAACTGCATAATATGGGATGGTCCTTCTCGTTCTTCTACCCTTCGAAACTTCGTATAGATTGTCCTGGAAATCCACCGAAATTCTTCCTCGACTATTTCGAGGAAGTGAAGTGATCAGAAGGAAAGTCTCCCTCCAGAGTCAGCCCAACAGCAGTCAGATAAGTACCGATTGAGCAGTATTTGTTCAACTCTATCAGATTTAGTGGTAAAGAAACCCCCTTTGCCTGAAGAGAGAAGCATAAATTATTTACCACTGTTAAGTCACTATTCTCACTGTTCCGAGAATCTGCAATCTCTTCCAGAGTATGGCATCTCCACACATTCTGTGGGCCAGGGAGCTGCTGCATCACGCCTCATGGCGAGAGTGGCCTTGCACTGGTCTGTGGGAGGAGCCGGGGGCTCAATTGCTGAGTGTCCGCTGACACTGTTGAAATCTGAGTTGTGACTTACAACGACATGTTAGACTTGAAACTTCTACAGGGGTCTACCAGGCAGCTTCTGGAGCATTTAAATCTTGAACTGGACCGATCCCCGCATTTTGGGTGAACTTTTCTTCCATCTGTAGACCTCCTCTTTCATCCAACCATGCCTAGGGGCATAGGTATCAATGGGCGGGAAGACACACCAGGGAGAGGGGGTCACCTCAGAGAGGACAGCTGGAGGAAACGGATGGGCACGGACACTCAGTAGAAGTGTGGGATCACAATGTCTGGAAAAAGAAAGGGACAATGTTCTGAAAGAAAGTTCTGGGGGTCTGTTTATGTATGGGTTTGCCTAATGAAGGCTATATTGCGAGCACAATTTAAGTTCTGTATTTATGCAGTCTAAGTTACATGTCTGGAAGAGGGGGCTGGAGGGACTATTGAAGAATGATGTGGACGTGGGGATGGAATATCTGGCTGATGGTCCCAACTACCACAAGGGTAGTTAACAAACGACTAGCAACCATCAAGATATACTCCACTGTAACCCTTGGGAGGGCCTTGGGGCAATCAGCCAAAGTAATAAAAAGGGGGCTATCTGACAATGCTCTTGGTTCAAATTTGATGCTTTGTGTGTGTGCGTTGCCTTATCCTGCAGGGTGTATGATGCCTTGACACACGCTCATCCTGTCGAAAAAATGAACGTGGCATGTTGACGGCACACTTGTCCAGTGGAACAGCAGGATGGAGCTACTCATGTGGTAAAGGACATCGGAGCACAGGTATGTCACCTCCTATATGAAGTGGTTCAGATTTGGATGAGGGCAAGCAAAAAGTAAGGGGGGGGGAATGCAAATACTGGGGTTAACAATACAGCACAGACAAAGGTGCTGATCAAACTGAAGTAAGTGGAGGAGATTATTACTGTACCTGCAGTAGGGGTGCAAACGTGCCTAGGAAGTCTACACAGCATGATGCCCATGAACAGAGCTACGGCTAGTCCCCATCAATTTGAAGGGGAGAGCTGACTGGGCAATTGGGTGCCCAGTCATAGGGAAAGGGGGGCGAGTCCACAGGTTCCTCATTGGGGAAGCTTAGTAGGGGGAAAATGTTAAATGTTTGGGAACAAAGGGAGGAGAAGGTGTTTGGTTTTATGTTTAGGGAAAAAGTTAACACTATAGCAAATTGTGGAAAGTTTTAACAACATTGTATAATGGTGTACTACTGCTAGGTTTCAGGTTATGTGGAACACTACATGTCACTAGAATGCCTTATTACAACAACAATAATGGGTAACCCAATCAGTGTTGCCACTTGGAATGTGAATGGGCTAAAAACTGTAGTTAAGAGGAAAAAAGTGCTTTCAGTGTTGAAAAGAGGGCTAGGATACAGCTGGTGCTATTGCAGGAAACACATATGTCACATGAAGAAGCCGTCAAGACTGAGGGAAGCCTGGAGGGGAAATGGATCACATCAAACTTCTCCACCAAAACTTGAGGGGTGGCAGTTTGGCTCCCACGTGGCACAAGAGCACAGATTCACAGGGAGATCCGAGATGAGGGGGGAAGATATGCTCTTGCCCACTTATCCACTGAGGGACTGGAACCCTTGTCAGTGGGCTCAGTTTATGCCCCCAACATTGAAGACCCAGGCTTCTTTCAAAAATTGACCCTAGACATGACATCCCTACCAGGTCCTTAGATCTTGGGTGAGGACTATAATTGTGTGGGGGACACCGTACTGGATCGGTCCAACCCTGCCCCGGTTTAAGAAACAAGGAATGCAAAAGCTTTGGGTGAGCTAGAGGGCACATTCCACCTGGTGGACGTGTGGCAACATCAACACCCAACAAGTTGGGAGTACAGCTGTTTCTCTCACACACATCACTCATGTGCCAGATGAGACAGACTGCTAGTTAGCGCATCCCTACTGATTGAAGTAGGCACAACTAGCTACTCCCCTATAGTAGTGTCGGATCATGCGTACCTGGTGGCACCAATTGTTGGCCGGGGACAACCGGTGAGGCCTTGGTGCCTCGATCCGCTACTGTTGAAAGATGAGAAATTTGTGGAGTTTATTTCAGAAACAATTTGAGAATTCTTACATTATAACAGGAAACGGAACACCACACATGAAGAAGAAGAACAAGAAGAAGAAGAAGAATCAGCATTTATATTACGCTTTTCATACATCCAAAGCACTTTACAAGCAATGCTAGACTGGTAGTGAAGTGACTGAATGTGTGGTGGTGGCCATATCGCACATCATCACCCACACATAGCCTGGATAATTGAATGAACTGGTTTATGGGAAGGGGATTGTTGGCCAGGGCACCGGGAATGTTCCCTACGCTACGAAGTGTGCCCTGGGTTCTTCTACTTCCACCTGGACACCGACCAGGACAACACCAGAATGGGCAGAAGGAACCTCGGTTTAACGTCTCATCCGAAGGACGGCACACCCCAGCAGTACAGCACCCCCCAATACTGCACTCGGATGCCAGCGATTTTTAGCTGCAAGTCCAATCCCGGTGTGGGACAAGAACCCACGACCTTCTGGTCCAGAGGCGGATGTGCTACCAACTGAGCCACGCTGACATGGTATGAGATGGGAAGCGTTAAAAGCTTACATTCGAGGGCAGGTAATTGCGTATGCAGCATATAGGAGGAAAACCTCCACAGAAGAATGTGAGAAACTTAGATGTAGAATTGAGGCATGCGAAGAAGCTCACATGAATAAACTAACCCAAACCCTATACTGTGTAGGGCAAAAGGTGAAATGGGAGTACAATCTCTTGCGCACTGCAACAGTTGAGCGAGCTGTCTTATTATCTCGTGCAGGAACCTATTATGATGGAGATAGCGGAAGAAAGTACCTGGCATGGCAGCAAAAAAAGCAGGAAGGAGAGAAAACAATTAGCCAGATTAAGACACGGAGTGGGGCCCTGGCCTCACTAACCCTGCAGACAGGAGCAGAATTCACTGCTTTTTACAAGGCCCTATACATACCAGAGGTGAGCCCCACTGCACAACAGCTAGATAGTTTTTTTTAGTAAAGCTCCCCTGCCAACACTAACAGCTGAGGAAACTCAGACTCTGGATTCCCCCCCTGTTAGAAAGGGGAGTACAGAAAGAAGTGAGGATATTAAAAGTTGGAAGGCCCCGGGGCCAGATGGCCTCTCTATAGATTTCTTTAAAAGGTTTGCTCCCTTGTTAATGGGCCCCTTGCTTCTCATGCTGAGGGACAGCCTAGACAGGGGGTGTGCTCCCCCCTCCACACAGTCTGCTACCATAACAGTGTTGCCTAAACCAAGCAAGGACCCAGTACTATGTGCATCATACCACCTGATATCTCTACTAATTGCAGGTTAAAAGAGCCTAGCTAAGGTGGTGGCCACTCGACTGGAGCCCCTGCTCCCTTCCCTGATCCACACTGATCAAACTGGATTCGTGAGAGGCAGACAGGGTAAACATAATATCAGGAGAACTCTGGATGTAATTCTCAATTGGGGGAGGAATGCCAAAAACCACGGGGCCGCTGTACTAGCATTAGATGCGGAGAAGGCGTTCGACTATGTGGAGTGGGGGTACCTGTTTAAAACCCTGGGGCAGATGGGGGTGGGGCCCCCAACTTTTAAGTTGGATAAGAACACTTGAATTCACAGCCAACAGCACAACTGGTCATCAATGGGGAGCTAACACAGCCATTCACCTTGACAAGGGGGACCCAAGAGGGTTGCCCACTGTCCCCTCTTCTGTATGTAATATCCCTGGAACCACTAGCAGCAGCACTTAGACATCATCCAGGTTTTAAGGGTGGGGGAAGGAGTCACAAGGCAGCCTTGTATGCTGATGACCTGCTTCTCTACCTTTAGGATCCTATCAGGGACCTCCCCAAACTGCATTCCTTGTTGCAAGAGTACGGCACCTTGTCTAGCCACAAGGTGAATTGCTCCAAGAGCGAACTCCTCCCCACTGGCCTTAAGAACCATCCAGAGCTAACTCATGTGCTTTGGGGGGGGGGGGGCTGATGATGGTGACCTCCTTAAAAATACCTGGGAATCTTGCTGACGACCAAAATTGGAACCCTGTATGCCATCAACTATGGCCCCCTGATGCAGAGGGTAGCAGAGGACTGTGACTACTGGCAAAATCTCCCACTGTCCCTGATAGGCAGAGTAAACACCATTAAAATGATGATCTTACCTAGGTGCTTATACCTGTATCAGTCTCTGCCAATCGTGATTCCTCTGCTACACTTTAAGCAAATTAACACCATAATTCACAGGTTTCTGTGGAAGGGAGGTGCGGCCCAAATCAAGCGTAATATACAGTATTTCAATAACCAGCCACCAGGGGGGACTACGACTCCCACATTTCCAGCATTACCACTGGGCAGCACAACTGGCATACCTTCCTGGTTGAGCACTGGACAACCAGCTGGCATGGCTTGTACTTGAAGAGGAAGAATTGAAGGGCCCCCTCCGTATGCAATTCCTATCTGGGGCACTCGGGGCAGACCAGTCATGCTGAGTGACCAACCCATGTACACAAACTACCATTAAAACCTGGCTGGCAGCACATAAGTGAATTGGCCACCTACCATCCAACTCCCGATATACTGATTTAACTACAAGCACCCGACAGAGAGGTAGCCCATCGGCCCAGGGCACCAACTTGCAGTGGAAGAAAATGGGGTTAACATGTACCACCCAATTATATGAAGGGGAGGATACTGAAATTCCTGCTATACAACTGCAATGGCACATATCCCCAGGAGACTACTTTGTATATTTGATGATGGCAGAGACTGGGTGAGACATTAGATGGAACATACAGGTGGGCAGCGCCATCACCAATTGAGGAAGAGCTCTACAGTCCCCAGCCATGCTCCAAGCCACTTACCACATTCTACCACACCCTCCAAGGGGCCAGGGAGGACCCAGCGGAAAGAATTAAGGCCAAATGGGAGTGGGACCTGGGGGTGGTGCCAGACCCGACAACCTGGACTTTAGCCATCATACACCTTGTCTCCTGTTCAAGGGGTACTAAGCTACAACATGTGCACTTGAACTTTCTGTACTGAACCTACCTAACCTTAAGGAGACTCCATGCCATGGACCCAGACAAATCTGGTCAATGCCCTAAATGTGCTGGGGATGACGCTGACTTTGTCCACCTAGCCCTGCCCTAAGGTGACCCCATTCTGGCACGAAATGCATAGAATAATGAGTGGTATTCTGGGGGGTTATCCAGGTCCCCTGTGGAATTGATGCTTGGGGCTGACCCTTGCCCTACACAGAGTGGTTCAAGTAACCAACTCTGGTCCTTGGCCATGGTAAATGCCAAAATAAAACTGCACAGTCTTGGCTCTCAGTAAATGCACCATCAATACAGCTGTGGGCCAACAACATGATACAATGCCTAAAGCTAGAAAAGATCCAGTTCATGGCTAATGGGGAGTGTGAGAAATTCATAAACCTTTGCAATTCCCTTATGAAAGCAATCACTACTGGAGGTGTCCCATTAGAGGGGCAATGGGGGAGGTAGGAAGTTCTTAAGGTATAAAAGTTCTGTGGCAGAATTAACTCCATCTCAACCAATGATAGTGTATGATTTCAATATATAAAGTGCATGATTATTAGTTGGCAATTGTAGACCTAATTGTGCAGAATGTGCTTATGACACATATGTTTGATTAGTGGCGACCCTAAATGAGAGCTCAAATCTATAGTGTTCACGAACTAGATATTTTGTGAAAGTATGTCACCATGATATGAATGTATGTATGTACACCCCAAACACAATACAGTTACTGTTCATTGTTGTGTTATTACTAATAAAAAGATTTTACCAAAAAAAAAAAGGTTGGAATACTGTACCCCAGAGTCTGACAGGGACAGGAAGTATTCCAGCACAGCATTTACAGGACATGTAAATGAGTTCAAATTCCTGGAGGCAGACAACAAAGTTAACTGCTTCCCCTTCAAGGAGTAAGTATGTCTGGTAGGCTTTCTAGTCACAATCAACACATCAGCTACCTTAGGAGATACCCCAAAATGTACAATAGCCATTTCTTCAGGAGCCATGCATGCATGTAGATGTAGCGGCTTCTGGTCTGGATGGACCAGGGACCCCTTGTTTTGTGACAACAGACCCAGACAAATAGGTAGGGGTACAGGAGGCTCCACTGCCATCTGTTGCATAAGTGAAAATCATATCTGGTAAGGCCATAATGGAGCAATGAGGATGACAGCAGCACTCTCAATCCTCAGTTTGAGGAGCGCCCTCTGTATTAGAGGAAGTGGGGGGAAATGTGTATAGAAATTTCCCTTTCCAAGAGAAGGACAACAGGTCTTTCCAGAAAACTGCAGGTCCTGGAATTAGCAAGCAGAAGTGCAGAAGTTTTGCACTGTGTGGGGAAGCAAAAAGGTCCCATTCTGGATGACTCAATCTTACAAAGGGGTCATCTACCATGGAGGTCAGCAGTTCCCATTTGTGCATCTTGGACAGTGACCTGCTCAGCCTATCTGCCAAGATGTTTTGGAGACCTGGGAGATGTAAGGCTGACTGCTGTAGGCTGTGGAACAGAGCCCAGACCATGCTCTCATTGCTTCCATGCACAAGAGGTAGGAATGAGTCTACCCTTTTTTGTTGATGTAATACATCACACTGGCATTATCCATCTGTATTAATAGAGAACCTGGAATCAGATGCTCCTGCAATGCCTGAAGCCTGTACAGGACAACTCTCATCTCCAGACCGTTTATGTGCAACTTGGCCTCAACCTTGGACCATGACCCTCTGTGTCTGGTAAGGGCCAAGATGAGCACCCCAGTCAGAACCAGAGGCATCTGTACTGAGGATCTGAACAGGAGCTGGTACAAGAAATGGAATGCCCTTTAATAGGTTTTTGTGATCTATCCACCGTAGCAATGCTCTGTGTAGTAGACACGTGAAGAGAACCACTTGGTCCACCTCATCCATCAGTTGATCTTACTGGACCCTGAGTGTCCAATGAGGGATTCTCAATTCACAATGGCCACAGCCATGAGACCCAGGAGATGCAACATTGTTCTTGTAGAAACAGGGATTCCTCTATACCAACTGTGCTTGGGCAATCAGATTTTCTGCTCAGTCCTGTGGCAGGAAAGCACAATCCTTCTCTGTATCTAAGACTGCCCCTATGTACTGCAGTCTTAGGCAAGAAATCAACAAAGACTTTGGTGCATTCACTGTGACCTCTAAGTCATTGAACAACTGCCTTGTCTGAGACAACGTATATAGCAGAGCTTCCCTGGAGCTGGCCTTCGGAAGCCAGTTGTCCAGACAAGGGAAAACATACAGGCCTTCCCTGCGAAGAGCTGCTGCCACTACTGCCAAGCATTTGGTAACGGCCTGTGATGCAGAAGATAAGCCTAAGGGCAATACTCTCAACTGTTAGTACTCCCCCCTCCAACATAAAGCAGACATACTGCCTGCGAGCTTTTCTGATCTTGATATTAAGGTATGCATCCATCATGTCTAGAGAGCAAAGACAGTCCCCTTGTCGCAGCAGGGGAATCAGAGATTGCAAGGATACCATACGAAACTTCATGTAGTCTATGCAGAAGTTGAGATCCCTGTAATTCAATCCAGGATGCAGATCCCCTGCCCTGTCCATTTTGGACCAGAAAGGATCTGGAATAGAACCCTTTGTTGTTCTGTCGAGAAGGAACTTCTGCTACAGCACGTTTCTGGAGTAATGACTGCACTTCTCTATTTAGAAGGGACAAATGGCCCAGAGGATAACTGGAAGGAGGTGGAATATGATCTGGATGAGTTTCTGTAAGCTCCAGTGCATACCCCCTTGCAATTATCTCCAGTACCCACTCATCTGTAGTAATCTCCCACCACTGTTTTAGGTGCAGGGGGATTCTACCCCCCTACAACCATCCCTCACTGGAGGTAAAAGTGGAAGTGGGGGTGAATTCTGAAGAGCCATGCAGAATCAGTGAGGGCAGAGCCACCGATACCAAATGCTTTGGGTGTTTTCAACTAGGCACCTAGGGGGAAAGGGTGCTGGTAAATGTCCACTTCCCTTACCTCGGTCTTGCTGACAGTAAACACGGTCACCTCTGACAGCAGGCTAAAGAAAGGATCCCTGTCCACGTCCCCTGGAATTAGTGGGACAGAGAAACTTGACAAAACTTATTGTTACTTTGTCGATGTCTGAAGGCCTCTGAGCGCATCTTCAACATCATACCCAAACAGTTTCACCCCTCTAAAAGGAGCATTCCAAACTGCTTACCTCACATCATTTGCAAAACCAGCAACCCTTAGCCAAGAATACGTCCTCATGCAAATGCCAGAAGCAGCAGCTCTAGTAGAAGCAACATAGGCTGAGCAGAGCAAATGTCAACCAACCTCAGCTCCAGAAGTTAAAGTTTTAAGTAACTCATTCTTGGCAGAGCCTTCAAAGCATGGGCTGCAGTTTTAGCAGCTTTCCAAAGGCTATTCTGACACTTGAATTATATGAGCCCGGTAATTTGAAATCCTAAGGCCTACTGAGGCAGAGGCATATTTACGTTTGCCCATCACAACCAGCCTCCTAGATTCTTTGTCAGAAGGCAAAGTACTTATGTGTTTAGGTGCTCTGAACCTATCATGAGCAGCCATGCTGGCCACAGGTCAATTTCTGGCTGGCTAGCATAATAAGGCACTCTGATTAACGCAGTGCAAACAAAGACATGTGGACACTTACCTGATTATAGTATGTTGGTCCTCGCTCCTCTCCGGGAGCTGCTGCACAGCTGGGGATGCGTTCAAGAGTGAGTGTTGTAATCAGCTGTATTGACAGGCTGCACCACTTACTCTGACATAGATGGCACCACTAAACAACTGACAGCACCCCCCAGCACGGCCTGCATCGGTGTTGAGAGGGGCCATCTAAACATAAATTTGACTGTCGCAGGAGGTGATCTCACAGCACTGAAGCAGACCAGTGCTGATAAGAGGACGGTTGTGTAAACAGGCCTATTGACATGAGTGAGAAAGTATGGAAGAAAGTGACCAAAGTGCCTAAAGGGTTGGAAAACACAGTGACCTTCAAGCTCAAACTCAACAAGTACGTTGAAGAAAAGGGATTGTTTGGGTATTCCTGCTGAGCTGTTGGGAGAGAGGGAGGAATTCAATGGATTAATGGTCGTCTTTCCTTCCTAAAGCTGTATTTATGTAGAAAACTACCAGTCAGTGAGCCTGACCTCAAGTATAGGTAAAATTCTTGATGCATAATCAAAGAAATGTTCCTTCAGCACTTGGAAGAATTTAGTCTGAGCAGAGACAGTCAGCACAAGTTCGCAAAGGGGAGGTCATGCCAAACTTATCTGGTATGTTTCAATAAAGAGGTAAGCAAGGAGCATGATAAAGGGTAGACAACTAATATGTACAGTATTATTCTATACCTAGAATTCATGCTGCCCCCCCCCCACACTAGTGGGACATTACAGGGCTGGCGGGGGGGTGGGGGAATGGAGTGTGCAAAGCAATGTTCTCCTTCTCCAGGGGTGGGGGGGAGCTCGGAGAACATCTGGCACTTAGCAGAAGCTGGGGGAAAGGTAATTTGGGACTGCCAGACCCAAGTGGGGAGGGAGGGTATGGCAGACATCGACGCCATGTCATGATGTCACTGCACACCGTGCCCCTCGAAGTAAGAAAACAGGAAAATGTCAGTGGCTGGATGATGCAAGACATCTGCGGGTCCTGCACCCAACCTGCCAGCAGAACAGGATCCTGATGGACAGTGGGGGTTGTGGAATTCCACCAACCCTGCTGGGGAGGGGGGAGTCCTGGGAGAAGACAGCTGGTAATGTAAGACCCAGTGGACGTTGGGTGACGGGACTAGGTAGTCCGGGAGATAGAGGCCAACTGAACCGGAGGAAAAAAGAATACATATATATATCTACCTAGATATCAGATAGTAAAGTATTGTGATGACGGATGGGATTCAGGGTCCATCTTGCCCACCCTTCCTGCCACACAGCAATGACTACACCCAGTTTAAGTACTGCATTTACTGTATATACATTCAAGCTTAGAAAATTGGCTTTTTATTTCCTGGGCTCTGACTGGTTGGTACCCATTCCCGAGGGGTACATTAACTTTCAATAGATGCCCAGAAAATAAAAAGTTCCAGACCAAGTGCCCCTTTACCTACTCAAGCAACCTTGTGCCCACCCTGCTTTCACGTTGGCAGAAAGCAACCTAATGGGCACTTTGAAACTGCCGCCATCTTTTTAGCTCACTTAGTGAGTTAGGGGAGCCGCCCCCCCCATTCTGGAAGACGTGTTACATTTAAAAAACAGTGACATTCGTTTTGCCCTTATAAAAGAAAATGTTTCTTCCTCCACAAAGTTATAGCGGTAAAAGAAAATAATGATATCAACGTTGCCAGCTGATTGCCGGCACCACTTTCACTCTCCTGCTGGCTCTCATCTTCCACTCACACACAGACCCAACTGCCACTGCCGACCCATGCACCCCAAGCCACCACACTGCAGCGGACTGCAATTACTGTTCATGGCCAAGCCCCCCAAGTCTTTCTTATTTTATGTTAAAATAAATTCAGTAAAAGTAGCCACAGGTTAACCAAAATGAAGCCGTTAGTGCAGTCAGCTGCATGACAGTTCTGCACTTCAAAACCATGCTCGGCATTGGCTTCGCACACAGCAGATGTTACCCACCCCCCGCTCCACTCCACTCTGCTGCATGGGAAGTAATCTTGCAGCCTGAATACGATATAAAAAAACAGACAAACTGAAGTATCTTTTTTTCCCCATGTGGTACAGCTGTGCTCCTGTCGGCAGTCTTGTGGTACCAAAATGCACGTGGTCGGTGCCATTCTCCTATAGCCATTACAGACTCGATCCCTGCTCACACTCTCCAAACAAACCATTTTTTTCTTCTATGGAAAACATTGTAACCTGCCAAGCCATTACCTGCCATCAGTGCCATGAGCTACACAGTGGCCCCAGTACAAATTATAATTCCCATGAAACCAATGGACACCTATGAATTTAAGTCTGGTCTGTTAAATAGCACCACCCTCTATTGGCTAGGTATAGCAGTAGAGGAACTATTTTACAACAAAATGTAGTTTTATTCTTTTTTAAACATATATTGCACTTGTTTTCAATCTTTTATTCAGTTTTCTTAAAAATTTTACTTATAACCCATTTTCTAAGCACAATAATACCCTCCAGGGTGGGTGGTATTGGGCAATACTGGACCTTCCAGGGACTATAATGCCCTCCACCTGCGGCGCCAGGCCTCATTACGCCCCTTGGCAGTCTGGCATTGCCCAATACCGCCCTCCCTGTCGAGTATTATTACTTGCTTAAGCTTTAGTAGAATGACACACTACGTCTTGGTACTGTGCCTTTTCCTGAAACCCAACTGGAAGGGATCATACATGTCATGGATGGCAAGATGATCCCCAGCTGCAGCACAATCACCTTCTCAATAACCTTATCCACAAAGGGAAGGTAAGAGATGGGTCTGTAGTTGTCAAGACAGTCTAGGCCAAGAGAAGATTTCTCAAGAAGGGGAATCACCACTGCCTCTTTCAAAGAACCAGGGAATTCCCCAATCTCTAACGAGCTCCGGACTATCTCTGCCAGGACTGGGCTGATGACATCCACACACCCCACAAGGAGGCGGATCGGGCCCAGGTCCAAACTACAGAAGGTTGGCCGCATACTCTGGATGATCACCATGACATCCGAGATTGCCACCTGGTCAAATGCCGACCAACCAGACCGAGGTGCTGTGACCTCCCACCGGTCACTGCAACCCCTCTTAGAGCGTGCCGAATAGATCTTAGACCTGATGCAAGCAATCTTATCTGCAAAGAATCGAACAAATTCATCACATTTATCCTGTGACAACGCTCTTCGCAACTGCTAACAGGCTGGATTGTACAGTCTGTCCACAGTGCGAAAGAGCCGAGCCGATCGGTTCTGTGCAGCAGTGATCTCCCAGGACAGGAACTCTGCCTTCTTACAGGAGCTCTCCGACCGATAGTCTGCATAATGTGCCATCAATCTAAGCTTGTTGGATTCTAGGCCCGATTTTCGCCAGCACCGCTCTAGCCTTCGTCCCACGCTTCTCATCTCCCTCAAAATCCCATCGAACCATGGGGATCGAGGTCGAAAGGAGAGGGGGCAAACCCGGACAGCAGCAATGGAATCCAGAGCTACCACCACAACCTTATAATAGGTCTGTAATAGAACCTCTGGACCCATGCTTGCACTCGTACATTCCGATAGGTCCAGCACCGCCATTAGGTCATCTGGGACCACATCCCTCAATGAGCAGTACAGGATCATCTCTGAAGGGGCAGATCTATAGGGGGGTGCCTGGAAACTGAAGCTGACAGTGTGATGGTCAGACCATCCGACTAGTTCCACCACCAGATCGGCACTTTCCATACCCAGTAGGAAGACCAGATCGAAAGAGTGACCCAAAATATGGGTTGCAGAGGAAACAACCTGTGTGAAGCCCAACACATACATAAGTTGGAAGAAGTGCTGTCCAAAATGCGAGAGTTCGTCGTTGATCCAGGCATTGAAACTGCCCAGCACCACCACTCTGTGCGACTCCAACACCATGTCGACAACGAAGTCCGCAACTTCCTGCAAAAACTGATTCTCATTCCTGGGTGGACAGTAAATGAGAATAATTTTGCACTGCACACCTGCACCCAGGATACACTCAAAGGATCTGGTCTCACCCACCGGCACTTCTACCAGGTCCAGCTCCATTCTAAAACAAATGGCAACACCCCTGCCTCTATCATCCAACCTTGGGCAATGTATCACAGAGAACCCAGCTGGCACTGCAGCCTCAAGAACTGGGCCAGCGTTCATGTCCAGCCAGGTCTCAGTGATGCATGCCAGGTCTGATGACACAACAAGATTGACAATCAAAGCAGTCTTGTTTATAATGGACCTGGCATTGCATAACACTGCCCAGGTAGGATGGAGTTCCGAGGCCACCCGAGGAACCTGCCCACCTAATAAGGAACCCTTGGTTATGGGTACTAGACAGGGAGGACCTCATTCTAGTCTCCATTTCACCCCAGGGCGTCTTCTTGTCCCCACAATCCCAATCCGGTCACTTGGTTCCTCTCCTCTCCTCTCCTCTCCACCGTCCAGGACCTTGCCCTCTATGACTCCTATCCTCTATTCCCAATGATCTACAATGGGTATAAACCTCAGTGGGCCAAGGTGGACAATTAAAAGGGTGAAGGCCCTGAAGCTATGAGGAGTAGCCCCTTGCCAGCACAGCCTATCTAACACCCAAAGCCAGCCCCCCAATGAAAATAACACAACAAATATACAATCCTCCCTCCCTTAACCAAAACCCCAAAAAACCTAAATCAAACCGACCCCTACAGATCCCTAAAGTTCAGTGTCAAAAAGTTCTAATGAAAGTCAATGAAAAGATGAAGTTCAATGCCAACGAAGCACACCACACTTCGAGAAATGGGTTTAGACAGGGTGAGGCTCTCACCCTCCCCAGTCCAGATAATCAAAACCCAACTGTAAACCACTTATTAGCTTGGCGACCCTGTGCCGGATCTTCTCTTTAATGTCCTTTCTGTACTATAGTGACCAGAACTGGATGCAGTTCTCCAAGTGTGGCCAAATGCCTCGCACAGTGGGAGGACCAACTCCTTTGACCTGCTCCTTACTCCCTCCTAATGCATCCCAACATTGCGGTATACATCCCCCCCTCTGCTGCATTCACTTTTCGCTAACTGCCATGGCCTTTCGATATGGTACCTCATGAAAAGCTACTATACGAAGTAAGAAAGCACAGGATTGGGGGTAACACTGAAAGGTGGATCAGAAATTGACTATGAGGTAGGTTGTAGAGGGTGATGGTCTGGGGGAACCATCTAGTCAGACAGGGGTCTCTAGTTGAGTACCACAGGGGTTTGTTATGGGGTCACTCCTGTTCATTATCTTTATGAATTACTTACATAAAAGCATCACAACATGACTAAATTTGTGGATGACACAAAGATGGTGAGAATGGTTGACTCTGAGAGGGAGGAAGGGTGAAATTCTGCCAAAGGACCTTGATACACTGATGGTCTGGGCTGACTGGCGAGTGACAAAATTAAATGCAGAAAAGTGTAATGTGTTGCACCTAGAAGCAAAAAACATCAGGGTGGAATAATTATTAAAATATATGGAGTATGCTGTAGTTGATCAGCAAAGAGACTTGGGAGTAAAATTAGAAGGAAGCTGAAGTCTTCCTAGCAATGAATGGCTGAAGTCAAATCAAGCAAGGCCAATCAAATGCTGGGCTACAAAAGGAGTAGCGATAGGGCAAAAGAAATGATATTACCACTGCACAGGAACTAGTAAGGTTTCATTTAGAATACTGTATGTGGTTTCCATCATTATGTTGTAAAAATATATGGCCAAGGTAGAAAGGGTGCAGCACAGATCTGCAAAAACAATTACTGTTAGAGGGGCACACACCCTGTCATGTATTACTGCTTAAACAATCAGGATGCAGAGTTCAAACTGTCAGGAAAAGACATCTTGTAAAAAGAACAATGTTTTAGGACCGCTCGTCCTCTCTGGGGGGAGGGGGGTACCAGAGCTCAGCTCTTGTCTGACCCCAGGTGGAGACCCGAGCTACAGCAAGCCCGATGCTCCAATAGAGGGGGCGATGTGCCAGACATTGGTGCTTCAGCACCTTGACGTCCGGGGACCTGGCATGTCGAGAGAACATCAGAAAAAGCCTTGCAGCCTCCCAGTAGACGGAGCACCAGGCCCCGACCTTCAATGCCCCTACCTGCCCGGAGACAGCGTGCCGTGAAATACAGAGAAGCTGTCATGTAAGGGCTCCCACTTCTACACCATTGGGGGTACAACCACGGGCTCCATGGGGCATGGATCGCACTGGTCACCAGGTAGGTGAGCGAGGGCTGATAAGGCCGTAGGTGTCTCCCGAAGATGGGGAGAGCTGCGAGAAGGGGGAGCATAAAGAGAAAGTAAAAAAAAAAAAAAAGAACAATGTTTTGTTTGGGGAAATTTTAGAGGAAAACGCAGATGAAGGACTTTTTTGTACTGCCTGTATGAAGAGCTATCCAGTATAATTCTAAGTTTTTCTATTTTATTATTATTGATAATAATAAAATGCTATTTGTGAATTTTATAACTCCTCCTGGTCTATGTTTCCTGACCTCTGCCTCTAAAAGGAGGAGGAGAAGATGGAGGAAAATAATTATATAGCACTTTTCATACAGTATACGCAGTATCCAAAACTGCTGTACAAGCAATGACAGACAGATAGTGAAGTGACAGTAAATGTGTACAGCCCACTATAAACACCCACACACAGCCTTCAACAATTCAATGAACCGGTTTTATTGAAAGGAGAATTTTGGCCAGGACATGAGGGAAATCCCCTACTCTTGTGAAAAGTGCCTTGGGTCAACCTGAACACTCACCAGGACAGCACCAGGGGTGGGCAGAAGGGACCACTGTTTACCCTATCATCCAAAGAATGGCACACTCAGACAGTACTGCATCCACCTAATACTCCACTTGGATGCTAAAGTTGATGGTATGCACCCCATCCTGACGTGCGGCAAGAACCGATGACTTTCTGGGCCCAAAGGCTAATGTGCAAACGACTAAGCCACGCCGACACCCTAGAATATCTATGGATAAAAGGTCTGAACAACTGAGGGAAGGGGGCAGTAGAATTTTAATATACTATGGTTGTAATTGCCTTGAGAGTATGGGATGATTTAGAAGAATCATTGGTCTAATTTTTGCATCACAGATCCTATGTTGGTATGGGATTAAACAGTTCAATAGGGTATTTTATAGAGCAGAACAATGGATGTCTCTCACCTGAGCTGAGGACGAGCCAACTTTACTTCAATGGGCATACAGAGCAAATGCTGGTGGTCTCTCATCTAAGAGGACCAGATGACATCATGTTAATTGATATTTTATACAGCAGAACACTTGGCATCTCATTTTACAGTTCCTGAGCTGGGGACCAGATAATTTCATTTTACTGACCATTTTACACAGGCAGAATGCTAGTTGTCTCTCTTTTACCTGCGTTGGAGTCCTGCTAACTTCACTTTAATGTCCATTTTAAAGAGTAGAATGTATAGCACCTCTCACTCACCTGAGCTGGGGACCAGCTAACTTCACTTTAATGGTCATAACCTGTTTTCCTGTTGATTTCAAAACTGCTTCTTCAATTTTCTGTTGCAGTTCTTCCAGGCCATATCCATGGAGAGCAGAAACAGCCACAATGTTAGGTTCTGTGGTATGATAACTAGAATGGAAGAAAGCAAAAACAGTGCTACTTCAGCTTGCATCAGTAACAATGACCAGAGGCTAGTGTACTGTTAGCACTAGATCACACTCCACGGGGATAATAAAAGATGCAAAGTGGTTTAAAATACACAAAAACTAAAGGTAAAATCAAAGTAAATACATTGTAACAACAACAAAAGCATAGAACCCCCGCGTTTCAGATCTCATATGGCCCACTGACAATGGATCATTCTGTAAGACATAAAGGACTGGGATTTTCCTGTGCTGAACTTACTTTTTGAAGAAATAAACTTACTTTGCTTTTGAGGGTTGAGGCGCTGAACACCTTACCTCACGCCATGCTGGCGACCTAGGTTCAGGAACAGATTCTGGTCACTTGGGGGTCGGCCAGGGGAGGAAGGATAGTGCGTCTGGAGGACTGCTCTCCTTCATCAGGGTGGAAGGATTTGCATTGTATGCTATTGGCAGACACCTAGCTGTGGCTGGGGTCGGTGCAGGCGCGTAGCCGAGTAAGGGCTTGGCCCATGTCCAGGGTGATTGGCTGCCTCTGTGGAGGTGGAGACTGCCTGCTGTACATTGAACAGATGTGGGTGCAGGAGAAAACAGAAATTTCCGGGACCCAACAGGACCCGTGATGGCCCGATCACTCCAGTAGTGCTCCCCAACACCAGATCTGATGTGTCGGGGAAGAAGCACACCGGCGCTCCTCACCCTGGCCCTGCTGCAGAGGGGGAATCTGCAGGGAACCTTGGGGATGGACTGGCTGGGGGATTGTGGGCTGAAGGATGTACCCCTCCAAGGGAGGGGTCATAGCCCCTGTCGGGTCTGTGGCGGTAGAGAAAAGTACATATGGAAAAAAAATTATTGACTTTGCTTTTTATTCTTAAGATGTGGAACTTCGTCTCCTCTGATGGCCCTCGTTCATGCTGTGTGCACGTATATTCCTTTGTGCTTACCATTTACAGACGAGCATACAAAAACAGGACTGGAACAAGACCTTTAGCCAGTCATTTCTTTCCCCACCAACCCACTGGGCATACCACTTACACTGTGCTTTTTTTCTCCATGAACTTAGCAAATTGAAAGCGTAGATGCTATCTGTTTTTGACCGACACTTCTGAATTGAGTAGGAGCTTTAAGAATGTTAGAGAAGTTTTTATAGATTTTGAGTGAGTGGGGTGCCCTCCCCTCCTCATCTTTTAAGAAGGAAGAAAGGTTCAGTAGGTAGGTGGTAGGTAGTATTTTATTAAGACTATGCCAAAGGTGTTCGCCCACATTAAAACAAATAAAAAACACACACATATCAATAGATAAGATACATAATATTACGTACATTACCCAAGTTAAAAGCCACGCCTTAACAGAGGACAAAAGAAATACATTAATATGAGGGACTTGTTCATAATCATCTCTAGCCATGCTAGAGTCCAGTTAGCTTGTAGACACCAGGGTGCTAGTGCAAATAAAATGACTTTGTTTAGCAGATGAAACAAGTCCAGTAACAGTTATCAAATCATCATTAAACTTTCAACTACAGAGCAGGGAAATTAGCCATTTTTTTCCCAGATCATCAGTGATACTATAGTGAAAAACAGTGAACAGCTGAAGAATCAACCATCATAGCACATTTTCAAACATAAGTACAGTACTCTGATTATATAGGCAGTCTAAGACCAGTGGTATAACTTGAAATCTAGTTTTACTGAGTACCTTCTTGTGCACATTTGTTTGCAAAAATTTAAATAGGACTTTGTGGGTGACTGTCATACCCAGTTTGACTAATCTACTCTCCTACTATAGTCACCTAGGTGATCCCTGCTACACTTTACTTACACATTTTTCCTGCTATGTAAAACAACATAATAGTTCATTTTGTATTTTTCCGAAATAATTAGCTGATTTGTACGTATGTTCAGTTCAGTAATCTTCTATGGCTTATCTTTGGAAATGTTCAGTTACAGACCTACTGTATGTATTGCACTTGGATGAATGATCTATTGTTACCGTCGGTTATTTGTTCTTTTTTTCCCTAAAATATTCAATAAAAAGATTAACTGCAAATAAATAGGCCTTTCTGTCCCAAGTTGTCTTATATAATCTACAATCACTAAAAGTTTGTGATTTATTCTTTCCGTGTCATTTTGCACTGAGATGTCTTTAATTCACTGAGCAAAAGAAGAATTTAAACAAAGACTATCCCTCTGTGAAATAAGTAACAAGTCATTTATCAGTAAGCACACAGAGGTGGCTTTTGACCAGATATAAGAAAATCAGCCAAAGTTTGGACTAGCTGTAAAATTATTCATAATTTCTTTAAAGATTTAATATGGTAAGCTGTCATCCTTTAAACCTCTAATTTTAAAGAGGTAGGAGAACACTCTTAAAAGCACATGAGACTGAATAGAAATAACACCAGTTTCAACTCTAAAATGGGCCCCTAGAACATAAATGGGAAGGCCAAGAAAATTTCTTAAAAATATATATTCTGCACTGATTCAAACATTTTATGTTGTGGTTATCTACCCCCACACTTCAGCACCACATAGGAGCCCAGCATTAATCTTTGCTTCAAACATTTTGATGGTAGCATCAGCACAGTAGAGCTTTTAGCATATCTGTGGTGAAATAAGAGAAAACCACGTATTCTTACAAGCCTCCCAGTGGGTGTCCCACTTGTTTTTATAGTGTAACTAAACCCCAGGTATTTATTACAAGGGACCATTTCAGTATTCACACTATTTAAATTCCAAGGTAAAGAGAGAGATATATCTGTTTAACAAATACAACACTTTTGGTCTTACACATGTTGACAGTTTTAAACAATTTAGTGTAAAATCAACAATATTTAGTGTTTTTTTTTAATACTTTATTAGAGAATACTTGCTCACATACACAGTTGCACAGTAAACTACTGAAGTTTTACTGAAATCCAGTACATCAGGAATATGAACACAATCATAAAATGTACTAATACAGCCTGTAATCCTTACCAATTTGTAATTTAAAACTACCCTAATCACTAAATAAAGGATCAAACACTTACAAACCTATAACTACAAAACAAAATGAGGCACGGTGACTGACAGGGTTACACCATGTGCTAATTTTCTTAGTTATGGTATGGTCTCTAGGGGGCGGGGAAGAGCAATTTTTCTAATGGAAAACCACAAGAGCTAAAATATTGATGCTACATTCCAAATATAGCCAGCCTGGCAAAGAACACTGGCCTTAAGTGCACATTTAGGTCTCCGCATCCCCCTCCACATCTTACTCTGTGTCTAACGCAATATTCCACCTAGTCTCTCTTTCTATATAGTCTTTCATACAGTCTTCTACTTGGTAAATTATCCTCTCCACCTCTGCTATCTCTTCTACTATCCCTTTCCACCCTTCTACTATAGGGGAATCCTCCTGTAGCCATCTCCTGGTGATGGCCTTCCTCAGGGCTACAGTGCAAATACTCAAGATACATAATGTACTGGTCCTTTTCACCACTGGGGGAGGCAATCCCAGGATCAGATTTTGCAGGTTAGAGACACGTTAAAAATTCTAGAAAAAGGAGCTGCAAGTTCAGTGGTGGTAACCCTCTGTATTTTCAGCTCAATCTTGTGAGAGCCAGTAGATTTTGTTAACGCGGTGTGCATTAGGTGTTTATGCACTTCAGCACACGTGACAGCTCTGAGGTGGAGGGCATGGTTGGATGTTTTAGAGGAGAGGAATAGGGGTGATCTAGGAGGGGGGGATGCACCTGTACAGGCTGTGAGGTCAGATAAGCTATGATTAAAGGCATTTGCTATTGTGACTGGGTTACTATTGTTGACTCCATCTATAACAAAGTCCTTGTGTGTAAAATTGCAAAGTTAGCACACATTTTTCCAGAATTGGCTTGGGTTACCAACAGAGGTGTCAAACGTCAACTTATAGTGCATGCTTTTGTTTCGTCGGATGGCCCTTTTGCATTCATTTCTGAGTGCTGAAGCAGATGGCTGCACATTATATGCTCTCTTCCATTTTGGAGTAAGGGAGAGAAGCAGGGAGACAATGCTAGTTTTATTTTCATAAAAGGTAAGCCATTCTTGCCTACAATACTTGTCTTCCTGTGGTCCCCCATTGTGTGGTTCTTTTCCCCGCTGTCTTTCTGCTTCAGTTTCAGACGAGGAAGGCACACTAGTAGTGCAAGCCAGGGAAAGTACCTTGCAGTGGGTGGAGTGGGACCAGAACTGAGGCAGAAGCCTTTCAGGAGGGCTTTGATGGTGTGGGGAGCCTGCACCAAAGAGTGAAATTAACAGCCTAACAGCCTTCTCACTGTGGACAGAAAGCGGTGAGAAGAGAAATGTACTGAATTCCTTGATTTGTGGCAGAAAGCTAATGTGGAAGGGAAGTTGTACATTATTCGCCTGGTATCTACAAAGTTTAGATCTATGTTTTTGTCTTCTAACTAGTTTTTTTTAACAGGGAGATTATTAAATTTTACACTCGCTTTGTGTTTCATTGTGTTTCATTGTTTACTAGTTCCAAATGGCAGATTGCATTTTGAGGATGTCCGAAATTCTAACGCTTTAGACAAAGTAAAGCAGCTCAGTTCAGATCAGATAAACAGATTTGTTAAAATATTTAATATTTTGTGGGAGAGCTTAGTGGCAAAGGGGAAATAAATTTAAATTTGGCGCCAGAGCTGGAGCGTGGGTTAGGTGGGTCATGTGACCAGCATCCTCCACTTAAGTGAGAGCGCACACCTAGGTCAGACATCAGACGCTGAAGCTATACAGTAGCTGTGTTGCAGGTGCAAACAAGTGTGGAAGGAGGCAACTGGCGGTGAATCTCCGTGTATTTATTTTATTTTTTGTTCCGCTCTCTCGCTGTGATAGTGTGATTATTAGAGTGGATAATTGCTCCTGCGAGTTTTTGCAGCAGCTCTCATAAGGGTGTGATGGTGTGACCGTGAGATCAGTGGCCTGTGCTACAGCCATTTGCCCGGTGAGTTAGCTGTTAAAAATAAGTGTGCATTGCTGGCGAATGTTTTTGGCTGAAAGATCTGGACTTCAAATAATGCTGTGTGGATAGTTGTCCCACGGCAGAACAAAGGCTTTTTACTTTCTTGTCTATGCTGTGTTCTGGTTCCCTATAAACAAGTAGTCCCTTACTGCGTTTGGTGCCTTTCTATTATTTCCTTATAATGGAAAATAGGGGGATGTATATATAAAAGCGAGGAAAACGTGCTTTGATAGAAGTTTTCATTTTTAAGATTGTGATGTGGTAGTTTACTTTTAAGTGGACTTAGCTATAATGTAACACAATACTAAATATAGCTGTTTTTGTTAATTTCAGTGCCTTCTACAGTTAATTTAAGGGCCGGACTACGGGAACCTTGTGAGGCATACAAGTCTGTGTGGAAAAATACCATATACCTTGAAACTCTGCTGCTGATATACATCTATAAAGAAAGAAGATAGAGATGGATGCAAAACTGATTTGTCCTGAAAGTTAGTGCTAGAGAAAATCATTTATTCTTCACACAAGGGGGTTTCTGCTGAAAAGAGAAGGAGAAGGATAATCATCTGTAGAAGTTATTTATGAAATAGGACTTTGAGATATTTATAGCAGACCTGGTGAAGAAATTCTGGGACGTATATAGGATCTGTGGATGACTAAATATTCATTGAACAGTTAACAGCAAGGCTTTAAAACTGGACTTTCTAAATCTGATAATAGATATTGCCTGGTATTGCCCGGCTGCCTGGTTTGTGTACTTTAGTGAAAATTGATTTAAAGGGTGATGCATCTTATTTTATCCCTTTATGTATTGTGGTATTTAAATTGTACAAAGTATTTACATAGCCATGATTATAAGGCAGACTAAAATAGAAATGGGGAAAAGAAAACAAAAGCAGGATTTTTGCTATGAAAGGGAAAAGACTAGAGGCAAAGAACAAAAATAACATTAGCGGCAAGGAAAAAAAAAACACTAGTTATATACTAGCTCCAGGGAATCAGATTGATTTGGTGGGGAAAAGAGAGGTTCTGAGAATCCAGAGTACATGTCTGGTGCCCCTAACCTCTTCTCCAGAAAAAGGGCAATATAACATGCACAAGATTGATCATCCATTACTGCAACATACTAGGGAACTAGAAGAAGATCCAATAGAAGAGAACTGCCCAGTAAAGGATATGCATGTCGTAGATAAAGCTTCCCAGGATAAGACTGGGAAAGTGGATGGGGGGGCGAGTAGGGTTTCCACAGAGGAAATAGATGAGAATAAAAATCTATGAGGAAGCACTGGAAAATCTGGGAGTAAGATAATACAGGGGCTGGATCACGAAGACAGGACAGGCTCCTTCCTAAACCAGTCTGAGGCCTTTTTAACACTATACATTTATTTATTTAAGAGTTTTACCAGGCAGGCATACTGAGCAGGGTACCGCTCGATTCCAGAAGCACCCTGCGGGTGGGGGGCCCTGGGGGGAGTGGGAGAAATACATACAGAAATACAATCGAATATACAGTTAAGCAACAGCAGAAAACACAATGGAGTAAATGTACCTTATGTACAACTTAGGTATGCTCTAAAGAAGAAAAGGCAATAATGCACATGTACCGACGAACGTAGTGGGTACAGTTGTGCAGAACCACTAGCTACTAGCTGAGGGGGCCTACATGCAATAGCAGTAATCTCAGTGCTATGTTCTAAAACCATATACACTGTGTTATGGCATAGATAGGAGTCTGTGAAATGCAAGTGTGGAGCAGTGCAGCTCAACTAACTGGGCAGAAAATTGGAGACGGAATCGATTCTAGGCCCTCAGCAGTGCAAGTTGCATAAGCATGTAGTGAAGAAGTGCGTCTTGAGGAGAGAGTTGAGCAGTTGCGTGCTGGTGGTGTGCCTAATGTCTACCGGCATTGAGTTCCATAGTTTTGGCATGCGGTATTTAAAGGCAACCTGGCCAGTAGCAGTGGACATGAGATGGACGAGGAGAAGCCAGGAATCAATGTTCCTGAGCGAGTAAGCAGGTGGGGGAAGGGCTGCTAGGGTGGCCGCAAGGTAAGAGAGGAGGGCCTGTGCCCAGAATTTTGCTGTGGTCCTGGCACAGCAGATCAGTCTCCATCCTGAGAGAAGGGAGGTCTATGGACCGGTATAGGTCGGAGTGATGAGTTGTGGGGGCAAATGACAAAGAGTGGAAGAAAGGATCAAGTTTGGCAAGGAGGACTTGGGAGCTGCACTATAGACTTCATCCCTGTAGTCCAGTAGGAGGATCAGTTTTTTGTACAATTGCTGTGCACATTGGCAGGGGGATGCAACTTGTTGTGGTATAAAGAACCCAGCATGGGGTGCAGTTTCTTGAGGATTGCACCAATATGCGCAGAAAAGTCAAGGTGCTGATCTAGCCAAACCCCAAGGTATCGGAAGGATGTACAAGCCTCGGGGGGGGAGCCATCAAGAATGTGGAACATAGGAGTGATGGGAAGTCAGGAGAGTTTTGCCCTCATGCCAAATGTTAGGGAGACAGTTTTCTTAGGATTTAGAAAGAGCTGATGAAAACGAAACCAGAGTTGGACACTGGTGAAGTCCTGCTGGAGTCTGGTTGCTACTTCAGAGGTGGATGGACCTGTGGCATACAGTACTGTATCATCTGCATATATGTGAATGGAAGTATGAGGCCAGGCCAAAGGCGGATCATTTAGGAAGATGAAAAACAACATTGGGCCAAGGACTGAGCCTTGGGGGACCCCTGTAGTGACAGAGAGGGAGGTGGAGGTGGAAGTGGAAGAGCCAATTCAGTCTGATTGGGACCTGCCTGCCAGATATGAATGGAACCAGCTGGTGGCAGAACCTGGTAGTCCATCGAGGGAGAGCTTGGACAGTAGCAGGGCATGGGAGACCGTGTTGAAGCCCTTTGCAAAGTCGATGAAAACAGCCAAGGTGATGCCCCCATTATCCATTCCCATGAGGATGGTGTCAGTGAGTCTTAGTAGCGAGGTGATGGCGGAGTGCGATTTCCTAAAACCAGCCTGGTATGGAGTGAAGAAGGAGAGCTGAGAGAGCAAGGCACTTCGGGATTTTGGATGGGGAGAAGTGAGATAGGGCGGTAGTTGCTTGGGGAGGAGGAATCACTGCCTTTATGGATAGGCTTTTATTAGACCCACCCTCCGAGTGTCCCCCAGACCTTACCCACTTGTGGGAAAGTAAAGAAAAAGAGTATGAGCAGCCCCCCTTTTTTCCCTTGTTAGGGAATTTGAAAGAGATAAAGCAATGTGTACCTATGGCAGAACATTAGAGGGGCAAAATCAATCTGTTCTGGATACAGAAAGTGGGAATGGTAATGCAACTGAAGATTTGAATGTTGAAATGGCATATGGCATCTATCTGCTATATGAAATACTGGCTCTGTTAAAGAATAACATGGGAAAAGGTATTTCAGAAGTGGATGAGACAACTAGGAATTTGACTCAACATTCTAGGCGGCCAGAAAAGGATCAAAAAAAAGGAAAAAGGGGAGGCCGGGAGGACAGGGCCTAAGGATAAGGAAAATATTATAAAGACTATACAATATATAACAGAAAAAGTTGGAAAGAAAGAAGTGGTGGAAACACAACAGTTTGTACAACAACTAAAAGTTCAAGACAGCTCTAAACAAATAGTGGATAAAGGGAAAGAAAAATGTCATCCGGTAGAAAGGAAAAAGGTGAATGAGGGCACTCGCAGCCTGAAGGCACAAAATATAGATATTAGATCAGTTAAAGGAAATAGGAAAATATATCTAGAAGGAGAAAATGGAATATTTATTCCAACATTTATACTTCCCCTAGGAGACACAAGGGATATAGAAACAGGTAGGCAGAAATAAAAAGAGCTGGTCTCAAAAATAGACATACAGTAATATGTCTAGAACAAAGAAACCAAGGAAAGGTTAAGGAAGGGGAAAAAAAAAGCAGATAAATCAAGAAACTGATGCAACTACAAAAGAGGAGAAAATAAGAGAGGGGTTAATAAACCAAACGGTCTTCTTTAGAGGAATCCCTAAAACCAAGAATGAAAACTTAACAACTCTTAAAATTGCAATATACCATATATGTAAAGGTCTCTTAGGGAATAAATTCAATGGGACAGACATTGCCTCAGTTTACAGAGATCATATGGGAAAAGAAAAAGGCTGGGTGTGCTTGGTCACTCAGAAGATAGGGAACAGGCAGATGATACTGAATGTGAAATCAGAATAAAAAAAAATGGGGGTAAAGGCAGAAACAACTATTATTGCTCAAGAGGGTGGTAAGGAGGAAAGGAATAAACATTTGTGGGAAGCACTGAAATATCTAATAGGAATATGGACCCTACCCCAGTAAGGAAAATCCAGAAAAGAATGACAAATTATCTGGAACCTATACAAAAGGAATATTCACTTCAGGATAGTGGGCTCTCAGGGAATAAAAACAGAATAATCAGATTGGGCTCTCGGGGAATAAAACCAGAACAATCAGAGGAAGGAAAATAAGAGGTTCAATAGCAGAATGATATTGATGAGCGATGACAGTACTGCAATAGATCTCTGCTTTACATCACTGGATATAACAAGGGGCAATAGGTTTTACCCACTGGAACCAGAAGTGAACCTAAACTGACTAAACGGAAAAAAAGAGTCTCTCCCCAGCATAATGAAAATGGCCTAGAGGTAATATCTTGGAATATATCAGGTCTTGGGGACAAAATGGAAGGCCGTCAGGTGGGATATGCATCCTGGTAAAAACTGGGCTTGGGCTAGAAGCTAAGTGTGTGGTAAGGAATGAAATCCACAATATTGTGGGAATTGAACTGTCTAGAGATGGAGGTATTATATGTATAATATTAAATGCGTATTTTGTGCCAAAAGTTAAACTGAAGGATACTCTTAAAAAAATGGAAATTCTACAAGAAGTTTTACTGCACATGCAAGCGCAACATACAAGGACTGCTATTATACTGGGATGGAATCTGAATGTAAGAGTTGGATCTCAAATGGAGGATCCTTGCAATAACTAGAACCTAGATGATGCCCTAGGGATCCCTATAAGGACCTCACTAGATTCAAAGGTGAATAAACAAGGACAAGTTTTGTTAGATGTACTAGAAACAACACATATGAGGATGTTAAATGGTAGATGCCCAGGAGACAGAGATGAGAAATGTACTAACATGGGAAAGTGGGTAGGAGGTGTCCTAGATTATTTTATAGTGGATGCAGATTCTTTTGATAAGGTATCCAGGATGACTATACTAGAAGTGTGGGATAGTGATCATTTCCCTCTGTCCCTAAGTTTAGACCAGTCTCTGACTGGTAAATTAAGACTAGAAATTGAGGAGAATATGATAACAGCAAATGAAAATATATTAGTGATTAATAAGAAGAGGATAAGATGGACTCTAGAGACACAAGTAAGGGTGCAAAATCTTATATAGGAAAACACCTCTTGCAAGAAAAAAGGACAAGTATTAAGTTTTTGAGGCAGGTATTAAATGTTGTGAGGAACAGACTGGCCCCGTTCAGAATCTAAGCCACCCAACTTTAGAAGACATTAATTGCTTTGGGGTATGTGAAAGGCTGATGTTAGCCAAACTGAGAAAGAGCAATTTAAATAGAAATGTAAGAAAAATGAAAAGGGAAAAAGGAATAGCTACGTGGTATGATAGAGAATGTGAAGAAGCTAATACTAGAATGGTTAAGCAGGGGAAAATATTAAAATCGAAAAGAGTAACACAAGATGGGATGGCCTTTATTAATCTAAGACGAGAATATAGGGCCTTGATAAATATTAAAAAAAGAAAGTATTCACCAGTTTTGTGGCAGGCCTTACAGGCATCAATAGTGGAAAAGGACACAAAGACATTTTGGAATTTAGTAGCTCATGGGATGGGCAATTTTAGATTAAATGTAGAAGCTCATATCCCCCCAGAAGTATGGATAACGCATTTCAAGAAAATCTACAGGACTGAGCAATAGCTGGCAGCCCACTTCGAAAGCAGTATTAATAGTAATACAGAATCTAATACATCCAAAAACAGTCTGGTATAAATTTACATTAGAGGAGGTGGTAATAGCAATTAGGCACACAAATAATAAGGCCCCTGACCTGGATAAGATAGAAATAGATATTTATCACTCTGACCCAGTCTGGTGGACAGAATTATTAACATCTATGTTTAATTATTTGGTGAAGATGGAAAGAATACCCCAAGTTGGTTCATGAGCTTATTGCATCTATATATAAGAAAGGACAATAGAGGATCCATGTAATTATAGACCAAATACACTATTAAGTATTAGCTCTAAAATCTTCTTAAGGCTTCTATTATCAAGACTGGCGATATGGGTAGAAGAAAGTAATATATTAGTTTCAGTTTGGAGTCAGACAACAGAGGTCCACATTAAGTCCAGTTTTTACACTTATACATAGTAAATAAATACACAAGAAAGAACAGGAGAAAGCTGTACGCAGCATTTATATAAAATCAGCATTTGACAGTGTCAATGGGAATTATTTATGGGAGATAGTGGCGACAAAGTGGACAGAAATTAAATTACTTAATATGATTAAGTTACTGTACACAGACACCAAGGTAGCGATAAGATATAGTAAAGATGGTACTTGCAAGGAACCTCTGGAAGTTAAGTATGGGGTCAGACAAGGCTGCTTGCTGGCACCAACACTTTTTAATATTTATACTGAAACCGTGGTAGAAGAATTACAAATAATTGACACCCCCCCAAATAAGCGAGTTACCTGTAAAATGATGTTATATGCAGACAATGCAATTATTTTGTCTTAGACCCCATTGGGGCTGAAAAGAGTCTTAACATCTGTTATAAACTCATTAAAATGGATTGACCTGGAGTTAAATGTACAGAAGACAAAGATTCTGGTATTTGAAACCAAAGAATTGGACAGTATGGTAGAAATATTTTGAAGAGGTAAATCTGTTTTGCTATCTTGGTGTCTGTTTACTAAGAAATGAACATGGAAAACTCACATTCAAAAGATGAAGGAAAAGACAAGTAGATTATTGCAGGCAATAGGATGATTTGCTAGTACTTGTGCACAAAATTCTTATGTAGCACAGGTAAGATGCTTTGAGGTAAAGATCAATGCACAGCTACTCTATGCCTCTGAGATTTGGGTAATTCTGAGCTTTACAAATGAACTAGAATCAATTCAAAATCAGTTAAAAAAAAACTCTTGGGGTTTCATGTATACCCATAGTGAAATGATCAGAGCAGAAACCGGAATATATCCCATTAAAGTAAGGATAGGAAAAGAGTATAAACTATTGGTTTTGAATAATTACCTCTACGGCTCTAAACCTGTGTCATTATTCTTTACTGGAAGAATGTGGTGCAATATATAGGGGAACAGATATGTGGACTAAGTTGAATATGGTTTTAAATAAACTTGGTTTAGAAAATGATTATATGCTACATCCGGACAGGGGCATTTACTTATTTAAGAGCCAGGCTATCCAAAGACTTTCTGATGTTGCTGCTGCACCAAGATTTAGCTTTGATACATGAATATTGGGAAGGGAGAATATATAAAAATATTGAAAACTCATTCTCAATAGAAAAATATCTTCTTTTCTGTGACAACGTAAATCAGAGAAAGACAATCTGTAGATTCTGGATGAAGCAAGTTAACCCATGCTTGAACTGTATGATAGGAAGAGTTGCACAACCTGTATCATTTATTTAGTGACTTTTGTTGACCCGGTAAGCCCACTGGGCCTACAGGTCATCATGCTGCTATAACAAAAATATTAAATGGGAGATCCCTCATTTAATTTTTGAGTGCCCTGTTTTTGGAAAACCAAGGGAAAGATGGATCCTGCCACTGCTTGAATGTTAGAGGGGGTAAACTCCTGGACTAAAACTACTAGTTTATTTAAGTCCACACATGAACCATTGATGTTTGCACTAGCAAAATTTGCACAAAATGTCTTATACTACATAACTAATAAAAAACCTCATTAAGAGGTAAATACTAAGGAGGGGTAATGGTTAAACATACAGAATAACTAGAGGTTGATGGATTAAGATCTAATGCTGCTATCTGCGTATATGAGTGACACATTTTGTGTAATGTTATTTATAATTTATTTCATTTTTTAAGTGAAAGATGTTATGAGGTTTTTATTTGGTGTGTTTGATATGCATGTCTCCCTTTTTACATGTAACAATTTTTTTTTATATACATGTTTTGTATTAATAAAATTTTACTCTGACTTTGAACAGAGGTGTAAAATATCAACTTATAGTGCAGGCTTTTGTTTTGTTGGATGGCCCTTTTGCACTAATTTCTGAGTGCGCAACATTTTGCCCAGCTGGAGGCAGTTTTAGTGGCTTTGAAGGTACACCAAAATAGACCAACAGACATCTCTTTGTTTTATCAAGGTCAGCAAGGAACAATCCAATCATTCTGTGACTGGGCCACTTACACGCCTAGACGTCTGGGAGCATATTTATCCTGGATAAGTATGAGAATCTGGTTAAAACAGAGAGGGCCTGATTAACATCATTGGTTGTCCACAGCTGTGTCCAGTCCACACTGGCAACTTGCTGTGTAAGTTGAGCAGTGTCAAACTTCGGGAAATCATGAAAATGAATGACTCTAGCAGAGGCCTTTGTTATCCAGATACAGAAGACAGAGGATTGGTCACTTATAACATAAGGGTAGACTCCTGAGCAAGTAACTCCATCTGGTCTAGGTGTGAGTAGCCAATCAATGACTGTGAAACTCTGACCATGTTTGCCCTTCTGATGGGTTCTGAGATTATTTGGTGAAGCTGGAGCTTGTTTAGGGACAGCTCAGCATTTTTAGTTGTGCCACCAAGCCAGTCAATATTAAAGTCACCAACTAGTAGAAACTCAATGTTTTAAACCAGTGGCCCATATAGTTCATGGGTGGAGCCTTCTGACTAACAGCAAGAGGAATATACTGTACACACAAAGGCCATGTAACCTTTTTGAAATTTCCCAACAGAAGGACATAGTTCCATGGTAGACAACTAGGGGCAGAGACATGAAGATGATCCTTATAGCAGATCATAGTCCCCCATCTCTCTTAGAACAGTGCTGTCAGATCTAATGAGATTATATCTGGGTAAGCACAGAAATGATCAGGTATATTCGGCATTAACCAGGTCTCTGTTATTTATAAAATGTCCGGATGCAGTGGTTAACCCTCACAGGGAGTTCACTAAAATGTTTGGTTAGGCTCCTTATACTAAGGAGGGTGACTGAGTCTCTTAACACTCTGCCAAGGGGGAGGGGGTATTAGAATTGGGGGGAGGGGCAGGCCAGATGAGGGCCAGGATTAGGCTCAATGTCTCCAGCAATCAGTAGCAGGGACAGTGCTAACTGAGTAAGGGAGCAAACCTTAGGTAACTAAAGTATTGGCCAGACTCTCCAGCAGAGCCCACTGAGATAAGCTGTTTCGTTCTGAGATACCAAGCAGCAATACTAACAAACTACCCCTTCAGCAAAGGTAATACTGAAACAACAGAGAGAAGAATATATCTCTTCTCTACTTCCTCTTGGTATAGTTAGGGGCACAGTGCAAACCACCTATCAAATTAAAGATACTTAGATCCGGAAAATGCAGAGTGATAATCACAGTAAACTGAGTAGTCAGTAACCAGTACAACAGGTCCACCCATAAGGAGTGTTGGGGATCACAGATTTCTGTTTGGTACTAGACACTGCAACGGGTTAGTGGCTCAGTAACAATCATTAGGTCCACTCTCATATGGGGTGAGGGGGGGGGGATCACCAGAGAATGTTAGCAAATGTGGCGGTCAAAAACAAGTGCATAAGGCCCACTCATGTAGGAGGGGATCACCAAAAAGAGTAAGGTATTAAAATCAATGGTCAGTAGTCAATACATGAGGTCCACCCATATAAGGTGTAGAGGGGAAACACCAGAAAACATAATAACCAATATAACCAGTGCATAATGTGTGATTATTTACTGATTGCCACATTGTATGTACACTGCTGCCTGTCCTCTGTATTGCCAGACTCTGTGCTACTGCTAAAGCACTCTGGGATACAGGGGGTGTACAAACTGCAGCAGACATCCAGCGTGTTGATAGTGGCCGAATTTCAGCTGCTTGGCACTAAAGTAGTGACAATACTAGCTAATTAGCTCTTTTAAGAGCTATCTTGGTGCATTTTAAGTGAAATTAAGAGGTTTAAACCCCTTGCTCTGAGCGCTACGAACAGGAAGCAATCTGACTTACTGTGTAGCGGCATTTAAGGCTCGCCACAGCGACCAGGGCGAGTGGGCATGGGGCGCATGCAGAAACACGCGTGTCTGCTGTGTCCACTGCAGCCGCTGTACAGCTGGAGGACACTTTACATCGAATTGCAGAGGTAACTGAATAAGCAAGTACCACACAATGGATATTAATGAAGGGTTTGTAATCCTACAGACGGGGGAAGATAGCAATGCTATGCATATTATGCAACAGAATCTGTTTAAAGTTTCAATCAGGCTTTACTGGCCTAAAGTGTGAGGAATGCCTATAGATCCAGGCTTTGAACAGCAGAATTAAAGAATTAGAGCTAATCATAAACAAACTTCACAAAGAACATGAACGAAAAGTTACAGCCCCTTTGGCCGAGTCTATTAATGTCATGAAATGACCAAATATACCCTGCACTGACTGCCTTAGAAGAGCAAGAGAACAAGATAGTAGGTCAGAGGAAGAATGGAGCCCAGTTAGGAACAAAAATAGGAAAAAGAAAGGCAGGAGATGCATGACTTTGTAATACCAGTTCAAAACAGATATTCACCTCTAGCATCAGAAGGAAAAGAGTGTGCTGAGAGTACAGACAATAGTAACAACATTAATCAGGATGAGAACTATCAAAATGTTAATAAAGTCTCACTGACTCAGACCAATAAACATGTTCCACCTCTGTCTCCTATTGTACCATTAGTTGGCACAAGCAGTACCATTGATAAACTCCCTGGCCCAGAGTTTGTGATGCCAACGGAAAGTATAGGTAATAATTCAGTTACTTCTAATGGACAGAAAAGGCAGGTTATAGTAATGGGAGACTCCATTATTAAATATACAGACAGTTACATTTGTAAAAAGGATAAAATGAGTACAATGTGCCTTAGTTACAGGGGTGCACGGATCCGAGATATTGAGAGAAAATTGTTAATACTCAGGTAAAAAACCCTTAATATTTGTTCATGCTAGGACCAATGATGCTGTTAAATTTTCTACTGAAAACATCAAAGAAGATTATATGAAACTGGTTGAAACATTGAGACACAATGAGTGCGAAATAGGTATCTCAGAAATCCTCCCTGTGCCAAGAGCAAGTAAGGCACACCAAACCAAAATTAAACAAATCAATGAATGGCTTCGTAAATGGTGCCTCCAAAATGAGATTCATTGTATTACTCACTGAGAAAGGTTTGACAGAGACAACAGTCTTTATTGCTGGGACGGACTTCACTTGAATAAAAAAGGTGCTGGTGTATTGGGACGCTCTCTTTCAAAAGCAATTGAGAACATTTTAAACTAAAAATTAAGGGGCAAATAGGGAATAACTATGCTAAAAACAACCACTCTGATGATTCCTACACTATACTAGCAACCAATACAAGAAGTCTGTCATTAACTAAACTTTCTGAACTAACTCAAATTCTATTAGATAAAGCAATAAATATTGCAGCAATTACTGAAACCTGATGAGATGATACATCGGATTGGTACACCAATGTTCAGAACTACACTACTTTCAAAAATAACAGAAGCAACAAAAAGGGAGGTGGTGTGTGTTTGTTTGTATCTAATAATATAGATGCATCTGAATATTTTCCAAATAAACACTCACCAGAATTGGAAGGTATCTATATTAAAGTGAAACCCCAGATGGGGTAGAGCTTCATACTAGCCAATTATTATAGACCTCCATCGGCAGATCTGCTCTATGACCAACTACTGATATCAGAAATTGAACAGATCGCCTCAGAATCTGATTTAATAGTGGTTGGTGACTTCAACCTCCTTGGAATAAATTGGAAGACTCTAACTACCAGATCCCCTCTGGATGGTCTATTTTTAGACTCATGTATTAATGCTGGACTGGAACAAATGGTACATGATGCAACTAGGGGATCCAACATTTTAGACTTGGTACTTACAAATTTATCATCAGATCTCAGTTCCTGTTGTTACCAGCCCAATTAGCAACAGTGATCATAATACTATAACTTTCAGCGTTCATAAACAAAATAAATGGTTAAGCAAAACAAACTATGAATGAATATAACTATAGTAAAGCAGACTACACCAAAATTAACAGAGCTCTCTTGGGACACAGCTGGGAGACTCTGTTTAAGGATCTGACCGCTGATCAATGCTGGACTCTAATGAGGTCCATCATTGTTGAACTAGAACATCTGCATATACCCAGGGTAAAAACACACAATCATAAAGGGAAAATACCAGCATGGTTAACTAGAGCGTTGAAGAACCAAATTTCCAAGAAAGAAAAAGCTTTTAAAAAAATGAAAACAAAAACCAAAAAAAAGCAGGACTACACTCAATATTGCAAATTATAAAAGTGAATTAAGGAAAACCAAAAATATAATTAGAAGGGAAAGATGGAAAATCGAATTCAAATTAGCAACAATAAAAAATACTAAAGCTTTCTTTTCATACATAAATCACAATAAACAACACAACTCTGATTCAATTACTCTACTAGATAGTAATAGAGAACTGACAGACCCACTCGATATAGGTAATAAAATGAATGCTTTTTTTGGATCAATATTCAACCCAGGCCGTAGAGTAGAGTACTAAAACCAAGGATCCTTAGACCCTATAACCATAGATGAAATAAGGAGATCAATTAGGGATATGAGTTCAGATTCTGTGGTAGGGCCGGATGGTATAAATCCAAAATTTATTAAAAACACTATGTCTGCTATTGCCACTCCCCTTACCCTGATATTTAACAAATCTCTTATGTCAGGAAACTTACCCCTAGATTAGAAACAGACCATAGTTGTTCCCATTTATTAAAGGAAAGGAAATCGGAAGGAGACCAAGAATTATAGGCCTATCAGCCTTACGTCTGTGGTGTGCAAGGCCATGGAGAGAATTCTTAAAAACCGAATTGATAACCAAATAGAAAATATGAGTCTTAAAGATCATAAACAACATGGATTCATTAAGGGTAGATCCTGCACTACCAATCTGATCTTTTTCTATGAACCAATCAGTAAATCAGTAGACAAAGGTGTACCAGTGGATATAATTTATTTGGACTTTAAAAAGGCCTTTGATAAGGTCTCACGTTACATATTAATAAATAAACTGGTCAATACTGGAATAAATCAGCATGTTATAGGGTGGACAGCAAACTGGTTAACAGACCAATCACAAGTGGTCAAAATACATAACACATTATCATACCCAACTAGTTTCCAGAGGAGTTCTACAGGGGTCCGTTCTGGGACCATTACTATTTGGTGTATGTACAGCCGATCTGCAAAGTGGATGTACAAGTCAGTGTAACAAATCTGCAGATGATACCAAAATAAGCAGAGAAGTAAAAGATAGTGAGGATATTACATCACTACAAAATGACTTGAAACTACTGGAAAAAAAGGGCAAGTGATAACAATATGTCCTTTAACGAGGATAAGTGTGCAGTAATGCACGTAGGTCAGCAAAATCCATATGCTGAGTACTATCTAAATGACAAACTATTAAAGGAAGTTCAGTCAGAAAAAGATCTAAGGATCCTAGTAAATAACCAACTACTTCCTGGGCGTCACTGTAGACAGACTGCTACACAAGCTAATTTCATTTTAAATTCCATCAAAAAATCCTTTATAAGTAGACAAGAACCATGTGTTTTAGCGTTGTATAACTCCTACATAAGACCACATTTGGATTATGGAGCTGCTTTTTGGGCACCATACATGACAAAAGATACTAAACTACTGAAAGGTGTACAAAGGAGAGCAACAAATCTAATCCCCAGATTGAGAAATCTTGATTATACAACTAGATGTAGGGAGCTAAATCTTTATCTTCTTAATGTAAGAAATAGAGGCGATTTGCTGCTTCTGTATAAATTACTTCAGGATGATCACCTTATGCAAGAATGTGGGATAAGAATTGCTTCCAAACCAATTGTCTTGAGATGCAAATCACGACAACTGTTTGTACCTAGGGCACAACAAGAGGACATTTTCCTTTTCAAACGGGGCTACCAGACAATGGAATAAACTGCCACAATTTGTAGTTAATTCAGATACAATGGATCAGTTTAAAAAGGAACCTAGATTTATATTTACAAAACTGGGAAGACAACTGACTATCCCACATAGTGTGTGGGTAGACTAGATAGGTCTTAAGGCCTACTTCTACCAAACAAAACCGTTTAAACCATGTATAATGTTCACCCTTGTAGAGGGTAAGGGGAACTACGGGGGGACAGTAAGGCAAGTATATGCATAGCAGCAGGCTGCGGTCAGACAGTGCATGCATGATTAATTGCAAATGTGTCCAGAGGCTGCAGATAATAAACCAGCTCGAGGTACTCACATGTCCCTATAGAGGTAGGTTACTGAGGATGGCACAGCAAGGGGCAGCATGGCTGGACATCGACTGCCTCCCACAGCTGCCTCCCTCAGGCAGACACCCTTCTTGTTGCCCTCTGCGCTGCTGCCCTCTGCACTATGGATCACTGTGTGGGTGACCACTAGGTACAAAGGGCTCTTAACAGAGCAGGAGAGGTCTGAAGATGGCCGCTTGTATACAGATAAGCTGTAAATGATGGGAGTTGAAGGAGAGTTGGGAATGAGATACATGGATGTAAAAAGGGAGGTACTCAGAACAGAATCCACTAAAATACCATCATATCCCTTTAAAGCAAAGTTCCAGCTCAGTCCAGATCCTCCATCCAACCCCTCCGTATTTACGTTTTAGAGAGTGGTAAAAGAACAGATTGAGGCATTATTTGATGAATCCGACAATGCACACATGTATCTGTTTCTGCCCTTGAAAACCAGGCTCTGTCAAAATTACAATCAATTATCAAGCCTGCTGACAAGGACAGAAACAATGCAAATTTACAATTATGTCAAATCAAAAAATATAAGGAGGAAGTGGATAGATTAGCTGAATGATGCCGAGCGCCACTGAAAACTACATACACATCCACCTTAGAACAGATACAATTATAAATGAAGCTCTGTGGTCAGGCCACATTGCATTTGTGGAGGCCAATCTTCTTAGAAAAGAACATTCATTACTCCCAGCTTTTATGTTGTTCAAAAAACAAACAAATCCTTGGACAATCAACTGGGAAGAGAAACAGTCTCTAGGATAGGCTCGCTGGCAGAAAATCTATCAAGATATCTGTATTTCTGTTTAAAAGAAATAGTGACATGGCAATCCAGCCTATCTTCAAAATTCACAGGATGTCTTAAATAAGGTGCAACATACTTTATAAGGTAGGAGAAGGAAAACAAATTTTCAACCATAGACGTGCCAGTGTTATATACAAGTATTCCCCCACAAACTAAGGACAGAGACAGTGAGAATGTTCCTAGGCAGACAACAGGTACCACAGACAGTGCCTTATGACTTTCTCCTCTAGGTATTAAGAGTTTATTTCAACTCACAATTATTTCACCTTTAATCAAGAGTACCACCCCCATCTCAGAGGAACAGCAATGGAGGTCATCATTGCCCCCTCTCATGCAAATTTGTTCCCGAGTTGGTGGGCGGAAAGGAATTTTTTTTTCTTCCTCACAAGAACTAATACCTGGGGAAAACTGTTAGATGGCTCTACTTTACAGATAATATGCTGTGCATATGGAAAGGCACCGAGGAACAGTCATCACAGTTTCTCAAATGGTAGGAAGAGAACCCTGGTAATTTAAGATTTACATCTAAAATTTCAGGAAAAGTGACCGAGTTCTTGGATTTAAAACTGAACGTGGCCGGCGACCCAGGTTTGGGAATGGACTCGGGACACCAGGTTCAGCAGGGGAAAGAGAGGACTGAGCATCCAGAGGACTGCTCTCTTCTCCTGAGGTGGGTTATAGGGGTTGCCTCGGTCTGTAGCGGCCCCCGGTGGTGATTGAGGCACTACAGAAGAGGAGAAGAAGAAGAAGAGGTCAGCATTAATATGAGTGCTTTTCACACGCAGTATCCCAAAGCGCTTTACAAGCAATGCTAGACTGGTAGTGAAGTGACTGAATGTGTGGTGGCAGCCATATCGCACATAATCACCCACACACAGCCTGGATAACTGCATGAACCAGTTTTATGGGAAGAGGAATGTTGGCCAGGACACCGGGAATGTTCCCTGCTCTTTGCAAAGCATGCCTTGGGTTCTTTTACATCCACCTGGACACCCACCAGGACAACACCAATGGGTGGGCAGAAGTGACCTCGGTTTAATGTCTCACCCGAAGGATGGCACACCCCAGCAGTACAGCACCCCCCAATACTGCACTCGGATGCCAGCGATTTTTAGGTGCAAGTCCAATCCTGGTGTGGGACGAGAACCCATGACCTTCTGGTCCACAGGCAGTTGTGCTACCAACTGAGCTACACCGACAAGGAGTGGTGCTGTAGACAGGGAGAAAACATGAAAATGTGGCCACCCATGCTAGCCGGATGATGGTGGACCTGTCTCCCCACACCGGGAAGCCCCCAAAGCAGCATACCCCCACCTGACATAGAAGCAAGGGACTCTGGTCTCCCCTCCCGATGGCCCCAGGTGGGTAGGGTGGCCCCCCAGCAAAGGGATATGTCTGGGTCAACTGGGCAGTGGGGAGCGGCAAACGGCAGAACAGGAGAGGCAGTGGGTAAAAGGCTGGCCACCCGAAAGAGTGGTCAGTTGGGTTCGGCAGGGGGGATAAAAATAGTATACAAAAACAAACCTGAATGTAAATGATAGACAGGAGACAGAGACTGAGGACTGGACGGGTGCCCCAAGACTGGAGGGTAGCCCATGTCATGCCAATCCACAAGGAGGGTCAAGGGAGAGGCAGGGAAATTACAGGCCCGTTAGCCTAACGTCGGTGGTCGGTACAGTGATGGACGGTATTGTCAAGGAAAGGCTGCAGGGGTTGCTGCAGCAAACCTACACAGACCTTTAAAGATGGACATAAATACTTTAGTTCTTCAGCGGGCCTTTGATTTTGTAAGTCTATGGTTATCTACATGTTGACTTCTCACCTTAACACTGTGGTGAGTGTGTGTGTGTGTGTGTACTGATGTATGTATGTATGTATGTATGTGTGTGTTTTGCATGTGTTGTGTTTTTGTGTGTTGTGGGTATGGGGGTGTATGTGTGTTTTGTTTGTGTCTGCGTGGTGTGGTGTAGTATGTGTGGGTTGCGCTTGTTATATTTGTTGTGTGTTGTGGTTGTGTGGGGTGTGCAGGGGTGGGTGGGGGTAGGGGAGTGTGTGGTGTGGTGTATGTACACACATCTGTGTAGGGGAAGCATGGCATAGGACAATTGTTATGTGGCTAGGACACTTAGTTTTCACATATAGTGTACATTTACTTCCTTCTACTAGTTGTCAGTGGTTGGATTACACACTGTCACATTTTTAAATCTGCTCATATTAAGATGCATATCTCATTTACTTGGGGGTTCATAAAAGGTGTAATTTCGTTGGGTAACGATTAATATTGGTGTGAATGATCCTCTATTATGACTCTTGTACATACAGTATATCTCATTCCTACTAGTTACAGTATCTTTCCCAAGGAGAGAGAGAGAGAGAGGGAGGGAGAGAAAGGAAAAAAAAGGAGGGGTCTGGAGGACTTCATCCCTGGAAGTTTTCATTTAGATTCCTTGGACTGATTCTGTGCATTTTTGTTATACACTGACTCTGTGTTGAAATCTGTACTTATCAGGCTCATGGTCTCATTTTCTTGGGGGTCCTTGACAAGTATTTTTATTTGGTACTTATACTTATGATACTATCATACATCATGTATATGTGTATATGTTTAATTTGGGGCTTGTTTTCAACTTGCAGTTATACCTAATTTCAGGAGTTTGTCTCTCATTATCTGTTCTTTAATACACCAGGACACTTGGAATGTAAGTTGTAACCTCATCTTATAAGCAAAAAGAATGCTATCCCAAGGTTTTTTTATCACTAGAATGCTTTCTTAGCATACTGAGACATTTTAAAATTTATGTGAGAAGAACTCTCTGGTTGTGGAGAATTCTTGATAACCTTTGCCCTTCTGAGGCTCCTCAGTTAAAAGCATACTGGTGTTAATTAGCTTCTCTGACATAATCTTCTGTTATGTTTTAAATGTATATGTTAAACCAATGAGAACTATTTCTGTTTTTTCAACATAATCTGGTGTTAATAGTATGGGATTTTCAAAATAACTGCCATAAAGCTTCTGAAGAAGGACGGGTAGGTTCGAAAGCTAGAGCACTTTGTTCTTTTCTGTAACATCTATGTTGGTCCAATAAAAGGTATCAAATCATTTGTTTCTGGATCTGCAGCAAACTGGGTATTTGGATGATAGACAGCATGGCTTTGTCCCGGGAAGATCATGTCAGATGAACCTTGTGAAGTTCTATGACTGGGTGACAAGGGCTCTGGACTGGGGTAGGCCGGTGGACGTCCTCTTTCTGGACTTCAGCAAGGCGTTTGATTCGGTACCCCACAATGCTCTGTTGGCTAAACAGAAGGAAATGGGGGTAGGGAGACAGCTGTTAAGATGGATAGGAAACTGGCTCTCTGAGCATATTAAGAGGGTGGTGGTTGGGGGGTTAGCCTCATCCCCAAGGTGGGTCACTAGTGGGGTGCCCCAGGGGTCACTGCTGGGGCCGCTCCTGTTCAACGCCTATGTCCCAGACATAAGGAAGGGGATCAGGACTGAAATGAGTCTCTTTGTAGATGACTCAAAGCTGGGCGCAGTGGTGGATGAGGAGGAGGGGAGGGTGGCCTTGTGGCCTTGTAGGAGGATCTGGGGGCTCTGGAAAGGTGATCAGAAAAATGGAAACTAAAATTCAATGCGGGGAAGTGCAAGGTTCTGCACCTGGGAGTCTGAAATCCAGGCCAGGGTTATACCCTGGGAGGAGACAAAATTCAAGTCACAGGGTGAGAGGGACCGGAGGGTAGTGGTAAATGTGAAAATGAACAACTCAGTGACCTGTAGGAGGGCAGCAACAATGGGAAATAGGATGCTGGGATGCATCGCTAGGAGGATTACCTCCAGAAAGGCAAAGGTGATCCTTCCCCTGTACAACTGCTTGATTAGACCACACCTCGAGTATTGTGTGCAGTTTTGGAGACCAAATTTAAAGAGGGATGTTATACTCCTAGAGAGGGTCCAAAGGAGGACAACCAAAATGATCTGGGGCCTGGGGGAAGAGGACCTATGAGGAGAGGCTCAGGGAGCTTGAAATGTACACCCTGGAGGAGAGGAGGGACGGGGGGACATAATAGAGGTCTTTAAGTACATAAAAGGGATCAATGGGGGAAGGGGGTGCAGTCAGGGTGTTCCAAAGGAAGGAGGAGGGGGAAACGAGAGGGAACGGGTGTAAGCTGGAAGGAGGCTGGCTCAGAGGGGAGAGGAGGAGGTGTTATTTCGCTGAAAGGGTGGCGGGTCCATGGAATGCACTGCCCAGGGAGCTGGAAAAGGCGGAGACTGTGGACGTTTTTAAGAGAGGATGGGACAGGTCCAGGGGGAGGGTAAATCTGACCAGGTCCAGTGTAGGTGGCACATCTGGGACTGGGGACAGTATAGCCCAAGAGAGAGGGGAGGACATCAAAATTGGCCCTCAGTGCAGGTACTGAAAATTGAGCAGACTCGAAAGACTGTTATGCCTATTCTGCTGCCATTTTAGTATGTTAGTAGTATGTTAGTTAGTATGTTTACAGAAAACCTACTGCTGGTAATACTGTACTGCGATATGGTCTGATTGCATCCACCTAAATTAATAAGTATTATCCCTCTGGGACAGTTTATTTGCTTGAGGTGAAAATGCTCCAGAGGGGATACATTTCAAAAGCAGGCAGAACTAAGTCTAAGATTCTGGGATGGGGAATATTCATGTAATGTCATGTCACGTCACACAAATCTGATATATTCATTTGATTGGGTGACAAGGGAAACAGATCAGGAAAGGGCAGTGGAAGTGACCTATTTGGACTTCAGCAAAGCCTTCAACACTGTACCACATAGGAGACTGATAAAAGAAGCTGGATAGTCTAGGGGTGGGAGACAAAGTGGTAAATTTGGTATAAAACTGGTAAATGGATAGGCAGCAGAAGGTGGCAGTAAACGACACTCACTCTAATGAGGGAAGAATGGCCAGTAGGGTGCCAAAGGGTTCAGTACTGGAGCCAGTCCTGTTCAACACCTTCATACGTGACATCGTAGAAGAGCTTGAAGGGAAGGTATGCCTTTTTGCAGAAGACACCAAGAGTTGCAAGAGGGTGGGTACTCATGACAGGGTGGATACAATGAGAAGGGAGCTTAGGAAACTTGAGAAGTGGTCAAGGGTATGGCAGCTAGGGTTCAGTGCCAACAAAAGTAAAATCATGCACCTGGGGAACAGACCCAGGAACTAAGTATAAAATTGGGTGGTAATGACGGTCACTAAGAAGGAAAGGGACTTGGGGGTTTTAGTATCTTATGACCCCAAAGTCACAAGGCAGGGGGCTGGGTTGCTATTGCTACAATATGAAAGTTTGACAGTATGATAACCGCGGCATGTTGTACTGTGGTTACTGTTATACCGCGATATAATGCATTCCAATGGGAAAACCTAAAATATTAAAAAATAATGCAATTTTAACCAAATTTTACATGTAAAAGCAGTTAAAATACTAGTAAATGACACATTATGAATTTAGTGAGAGAAAAGAAAGATAATGAGTCAAGTATGTGCAAGAGAAATACATTTTTTATTGATTAGAAGTAACATTCCTCCTGACCTGATGATGAGCATGGAGCTTCGAGCACTATAATTATTTTTTTTTTTCCATTTCATTGGAGTAGACAAGTGACGAGACATGACATAGACATACATTAAAGTGTTTGTTTAGTGTACTCTTGTCTTAGCTTACTGCAGCACAAAATGCAGTACCGCACAGTACCACTACCTACACCTATTACCTAGTACCAAGTTAACCAAGTCCAAAAGTACCCTACCAGAACCATACCATGCACAAATAGCAGCACAGGCACACTGTGTGACTGAATATGGGTAATAAGTTGGTCATTTGATTTACATTTGTGTTACTGTAATGTGAAATTGTCCTTCTTAACTTGCAGTCTAGACAGATGAGAGATGATGAAAAGAATGTCCATGTACAGTTGTCCGTCCACAGACTACTCCTCCACACGCTCACGCCATCCACTTCTGGTGGTGGTGCACTGCAGATTGAGTACACTAGAGTTGCAGTCTAGAGCAGATGAACTGATGCAGGACAGAGTTGCACTTCACCGAAAGTGTGCTGTTCTGTACTGCTACTGCTAGCCTTAGCAGGCTCAGCAACAGCAGTACTACTACTAGTACTAACAGAATTAGAACATTTCTGATTGGAAAAATCAAGGCTCACTGTCTGTTTGGCTATGGTAGACTAGGATCTAGGCTGAGTGTACCTCCATCCCCCTCTGTCCTCCTCACCTACAGCCTCTGGCTCCTTCCCAAACCCAGTCCCCTCAAGTGAAGTTAGACTAGTAGTAAAAGTGACAGTAAGTTGTATTACTAGTGCAAATAAATTTGTAGAGAGGTTCAGATTAACTTTTTCATTTGTACCAAAGTACCCCGTCCCTAACCCTACTCTACCAGACCACAACCACACTGTCTGAGTCTGACACAACTCCTGCCTGTAATGCATACAAGTGACTCGCCACGCCACTGCCACTCACTGTGTTCGAGTCTGAGAGACTACTCCGAGTCTGAGTCCGCTAAGGCAAGGCAACAGCCACCAGAGGGAATCAGCTGAGCTGAGCTAACTGTCAGAGCTGGCTTGACACCATCACCGTGGTGGCATTTAAAGGAATCAGCCTATATATCCCAAATGCCATGGTGGGCGGTGGTTCAGCTGGCTGCTTTTTTCTTGATAATAGACATTTAGCTAAGTAAACAGCTACACTATAGTAGCCTCCAGCTGAAGCAGTGAGCCAATGTAAATGCGAGTTAATAAAGCTTGTTTGACTTGCTTGGGTTGAGTGAGTGAATCATGCCATATTGCGGTGAGTCGAGTCGTTTCATGTGACGTGACATGAGTCCAGTTTTGCATTAAAGGAATCAGCTTATATATCCTCAGTGCCAGGCCCATGTCATCATGGCAGTGGCAGGCACTCACTGGCTGTTTTTTTTTTTTACTACTAGCTTTAGTAGATTAGCAATAATAAGAAAATTAGGAATTTATAGATTAGTATTTCCCATGGGTTTTGTCTTGCTAGCCCCCTCCCCAAAGTGACTTGAGTCATGTTGTCAGATGCTGCCTTGGACTCAAGACTCGTCATGAGTCAAATAAATCAAGACTGAAGTCATGACTCATGAGCTGTGATTGATGACATGATGAGAGTGAGTCAGAAGGATTGCAGTCCTGGGTAATCAGGGTGGCATTAAAGGAATTAGCCTATATATCCTCAATGCCATGTTTGGTGGCTGCTGCGACTGGTGTTGACTGAGTGAAACTGGACGTGACTGTGATTGTTAAGCTAGCAGCTATGCTATTGTTAATATGGCTAATTATGAATGCAAAATGCAATAGAGTAATGTGTCTTATTGATTTTGTTTTAGGCAGCCCCCAGCCACTGTCAGCCAAGAGCCTAGTTGAGCCAGCCTGAGCCAACCAAAGTTTTGTGACACAGACGACAAGAGTCAGTCAGAGAGGAGGACTCATTAGGAGTTAGGAGTCAGGAGTCGGACTCGATCCATCTCAGGGACCACTGTAGTGGAGGTGTCAGCCAGCCGTCAGGTGAGCAGAGACAGGAAGTGTTCCCCAGTGGAACTAGACTACTGGAAGGACTTGGGGAGAGGGGGCATCAAGCAGACAAGCTTAGCAGACAAGACAAGAAGAGACAGCAACTTCACTAAGTGTGCAAGCTTGGCTGAACTGCCATTGCCAATGCCAAGTACAAAGTAGTCACTCATCACAAATCACATCAGGAGGACAGGGAGAGGAAGAGGACTCTCAGACTTGGAGTCATAATTCAGAAAGCAACAGCAGCAGATGTCAGAGTCAGAAGAGAGAATTTGGATTACTAAGCAGAGAGTGCACTCCATCCATATGGCGTGTGTTGGAGGACGGGCGTCAAATAAAAATTACTTATTCTAATCACTACACCGCAGGTGTACTGTGCAGCAGTAACTGTTGCAGAATCGGACAGATGAAGGGGCTTTGGGAACAACTGGGAATGAAAATTGAAGGAACAGACTAGTGCCTGCCAATTCTTATCACTAAAACTGCGTGTTTTGCAAATGGCATTTGGCATCATTCATGACAAATCAAATTTTTGTGGTATAATTATTATAATTAAACAATAAAAAATTTACCTGAAAAAGTTCTCGGTGTGTATATTCCATTCTCTGTCTGACTAACCTTTACAGTTTTGTTCCTCTGACAGACTGACAGGACTATCTACTTACTATTTTCACAATGATTCTGAATGAACATGAACACCGTATGGCATGATCACTGGAAACAGAGCACCAGTAGCACAGTAATAGTAATGTCAATGAAATGATCACTGCTATCTCATGATCATCTGTCATGCACTGACCCTGCCGCCAGTAAGGTGACTGACAGTGATGATGACTCCGAGTCTGCACACACAACAACACACGTCGGTGATGATGACGATGACAATCAGTGACAGCCAACTTGTCCCCAACCACAGACACTTTTTACCCAATACCCTATAGATAAGAACATGTAACATACATGATGATAATCATTACAATATGACATAAGACAGAGACACATTGTGTTACAGTGTTACTAGCAGTGTTAACAACTTAACATAATAACAGAATTTTGATGCCGGGCCTGGGTGCTGCTGCTGAATCCCTCCCTCTCCCCCATTCCATGCCTATTGCTCAAGTCCAATCAACAACAAATGAATGTTTAGTTGTTGTTCAACTTCTCTAGAAGGAATAGGAATGTCATCATCATGTCGCTCACTCAAACTAGTACTGCATCATTTTCTGTTTCTGTTCCAAAAGAACAGCAGAGAAGAGGACAATAATGATGTGCTGTTTTGTGCACATTTAGAAGTGTGGCTTTTTGTGCAAGGATGATGCATTCAGTGTGTACTGCACTGCACTGAGCAATGACTCAGTGTGCAGTTGTACTCTGTGCAAGGCAAGTGCAGTCCGTGACTTTGCATTGTGCACTACTGCACTCACTGAGTGATGCAGCTAGTCGCTAGTCACACTCGCACTAGCTCACTGACAGTTTTGTGTGCAGTTGCGCACGGTCTGTCCTCACCATTTACCATTAAGGAACAGTTATAAGTGTCACTGCCTGGTAGCTTAATACTCACTTGGCCTCTGTATGCCTTCTGTGGCACTGTGTGTGTGTGTCATACACAAATTACATGATAATGATGATGTCTAAAAAACTTACTGAAAATGAACATTGAAAATTCAAAAAATGAAGGAAGAAGTCAAAAGACTGACTTATGTTTAGTTGACGAAATCAAGCTCTCTAGTTCAACCAACATCATCAGTCCACTGTCCACTCATGGATTGAACAGGTGAGGACATCTAACCTTACCTTGCTATAAAAATCTGTAGCAGTGCAGTAGAGAACAGAGACGTCATGTCACGTTAGCCACAAAACTTTAAAGAACAAGGAAGACTGCCTGCACTGCCCACCAGCTAAGCTCACTAATGATGCAGTAGCTTTGTCAGCCTGGTGCCTGCTGCTGGTTAAGACAAAAACAAGCAACAGCGGTCATCAGCAAGTAACTACATTAGGCAAACAAGCAAATGATGTGTTGCTCATTCGTCACATCATGTCTCGACTCATCTCAGTCAGACAGGGTGAGGCTGGACTGCTGGACAGTACTGTGGAGGCAGTGTTGGGCTTGGGCACATATTGAATTTTGCAATGGGATAGCCCAGCTGCCAGCACTTTGGCCCAACTGACTTGGGCCAGCTGTAGGAGGAACTGGGAATGGGATGCCGGTGTTGGTGATGATGAATGATATGATGACCCAGACCCACCCATGAACCCACCCCACCCCATATTTGCATTGCATTGTTGCACTTTCAAATTGTAACCGCAACAATTGCTTCACTGTGTCTCTGCTTGCTGGGCGACTCACTCGAGCACCACCAAGCACAAGCTTCATCAGCAGTAGTAGCGTAGTAGTACTACATTGCTGCTACAGCAGCAGCAGAAACACTAGACTGTGATGCAGCCTGTGCGGCTGCATCTGTAGCTCTTACAGATCTGCAAACACTTGAGCTGTAAAGTACAAGTGCAGTGCTCTTCCAGTCTACCTGTCCTGCCCAGCCCACTTTCCCCAGTGCCCACTGCCCCTCAAGCACACTGTCAGCTACGTCCACCCAACCACCCCAGGCCGTCCACCCAACCACCCCAGGCCCAGTACCCCTGCCCCCCCCACTGGCCAGTAGTAAGTAAGTATAGCACAAAATGCCCATCCATTGCTGGCCAACCTGGTCACCACTGCCACTGCCCTGATGCCATGCCCTTGCTGAAACAATATAGATATCGAATATAAAGTAAACCTCATCAAGGAACATGATGCATTATTTGCGTTTTCAAAATTGTACCCTCCTGCAATGGGTGAGATGAGAAGATATACATGAGTGAACTGAAAACTGAATAATTGAACCTTGATTTGATTGATGATATGGATGGGTCAGGCCAGGTGCGGCGCTCACTCAGGGGCCTACATTACTATACCCTGCCTTCCCACTCCCAGCAGTGCTGCTTGGTCTGCAGTTCAGTCCGTAAATAACAGTTACACCGAGTCCCACGACATGACAGACACGTCACATAGAAACATAGAATTTGACGGCAGATAAGGACCGCTTGGCCCACCCAGTCTGCCCATTTCCCTACCTGATGGATAAGTTGCAGATCCTAGTTAACCAGCAGCCTACTTCTTCCTACCCCAACCCCCTAGAATTGCCTTATGACTGTCCCATGCATGCTTGAATTCCACCACTGTTTTTGACTCCACAACCTCCTCTGGAAGGCCGTTCCATACATCCACAACCCTCTCTGTGAAAAAATACTTCCTTAAATTACCTCTGAGCGGCCCCCCTTCTATCTTCAAATTGTGTCCCCTTGTTCTTGCACACCTCTTCTTTTGAAAGATGCTACCCCTCATGGACTTTGTTGATTCCCTTGAGGTACTTGAAAGTTTCTATCATGTCCTCCCTCTCCCTCCTTTCCTCGAGGCTATACATATTAAGCTCCTTAAGTCTCTCTTCATATGTCTTCTGGTGCAGACCCTGCACCATTTTAGTTGCCCTCCTCTGGGCAGCTTCCATCCTGTCTTTGTCTTTGCGGAGATTGGGTCTCCAGAACTGCACGCAGTACTCCAGATGTGGTCTCACCAGTTGTCTGTACAGAAGGATAATAACTTCTTGTTTTCTACTGGTGATGCCTCTCCCTATGCATCCCAGTATTCCCCTAGCCCTCCTTGCTGCCCTCTCACATTGCTTGCCCACCTTTAGGTCATCTGATATGACTACCCCCAGGTCCCTTTCCATTTTTGTTGTTGTTAGTATCTCACCCCCCACTGTGTACTCTTCCCCTGGGTTTTTGTTTCTCAGGTGCATTACCTTGCACTTCTTAGCATTGAATCTAAGCTGCCATACATTTGACCATTCCTCTAACCTTGCCAAGTCCCTTCTCATCCTTTCCACCCACCTTGTGCATCAACTCTGTTGTAGATATTTGTGTCATCTGCAAAGAGACATACTTTTCCTTCTAGTCCCTCTGCAATGTCGCTTATAATGACACTGAAGAGGACCAGTCCTAATACTGAACCCTGCGGTACCCCACTAACCCCCTTTTTTCAGAGTGGACTCATTTACTATTACTCTCTGTGTCCTATTCTCCAGCCAATTCTTTACCCAGGCTGTCATCTTGGGACCCACTCCCAGGCTGGCTAACTTGTATATTAATCTTTTTGTATGGGACTGTGTCAAATGCCTTGCTAAAGTCTAGGTAGGCCATGTCCATAGCCCTCCCTGATCAACTACTTTGGTCACCCAGTCAAAGAAATCTATCAGATTTGTCTAGCATGACCTTCCGCTGTGAATCCATGCTGCCTTGGGTCCTGTGCCCCTCTGGCCTCTAGATACTCAACAATTCTTTCCTTTGAAGTGATTCCATCATTTTCCTACCACTGAGGTTAAACTAACAGGTCTGTAGTTTCCTGCTTCTGCCTTGCTCCCACTTTTGTGAAGGGGAATCACATCTGCCCTCCTCCAGTCCTCAGGTACCACCCCATCCTCCCATGATTTGTTAAAGAGGGTAGTCAGTGGTGTCACTAGTTCTACCCTTAGTTCTTTTAGAATTCTGGGATGAATCCCATCAGGCCCCATTGCTTTGTCCACCTTCAGTTTTAAGAGCTCTTACAGAACCCTTTCTTCTGTAAATGGGCTGGTATCAACTTATGCATCCAGAGTGTTTCTACTGTTTGTTTTAGGTACCTCCCCCTCTTCCTTTGTAAATACTGAGCAAAAATATTTGTTTAGTATCTCTGCCTTTTCACAGTCACCCTCTGCCCACCCTCCTTCCCCCTTTATTAAGCCTCACTATCCCTCCTTTGGTCTTCCTTCACTCCTGATGTACCTATAAAGGTTTTATCCCCTTCTTAACTGATTTGCCTATCTTTTCCTCGGTTTGGGCCTTTGCTGTTCTGACTGCCTTTCCAGCTTCCTTTTGCTTTAACTGATACAGTTCTCTGTCCTGTTCCTTCTGTGATTCCTTGTACTTCCTAGATGCTTTCTTTTCTCTTGAACCTTCCTGCCACTTCCTTTGAGAACCATAGTGGTTTCTTACCTCGTTTCATTTTGTTTATTTCTTTACACAAGGCTTGTTACCTCTGTGATGGCAGTTTTATTATTCCCATTGTTCTTCCACCCTCCTTCCTGCCCATTTGCTAGTGCATTCCTTAGGCACTCACCCATTTAGCAAAGTCAGCCCTCTTAAAATCCAGTACCTTTGTCTTTGTATGGCTTGACTCTATTGCTGTGTTTATTGTGAACCATACTGTTCAATGGTCGCTAGTTCCCAGATGGCTACCCACTTCTACATCTGTGATTCTCTCTTCATCTCCATTTGAGAGAACCAGATCTAAGATTGCTCCCTCTCGAGTGGGCTCCAGTACTAGTTGTCTAAGGCATACCCCCTGTAGGGCATCTAGAATAACCCCACTCTTAGAAGTGGCTGCTGCAACTGCACTCCAGTTAACATCTGGCATATTCAGATCACCCATCAGCAATATCTCCCCTTTATCTGCCATTCTAAGTATACTTTCTAGCATTTCCTTGTCCATTTCCTCCCCCTGAGGGGAGGTCTGTATACAACCCCTGTGCGGATTGTGGTGCCATTGCTTGCCTCCAAATTGACCCACAGTGCTTCTTCTCCTCCCTGTTTACCCTTTTGTTCTGTTGCTTTGATTTCTTCTCTTATGTAGAGAGCTACTCCTCCTCCTTTTACCCTCCCTGTCCCTCCTATAGATAGTGTATCCTGGTATGTTACGTCCCAGTCATGGTTCTGTGTGTACCATGTTTCTGTGACTACACGATATCAGATCTTCCTCCTCCCTCAAGGCCACTAATTCAGGAAGCTTGTTACCCCGACTACGGGCATTGGTACTCATTGCTCTCCATTTTTTGATGGCTTTACCTTCTGTAGCGGCATCCCCCACTGACCTTTCTACCTTGGCCTTTTTCTCATTTAGTACCCTGTTTTGTAGGGGGAGGCTGGGATTTTCCTGCTGCTTATCAGTGCCTCCCCCCTTGACTAGTTTAAAGGCTTGCCAATGAAGCACTTAAACCGATTGCCCAAAAGACTTGTTCCCTTCCTGGACAGATGCAGACCGTCCTTCCAGTATAGGCTGGTGTCCCTCCAGGTGGAACCCCAGTCCCCAATGAAGCCAAACCCCTGTACTCCACACCATTTTTTCAACCATTTGTTAAACTGCATGGTGCAAAGTACCCTCGCCTCACCCATGCCACTGACAAGCAGTACCTCTGAGAAGGATACTGTGTGTGCTACTTGTCTTAAGCCCCTCCCCAACTCTACAAAGTCCTTCTGCACTGCTCTAATCATGTCACACGACACAGAGGAATGAAAGCGAGAGTTGAAAGAAATGAGCAACTCAGCAACCGGACTGCCGACCACGACCAAACTGCAACTTTAAATTGCATCAGACTCAGACATCATCCACCATGATTCCAGACCACAGTACTATGGTTCGGTTCCCCCATCCCCCCTCCAACTTAGTTTGAACAAGAAAGGTACTACTAGAGAGCAGTATGGTGCAACTGCTGCAATGGCAGTGCCTACGTGGCCTGGCCTGCCCTACCAAATCATATCAGATATAAGATTCATTCATCATTCGAAATTCCACACAACGACATGTTTAGTGTGGTCGTGTGGTAGGAGTGAACTAGTCTGTAAGTCTGGACTGGTCATCAGTCAGAGACTCAGTCACAGTAATCGAGGTAAGTTCCTGTGGAGGAAGACAAGCATGTCAACTTTATCTGGGGATAGTCTTAAATGAAATGGTGTGAGAATTTGACCACTGGAGCGGAAAAGTCTCTCAGATGGTATGCTTGTTACAGGAATGCATAGGTATTTGTTAACTTTGACAACAGTGGCAGTTCTGCAGCATGTTCACTCCACCACTGTAATGGTTCACTGTCTGTGTGCAGACACGGCAATGCTAAATAGTGAGAGATTTCATTTTTGACTTTGAAGTCCAGTGTGATGTCCTTATCATTACACCCTTCCACTGACAACCGTTTGTCTGTAATCTGCCTTAGTAGGTCAGTTAATCCTTTTTTTTTTTTTTGAAATAGCAATTTATTGAGAAGTATTTTCAAAGGAGATACAGATGGAAGTAGACATTTTGACATTGCAATTCCACAATCATTAAATGCCATGATAACCATCAATGTCTATAAGGAAAGATGGAGAGATATATGTCCGACACTTGAAAGAAAAGAAAGAGAAACAGTAGTCGGAAGTCCAAGAAGGATTAGTAAAATGTGAGATAAAAGCAAAGGAAAGGTGGTAAGAGTTATTATTTAAAGAGCAGAGTCGAAACACAACAAAAAAAAAAAAGGGTTGGGAGAGTACCGTCTAAGATCGAAAGATCAAATACAAGAGGAATAAGACAAGGAAGGAGTAAAAGAGAAAGTTAAAGAGAACAGACAAGCAAGCAGCAAAACAGACAAAAGCGCAGCTGATACGGAGGCCCAGGCGTGCTCCCCTACTGGACACCAGGGCATACTCATTCCCCCTAAAAGATGCCACGTAACAGGTTCCCCTGTTCATATTGTACAAAATAAAAGCAATGTCAGATAAAAAGTTAACATGGTAATTATGAGGGATCAAGTACAATTTAAGCATACTTAGCGAGCAAGTCCATTATTGGCCTCCCCAGCCATGAAGTTCAGAAAAGGTAGCCATCTCGTTTTGAACTTGTCTACGGACAGTCTTAATTTGGCTGTCAGATATTCCATATCTATTATCCTGGTACAGATACCCATCCATGTTGTGAAAGTAGGTTTATCCGGGGTGAGCCATGAGAGAGTGATAGCTTTAAGAGCTGCTGCCACAAGGATTCAAGGATTCCAAACAGGAGACGAGCGGATCTGGAAACCAACTGGGGGGGGGTGGCGGCAATCCTAGTAACCAGTGCTGCGGAGAACTAGGTAATGTTAGTTCAAAGATATTATTAAATTTATCTATTATTTCCCTCCAGAACTCTTGTATAACATCGCATTCCCAAAATATATGAAAGTGAGTGCCAACCAACTGACAGTGTCTTCAACAAAGATCGGAGCGGTGCAAACCAAAATGTTTTGTCGTCACAGGAACTCTAAAAAAGCTAATGGCTATTTTCCAGCGAAATTCTCGCCAGAAAAGGGAGGATGTCGTAGTGTGAATGGACCTCCAAATAGAGTTCCAATCAACATCCGACAAGACCGTGCCCATCTCCCTGTGCCATTTCTCTTTGACCAGTTGTAAGAAATCTCCTTCTGCCTGATTCATCCCTGTGACCAACCTGGAGATTATTTTCTTTTCGTGGGCTGTCTGGTCAGGAGAGAGATGGACTGAAGTACTGGGTTGCCCCCAGGCACTGGGCCCGTCTCAATTTGTTGTTCGTTTATATAGGCATAGTGTCTAATCTGAAGATAATGGAAAAAATCCTTGTTATGAAGGCTAAATTCCGTTTTTAGTTGCTGAAACGATTTGAATGAATTCTGATTAAAAAGCTGGCCTAGATTAACCAACCCCATTTTTGCCAACGGTGGAAGCCCATATCCCATCTTAGTGGGCCAAAATCCAAGCAGCTCTGGATGGTCGTGCATGGATTAAGCTTTAGACTAATGCCTAATTTAAGGTTCACATCTTTCCACACCTGCGAAATCAATCTTGTGAAAGGGTTTCTGAAATCTAACTGACCTAACCTAGGTGTGTCCAAGAAAATTAAATCTGAGATATTTGCCAGTGGGGAGTCAGCCATCTCAATCTGGACCCACCTGGGTGGGGGTCTTGGGTCATGGTCACTAGAGGTAATAACTGACACGCCCAAAAATATTTCTGGATATCCAGGATACCAAAACCACCCTTCTCCCTTGGGGTGACCATTATCTTCCACTTCACTCGGGATTTCCACCCAGACCATAGGAATCTGGAAAGCGTCAACCTTAGATCGCAACAGAAATTCCTCGGGGGCTTCAATGGAATGGCTCCCAGTACAAACAACAGTCGGGGAAGAATATTCATGCAAATGGATTCTCCCCTGCCAGAAATGGAAAGAGGAAGTTCCTTCCACCTATTACAATCCTCCCTGATATCCTCCAAAATCTTTAAATGATTTGTGTTGTATAAAGTCTTAAAATCCCTAGGAACCCATATCCCCAGATATCTAAAACCTGTCCTACACCATTTAATTTGCTGCACCCCTGGTAGGGGTTGATTCTTAGCCCCTCCCAGTGGGTAAAGCTCGGACTTGTCTGGGTTAACCTTATAACCTGAGAGGGCGCCAAATTCAGAAAGAAAATTAAAGATCTTAGGTACTGCTTCTACCGGATCTGAAATATACAGTAAGGTATCGTCTGCGTAAAATGAGACCTTAACCTCGACCTCCCTAATTTGCAAACCCGGAAAAAGATCCGATTGCCAGATATAAGCAGCCATGGGTTCCAGACTGAGGGCGAACAGGAGAGGGGAGAGAGGGCAGCCCTGCCTAGTACCCTGTTCAATCCCAAATTGCCCGGAGATCGTACCATTCACCCAGACTCTAGCTCTAGGCTTGATGTACAAATTAGAGATCCAGGGGTGAAATTTCTCTCCAAACCCAAATACCCCCAATACTGAACCCAAATATTCCCAATTTAAGCGATCGAAGGCTTTGTTCATAAAACTTTGCAAACTCCTGTGCAATTTCGCCAGGGAGGGTCCTGCAGGGGAGGTTAGGATAATCTGAGTTTACCCTAGCTACATACCTATCAGCCACCTGTTTTCGGAGTCTGAGCGCCAGCAATTTGCCGGTCCTCTCTCCCCTCTCATTGTAACGTTGCCTAGCATATCTAAGGAAATTTTCCACCCGCCTTTGTAATAAGGAATTGTACGTCTCCCTTACTTCCTTAATTTCTTCAACACCCTCTGGGATCCAGTACGTTTATGGACTGCCTCTAGGTCTGCAATAGAGGCAAGAGCCTCCTTAATGCGAGCCTGAAACTGTTTATTTCTGTGGGAAGCAAAGGCAATCGTATGGCCTCTCACTACTGCCTTCAGGGCATCCCACAGAAATTTAGGCCTCGAGACTGCCTCAGTATTTTCTTTAAGGTAACATTGGATAACTCTCCTTGTCGAATCGGTATATTGTTTATCATTAATTAATCCCGGGTCAAACCTCCATAATCCCCCCCCCCCATCAACATCCCAGGCGAGCTTCGCTTTAATCATGGCATGATCGGAAATGGTTATGGGGAGGATAGATATATCTCTAAAGGAATGCGCAGTGTTTTTCTGAGTATAAAATCTGTCCAATCTTGAGTATGAGCTCGAGACGGGAGAGAAAAAAGTAAAGTCTTCTTGAGAGGGATTACACTGTCATGCCGATGTCTCTATCAATCGCATGCAATCAGGTTCGGAGTATGGCGGAACACGGCTTGGACCCTGGGGTTTTGTAGCACTCCTATCCATGCTCACATCCTCGACACAATTCCAATCCCCCATTAAAATAATCTGGCCAGGGGGCAAGCTGGAAACCGAAACAAAATGAGACCGGAAAAACTCTCCTGAGGGTGGAGTGGGGGCATATACTCCCACCAAATAGATCGTTTGCCTTTATAAACTCCCGAGACTGTCAGTTGGTGGCCATGCCCTGATCTGGTCACCTTTTGAATCTGAAACGGAAAGCCCCTACAAAATAGGATTGCCACCCCTCCTCTTTTGAATTGTGGATGCTCAGAGTGAACCGTACCCACCCATTCTCTGCGTAATTTCATATGCTCTCTCAGGGTAAGCTTCGTCTCCTGCAGGCAGGCAATATCACACCTTTCCCTGGTAAATTCTGCCAATATCTTTGCACGCTTAACCACATTATTAATCCCTTTAACATTCAAGGAGCCTATAATCAAATCAGCCATACCTTGTTTGTACGCCAAATTACAACATTCTTACTGATCTTACACCCAACCAGAACATAATGGAACCCAAACACACAAAGAGGTACTCTCCCAAAAGTAAAAAAAGAATAGAGAAGAAGGAGAAAGAAGAAAACAGGTAGAACATCAGACATCACATCCACTCACACGCACCCTTAATCCAAAAACTTGTGAGCCCAGCATCAATGGCACTGGGGCCTATCTCCCCTGCGGGAGTGCAACAACAGACAGTTGTCGCAAGTAAGATCTCGGCAACCTGGGTGTCAACCACCAAAAAAGAATCTTAGCCAGTCATTGACATATGCACGGTGGGGGGACAACTATTTCCCCTAGAGAACAATACTCCACGCGAAGTGGAAGGGTCAGATGGCTCCCCTCTCCAAGGAGTCCAGCCCACTGCCCTCTCTGTATCTACTGAAAGAACCTCCGGAGGGTATAAAAACAAAACACCCCTCAATCGCTGCGCTAACTCCATCATTGGGATCTTTATTGTCCCCTCGGTTCCCTTGTCCCTCATGTGAATCCTGTTGGAGAATTCAGCGCAATTAAATCCATAGGAGGGAGAGGAATAAAAAAAAAAAAAAAAAAAACCAACAACCCCGACCCCCAATATTTCCCTGGGGTAAGAGAAAAACCCTGCCCTATTAATGCCATCATCAGGCTGGAGGTCGCCACCACAAAATCTGATTACCCCTTTAAGGAACCCAATGGCTCATAGCGAAAAAGCACGGCTCGTGGAGAGGGAGGAATGTGAAGGCCACCCTCACATAAACAGTGTGTGACACTGGTCTTTAATGCAGGATATTGACGTTCCCCCGCCCCCCACAGTGAATCCACCGGGGGGAGGGTGCAGGGGTAAACGAGAACTCCCCCAATTCTCCCTATACACCACCAAAGCCCCAGACAGAGAACAAACCCTACCATTCCGAGGGTCGGTGGTGCTAATATGGGGCCAGGTGGTCCCCTTGCCCTCAATACCTACTACCCCACTTTCAAAAAACCCTCCGTCTGTATTGATTGAGCCTACACCTCCATTCTTTGACATCAGATCCCTCCCCGGCAATGCACACCTACTGCTGGTGTGGAGAAATCAGAGGTAGGCGAAAAAAACCTCCACATAGTCTAGGGGATCATAATATAGGCTGGACTCCAGGAAGGAGTCCCCCCTAAAGAATGCTGTCGGGTGAGCTCAACACGCCATAGCAAAGGTCTGCCCATACAAAACCTGCTCCATGTGTCGAGGCTGCAGGCTCCCAGTGACCCCAACCCTCCGAGCAGGAGAGCCACCAGGGATGCAGAGTTAAGCCGAGAAGAAGACTGACAAAGGGGTAAAGCCACATGTAAACCCACTAACCACCCGGTCTCTCCATACTGAGCCCATTAATATTGGCAAATGGTACAAAACATCATCATAGCCAGGCTTAGATAGTGTTCAACAGTCAGAGCATCGGTGGGTTAGATGGGGCGCCAAGTGAATGTGCGATGTTTTCAGCCAGTCTCTTCTGAAGTATTCTTTCTAAGAAGCCACTTGGATAAATCCGCATGCAAAGGTAACACCGAATCCATCCTTGCGCGAGGCTGATTAGTGTCCTTGGAACCTTGAACCACTGCCCACAACAACTGCTCAACCTCTTTCTCAGCGATCTCTTCTTTGATGTCAGGGATTGAGATATTGTTAGCTTCCAAAAAATCACGAGCCACCAACAATGAATCATAGACTTTTGGGCCCTCAGGTGTTTCGAACCATAATCTGGCAGGGTATCGTAACTGGGCTTTCCAACCCCTCTCTCTTAGCTGTTTAATCACTCCCAACACTTTCTTCCAAAGCTGGGGGGAAGTCTTGGTCCACAAATACCTTCGTGCCATCAAAATTCAGGTCTTTCTTGCCCATGTAATCGCAGATCCCTTTCTTTAGTTGGAAATCTCAGAATTTAATGATAATCCCTGGGAAGCCCTGTCTAGCTTCAGAGACGAGGGCCCTGTGAGCTCTTCTCGATCTCTAATGGTGGGTCATCTCCCAATTGTAATTCAGTCTTTAACCAGTGTAGTCCATAAAGCGACCATGTCTGCCTGCTTTCGCTCCTCTGGAATACCAACCACTCTAATGTTGTTCCGTCTAGAACAGCGCCTCCATGTTCTCGGCTCTTGCAGTTAAAATTTCTCTCTGCATACAGAAATGATAGGACCTTCCAAAGCCATATGTTCCGTTGCAACCCCTCGAGGTGTTTGTTCGACTGAAGTGGTTCTTGATTCCAGTTTCTTGAAACCTTCTTGAATATCTGTAACTGGCATCTATTTTGTGAAGCAGCCAATAATTTTCCTTGATTCAGCTCTGGTACTAGTCGAGGCCAAGTTGGAACCTGAATCATGGCTCCAGATACTGAGAGCGCTGATGAGCGTGAGGGGGCCGGGCTGAGGCCTTCCATACATCTATCTCGCTGATTCTCCGAGACGGCCCTTACCACCAATGAGCCTCTTTTTTTCGTCCGAACCATCATAGGGCATTGATCCAATTTGACTCACTGCTTAAAACCCCAGGATACGTCTAATGAACGTTGGATTCTCCTTTAGAGTTATATTAGGGGATCAGAGCGATGAATTAAGCTGCCATTGTCACCGGAAGTCAGTTAATCCTTTTGGTTTTACCACCAGTTGTTGTGCAGCTGTTGCTGTAGAAGGAGGTAGACTAAGACATGGGTTTTGCTGCGGACTGGATATGGATTTGGATACTGGGCCTCCTGTGGCATATGCAGAAGAGCTAGATGATGATGAACCTGAACTTGTCCTCTACCTCTTCCTTCCCTTTCTCTGTACTGTTGGTGGTGGTGCTGGCAGTCATGCTTGTCATGGAGTAGGTGGTGGTCTCATTTCTAAGTCTGAATCAGATTCATGAGAGTGATGATCGTGAGACAAACCAGGATCATCTTCAGTAAATTGCTGCTGCTCCAGGTGCTCCTCATTAGCTCCACTCACAGAACAAAATGATGACTGCTCTTCAGTGACACTACTGTCGCCACTGACATGGATGCCAGTGCCAGCAATGGCATTATGGGACCAACAGGTACATTTGGGGGTGGTGGGACTGGCACAGGCACTCACGGTAAGAAGAGGGATGGGCAGGGGCCACAGGGCCAGGGGCCATCATCAGAGGCACAGTCCAAGAGGTGATCATCATGTAGCAAAACATGACCTCTTCAGTGTACTAAGCCCACTATAGACTCTTGTGCTTATCATGCACATCTTTAAATCTTGGGTCCAGGAAACAGGAGGCGTAATTATTTTTTTGTTTGTATTTACCGAATAATAGGTACCCAAATCAGTTCCGATAGCGTAGTTTCATTTGCTTTTTAAGAGTGCTGTCTTCAGGTAAGGGCATCAACAAGTCATTCATAAGATGATGCAGTACTGATTTCAGGACAGACATTGTGACATGCTTATCAGCACCAAGAGAGTCCATGAAATCATTCAGTGGTCCAAGCACCAGACTTACAACTTCAAAAATACTGATGTCTGTATCTTAAGGCATTAAGTGGCAGGTGTTTCTGTCAGATACAAGAACAGCGCACACTGCTTGTTGTTGCTGCAGAAATTTTGATACCATGTCGTACATGGAGCCCCACCGTGTGATGACAGCATGAATCAGAGTGTGTTGAGGAAGACCCAAGTCTGCCTGCTTAGCTTTCAGAGTTCGTCTTTTCTTCCAACTTCTGCTGAAACCTTGCACAATATGTCTGCAAGCTCTGATGGCAGCATCAACTTTACTAATCTTTAGAGCCTTTCCAATACCCAAGTTTAAGTTATGGCCAAAGCAAGTTAGCCAGGTAACCTCAGTAAGCAGCTCCCCAAATGCCATCTTCATGTTAGCTCCATTATCTGTAGTTACAGCGGTTAGTCTGTTTTTGCTGATTTTCCACTAGTCAAGCATGCCTTGAAAGATTTAAATTATATTTTCAGACATGTGATCCTGTGGTACGAATGTGGTTGCCAGACAGTGAGCCTTGATTTTCCAATCAGAAGTAATGTAATGCTCTGTTAAGCTCATGTATGGCTCACCAGCTCTGCCATGACTAGTCCACATATCAGTAGTGGCAGCATACCATGTTGCACCCACCAATCATTTTTCAACTTGCATTTTTACTTCACTGAATAACTCCGGCATGTCTTTACCAGTGAAATAAGCTCTGGATGGCAGGTGATATTTAGGGTTTAATTTCTGCAGCAATTTACAGAAGCCAGGTTTTTCTACTATGTGGAATGGCAGCATGTCTTTAGCCAAAAAGTAAGCCACTGCTGCATTAATTTTCAGGGCCTGCTTAGAACTGGCATCACATTTTTTCCTTCTTTCAAGAACTGCAGCCAAACTTGGCTGGCTAGCATCTAGTTTTGCACCGTCTTGACGACGACGACCCCCGCCACTGCCAGTGCTGCCACCACCACCACTTGGCCGTCCTCCTAATACAGGACTGGCACTCACTCCACCAATCTAAAATTAAAAAACAAGAAAGAAATTTGATAACTAACTAAACAATCACTGAGGAGTATGCACCACAGTTCTCTGTAATCCACTTCCTTTCACAAAGCAATGCTTGGCTCAGGCAGCCAGGGCAAGGTCAATGGGCATAAATGGTCAAGGAAAGGGCAGCAGTGGGCAATAACTAAGCATTAGCAGCTGAATTAGAAAATCATCATTACATTGGATGAATCATTTTGGAATCCTGAATCATCATGGAATGATGAATCATGGATGGTTTGGAGGACTGGGTAGCTGGGAGTTGCGAGGACTCTGGAGCAAGAGAAGGGACATCACAGTATGAGCAGATGAGATGATTTCACTGGATGGTGGAGTACTCATCAGGAAGGACACAACAACAACACACACACACAGGACAAGTCGAGCAAGGGAAAAGGAAGGACAGAACAATCATTCTTTCTACAGTGACCCCCGGGTGTAGCAGGCACCCAGGCAGCATGACTGCCAGACCCGTGCCCGTGGGCTGCGGCCACGATAGGAAACAGGAGGACACCCGTCCCCCACCAGTGTTTTCAACCACTCAACACATCACAATACTACTGCACTGACAGTCTTATGTCACGATAGGTGTGCATGGCATGGATTGCAGTGGCACTGCAGCACTACTGTGAACTGGTAGTAAGATGACACTGGTGGGGAATACAGGGGAGGTTCTCCCCCATTTCCTAATCCTCCTAACTCCGGTGGGCATGGGCAGCCGCCACTACCACTACACCCGTGAATCGTGATGGTCCCACTCCCTCCAAGTCCCGACTCTGCTGTAGAAAGAATGATTGTGCTGCTGGCTGCTATAGTGCTGTCATTCATTCATCCAGACTCCTCCTGTCTCTTTGTGTCCTACTGTCCTCCCCTGTCCTGTCCTGTTGTCCCTCTCCAGCTCTGCCTCCCACCCACCCAGAACAGACCATGATCCCATTTCCCTTCCCGTTCCCATCATGATCCAAGTTCAACCATGAACTACTTGGTATATATCCTATCAATTCCACCAACCGATAAGATCCAAATCCCAATTCCTGATCCTTAATACCCAGAGCCGGCAGTGTAGCCAGCACCCCACAACACCACCCAAGTACACCATGTAGGTGCACATGTCCACTGGTCCATGATGACCCTTCCTAATTCGTATTCCGTACCTAGTAGTTACGTCCACTCTCTGGTTGCCCCCCCCCGAGCAGTGGGTGGGCATGGGCGGGCAGTTGAGGCACCACTGGGCAGCTAAGCAGTGGCCCCGGCTGCTCGGCCCTATCCATTTACTATTCTATTCTGTTTTCTCTCCGAGTCCAAAAACAATTTAGTTAGTTCAATTCAAAATCACATAAGTCAGAAACCAACCGGGCTGATACCTGAGCTTCTCTGTATTGAAGAGGGTGATAATCTCGCAGGTGGGTAAACAAATTGGAAGTGTTCCCTCCACGAACTGCAACTCTTTCAACCATCACTATTTCTTTTGTAACTAAAGTAGGCCCACACTGTGGATTTTATTATTTTTCTAGGCGGGAAAAGCTCACAGTTTTCATCCACTTTCCCATCAGACTCTTTCTGGGTCTCAGAGACAGGAGAAGGAGGTAGGGGATCTGACGCTGCTGTTGAATCAGGTCAAGGTTACAGCTCTGGCTCTGACTACTACTCTGATTCTGGCTTTCCTCCTGCTACTGCAACTCTTCCACTAACAGTACCAACTCCACATCTGCCATATTTCAAGATAGATTGATTTCTTTGACTCGCAGTCCTACAATTACAATACCAAGTCTGGTGGTTACCTACCTTATGTAACTTAACAATAAGAAAGATTACAATTTTCAGCAGCTCATGAAATTGAAACAAATTAGATGAGATGATGAGACGACCGGCAACAGGCTACAGCTACTTAACAAAATTGACTGACTCACTGCTGCAGCTGCTGACAAATCAAATGGGTACCACTGCTGGCAGTGGCACTGACTGAGCAGACCAGACCATGACCACCTGACCTTGTCGGACTTGTGTGACCACACACACAAAACCAAGGACACTGTGATGACCAACACCATGTGGTCATCCCCACTCACCAACCCTGGGATAGCTTGATGATTCGACTTGACCTGATCAGGCAGGGACATGTAGTTACGCACAGTTGCACACTCACCACAACACTAGCACAGGCCCCCACTGGCTTGGTTCTTGGCATGCTGGGAGGAGGATGGCAATTGGCATCGGAAAGAGATGGGCTGGCTTAATCGGCAATGAAATCACAGAAGCAGAAACATAACAAAACAAAGAGCAGCAGATGCACTGCAATGCCAGTCTGCCAGTGCCTGTGCCACTGCCACCAAGACCAGTAAGACTGCCAGCCAAGTCACAAGTCTGGACTACAGCAACACAAGCAAAGCAATCATGATGGCATTTGTCATTGGCAGTGGCACACTGGCGGGTGGGCAGCTGAGCTACTTGTGTGACTCGTCACTTGAGTCGACCTAAACTGTGAATGTGATGCGCAACTGCACCGCTGCCTGCAGCACAATGGATCAGTTCAGCTCGCTGTAAGTTTATTTAACCTGTAATGCTCCCCTCCACCTTCAATTTGAGTGTCTGTCTGACTGGTGACATTTAAAAAACTAAAAAAACTACTAGATAAAGTGCCACGTGTGACAGTGCTGCCATGCCACTGCCACCCACCGGCCACTGCCCTCCATGTTGCCAGCGCCAGCCAATGCCTTCCAATTGCAAACGCCATGCACTGTTTTCTATTCTTATCTCAGTCAGCCATTCTCCCTATGGGCACTGACACTGTCAGAGAGACAGTGGGCACTGGGCAGCTCGCGTGGCACCATTGGGATGGGGAAAGCATAATTTGTTTTTCAATTCAATGTCAGGCCAGGTTTCCCAATTCCCATTTCCACCAACTGGACTGGATCCATTCGGTTTAAGCCAATCACCCCCCCCCCCATCAATTCTGATCCATCCAACTCCCTCCCTGTCCCTGCAGTCATGAATGATGCCAGCCAGTGACTTAGTGACATCATGTGTGCCTGCTGCACTGCTTGCTGCTGTGCCAAAGATGCTCCTGTTTTCAAAATTCAATCAGGAAGGCAATAATAAACTGCTAATTTCCCATTCCCTAATATAATCCCTCACATTTAAATTAGGCCAGGTTTTCCCTTCCCTATCAATTCCCACCAAGGATCCACCATGTCTGATTCTACCATCATCCTCCTCCTCCAACTTCAAGTATTATCCCCAACTCCCAAATCTCAGTGAACTTAAGTCCTCCTCTGGGTCTCTTACATTTATTTTACAATGATGGAATGGTATATAGCCATCACAAGTTAACACAACAAGCCTTAACCAACTTCATTCAACATCATGCTAGTTTTTTCTTCCCAACAAGGATAGTAGGGATTTCCGAAGGATGCACATAATCATACAGCACAACAGGACATGAGGACAGCAACAGATAAATTATAATTTCCCCATTCCCTTGGCCTCCATTCCCCAACTCCTCCCGAGTTAGTGCCACTGCCAACACCCATGTGCCCCCACCTGTGGCTGTTTTACCCACCCCACCACCTCACTTTTGTATAAATAAAAGAACAATAAGAACAGGCCTGGGTAGGAGCAAGGTAGCCTCAGGCTCCTACAGTCCTCTCCTTGTTAACTCTCTCAACTCACCACTGGCTGGCCCAGGTTCTCACTCTGTCTCTCCAACTCTCTCATGTGGCCTGGGGACTTGGGGAGGTACGCGGGGGATGCAGGGAGATGATCGGGAAATCGAGGGATTGACTGCACGGTTGGGAACTTGGGGGTCCATTAGTCGGACTACAAAAATTGCCTCCGTGCGGTCAGTGGGCCTAAATTTAGTACCCGCGCTTCACTAGTGCTCTTCTGGTTACAAACTTGCTCCTCTGTTCTTGCTGCTCCTTTTGGATTTCTCTCCCTCTGCACGTGAAGCCCGCAAGCAGATCACACTGAAGAATTCCCCACTTTCAGATGGTGGAAAGGGATTGGCTGAGTTCCCTCTATCTCCACCAACTGAATCACAAAAAAAACTCAAAACTTTTTAAAGGGCATACTACTGCCCATGTACTGCATGTCTGCACCCCTTCACACTCCAGGAAACGTGGTCGATCAGCACACACCGCGGTTTACCGTGAGCAACGGTTACCGTGGTTTGGAAAAACTGTCACGGTGTCTATACTGTACGGTTTCAAACCCGCGGTATACCATGACAACCCTACTGGGTGCATAAGGAGAGGTATCACAAGCAGGAGGTAGGAGACGATATCACCACTGTATAGATCATTGGGGAGACCACATCTTGAATATTGTGCACAGTGCTGGAGGTCACATCTCAGAACATACAGGGACAGGGTAGAGGTAGTCCAGAGGAGGGCAACTAAAATAGTACATGGGTTGCATGAGAAACCATAAGATGAGAGACCAAGGGAGGCAGTATAGCGCAGTGGTTTAAGGCTCTGAGCTGCAAATCTGGTGACATCCAGCAGACCAGACCTGGGTTTGAATCCCACAGCTTCCACCCGCATACTGTGTGACCCTGAGCAAGTCACTTAACTTCCCTGTGCTCCCAGGTCGCTCCTGTAAAAAAAGCTTTCAGCTTAAGTGTGCTACTCCTGGTTAAACAACCAAATAAGAGAACTTAATATGTACACCCTGGAGGAGAAGAAGGAGAGAGGTGACATGACAGAGTCCTAGAAGTATCTCACGGGAGTCAACAAGGTACAGGTGGGGAGCCTGTTTCAAATGAAAAAGTGCAACAGAATAAGAAATACTACTTCAGTGAAAGAGTGGTGGACGACTGCAACAGTCTGCCACAAGAGGCAGTAGGGGCAAAAACTGCGGGGGGTTTTCAAACATGCATGGGATAGATACAGGGGAATACCAGTGAATAAAAAGGGTGGGGAGAGGGTCGCCAAAGACCAGTTAGGGTCTGCTGGGACAGAATAGGCAGGGAAACAACTGGGCAAACTGGGTGGGCCAAGCAGTCCTCTTCTGCCAACAAATTCTGTTTCCATTCAATGAGAATAATAAAAAAGAGCGAAGCAACAGGTGAATAAAATGTCATGTGACCAGTTTTTAAAACAGAAGAGAGGTGAAATGGTGTTGAGGAAACTGGTCCTGTAACTATGGTCACAAAGTATAACAAAAAATGCAATTCATTATTTACAGGTTAGGCATTGTCTTACAGAGAAAACAGTTAAACAAGCATTGTGTCAACAGCTGGGCCCTCTCAGACAGTTGGTGGGTAGCTTCCAGGGATAAATATTGGCACAACACTTAGTTTCAGTGCTACATAACACATGCTCCCCAAAAACTAATATACAAAAAGAAAGCAGTGCCGCAAAAGTAGGAAACTGAAACAAGTGGCCTGGGAGGACAAAGAACGGGACTTATGTTGGTTCCTCGTGCAGAGGACCACTGCCTCTAATGGGTGGTGGGAATGCCGCTGAAAGGTAATTGGTAGGTTTTTCAAAACCTCTGTGATCACTGCCCATTTTGATGCATCCTACTCTGATTAATGGTGGAGAGATTGCAAGCAATGTGGCACTCATGAGCACGTGTTCTGGGGCTCTCGGAAAATAACCCAATAATGGGAGGAAGTGGCCCAGGCAATGAGGGGAATTCTGGAAACAGCCCCCCCCGAAGGAAATACAACAGTTGGTGCGGGGCCTCCCACCAGCAAGGGTAAACACTAAGAGTAACAGATACTTGTATTCCATTCTAGTTGCAGCTGTGATGGAAGCTGTAACTAACAGGTGGCTTCAAACTGCGCCTCCAACAAAAACAAGGAGGTTGGAGAATCATAAACAAATATTATTAATGGAATGGATGGCTGCCAAGCTGAGGCACACAACAGAAAGAAGAAGGGAAGGCTAGATAGCTCCGATATTTCTCCTACATCGAAAAAACTTCTAACAGCACAGTCTTGGACCAATTAGCCAAATTGCCATGATGTATAATGTATGTGATATCTACTAATCAATGTTTCTGTCTCCCTCCGCCTCACTCTCTCTCGAACTTCTCTATGAACCCAGCTGCCCAAGAAGACTGGTCTGAGTCACCCCCAGGCCCCCTCGACTTAAGGTGGGACAGCTTTTCTCCTATCTTCTCTACAGACAAATTGTGTTTCTCTTTCTCTCTTCTCCAGATCTGCTCAGAGTATCTTTCATTACAGCTTTTACAAGATGTGTAACAGGTTAGAGGTGGGGCCATGAACTGTTACTGCTATTTTGGGAGGGGGGGGTAGTGGAAAGGGGGTCAGATTATAATGAAATTACAGAAATGAGCTGTGGCTATACCTATGAAACACGACTAACAGATGTGACACTGATATGTGCCCTAAGTGGAGTTAAACAGGGTTACTGTTATAATGTTGTAATGTGAATTTTTTGGTTGTGTCTGTAGCCCTGTTCATTCTGTACCCTACCCTGGATTCTGAAGCATGTCTCGTTGTTGTACTGTGTAATTGTAACCTTTTCTAATGACAAAAATCTGAACTAAATCATAAAAAAATGCAATTTAGATCAAAAGGATTCTGAAAAAAAAACATTGGAACATACTGCCTAGTGACCCTAGTATTTCAATGTTTTTTGGAAACCCCAGAGTAACTTTCACAAGGGAGCAAAATATAGGGGATTTAGTTGTACGTCACTTCCCCTCTGAAAAACCACGGTATTGGTTGGGGAGTAAACCTGTGGGTTTTTACAAATACTAACACTGTACCATTTGTAAGCATGTGACAAGAGAAAGGTACCACAAATTGCAAATGCAAACAATTGGAGATGCGACAGCTTATTAGTTGTGGAACAGAACACATTATATACCCAGCCTGGTGCTCCTGCTCTAGCTTATGAACAGTAGGCAGGACCACCAGGCATCTTGGATTACAATTCAGGAATGTGAAAGAGCCATAAAGCAGGGCTTATACACTAATGCCCGGGGCTCATACCCAAAAAAAAACCCCAAATGATCCTTCAGATATCTATTTTATTGGAACTGAGCATATATCAAACAAGAGTGGTTCCAAACTGAAGTGATTATTACAAAGGGGGTCATGGTGGAAATACCATTTATATCCATTAACACCATGTGTTGGAAACTAAATGAAACATCAGACTTCAGCCCCTTTTTTGTTATGATTTGGTAGCATGTCCTTTATATGACAATTTGATACCATATCATAGGGGATTGAACAATGCACTGTAGACATCAGTTCTCTTGCATGCTAGGAGATAATTGCTACATTGTATATGGCAGAACGTGATTGTGTATGGAAATTAATACAGACGAAAAACTTATTCTGCTGCACTATTGACGTACCTACTAATGCAGAACGACTTTTCATTCTGCGTAGTAGGCATGTCTCAATGCAGCTGCCCCCAACAGTGCAGTTCATAGGACAGGGGCAGTTGAATCCTCGCATCGCCAAGCTGGACATACGGAAGTACCTGTCCCGTTGACAAACACTTCAATGGAACAATAAAAAATGCTTAATCTTTATGTTTTGGGCACCATACACTATAAAGAAAAAATGGAGCACAAATATAATAACCATTTATCTCCTATACCTCATGGTTTCCATGACAACCACTCGGTATGAGAATACTGTGGTAGTGTACGGGCTCCCATACTCTATCCTGTATGTATTTTAAGAATCAGCATATTTCATCTTTTCATTGTCCCTTCTTGTTATAAGTTCTGTGGAACTCTCTCCTTTAAAAATTTATACAAGTAGTACTCTAATTTTTGATCCTTTCTCTTAACCCATGTTTCAACTTGTGTAACCTCTTCCCAGTGTATTTGTGACTATTTCCTTTTTTCTTTCCTACCTAGATTTTTTACTCCCCTCATTAGGTTTTATATTTTAGCTCATTTTACATATTTTTTTAATTTTAAATTTCATTTCCTCTTAAGCTAACTGATTTCAGGCTGAATACTAAAAATATGTGAACTTTCTAAGAAACCCATCCTGTAGGCTGCAGCCCGAAAATGCTTCATCTTACTCTCAGTCCACATTGTATAATGTGAATGTAAAGACTGAGTATTAAGGGCTAAATAATGGAAAGCCAAGGTATATTTAGTAAATGATATTCAGCGTCACTGAAAATGAAATACATTACTATGTATGCCAGTAATTTTTATGATAGCAGGTGACTAATGACAGTTTATGCTATAATGGTTTAGCATCTCAAGTGTTAATATTTTAAAAGTAATGTCTGTTTGGGGGACAGATTGAGGTGTTTTATTGTAATGTACTACCATCAGTTTATTTTGCACAATGGTGGAGCTTTTGAAAGACAAACATCTGTCAGCTGGAAATGTGTTTAAAATACAAATTACAGTAGTATATTTACTTGTTAGTGGTTATAAACCACTGCCAGTGAGTGCCCAACAGTTCCATAAACCATATATGTGGTATATGGAGCTCCATAAACCACATATGTGGTTTGTGGTGCTCCATAAACCGCAGGCAGAACAGTACTGCAGCATCATCAGAAAAACCGCAGAACAAGCTGTCCTTGCACTTGACGTTCACAAGTGCTACACAATCAGTCACGCACAAGACAAGCTTGTCGGCAGTAACAATTACCCTTACAAAGTGACAAAAAAATACAATTTAAACCAAAGGAAACACCAAAACCCAGTAAATTTAAAAAATAAAACATGAAGAAGTGTGGTTCTCTGGGGATTTTATTCACCTCTTCGGTGTGTGATGCCCATATAAACCCCGAGGGCATTCATGGGGCATCACACACCGAGGGTTGCATAAAATCACCATAAACCACACTTCATACATTTTATATCACACTTGGATTTTAACATGAGTGACCCCATCGATCATGGGATTTAATGGGTAACTAAGGTCACCTACTGAGGAAAAGGCAGAGCACGTCAACATGTAAAGGAGTCACTCGTGACAAGTAATGGTTGGTAATGGTGTATTTACATCTGTTATTGCTTTGCACAAAAAAATAGGTTACTCAGCTATAGCCATTGTTCTAGGAGTGGTATACAGTTCACATCCACACTCTGGCAGTTCCACTGGAACAGGCTTTCCATCACACATCTTTAAGCTAAGCTCCTCCTGGGTAGTATATCCCCCGATTCCACCCCATGGTGTCAAATATTTGCATGATGAAATCAGGGATCTGTGTGCCACTTGTCAAGGAAGGCCAAGTGGGTTGTGTGGATGTGAACTGCATACCACTCTTAGAAAAACAGTTACAGCTAAGTAAAAACAGGTTACTCACCCGTAAAAGTAGTTCTTGGAGCCAGTATATGATGTACATCCACACTTCTGGCAGTGTTCCTTTCCCTTTAAGGCTTGCCAAAACATCTTCACGTTGGCTCCTCCCACCCACCCAAGTGGTAACTGCCTTGGCACCACCCAGTGACGTCAGATCTTACCCACTGGAAGCAAGACTGGTGTGCCACTTGCTGGGGAGGTCAGTTGGGTCAGTGTGGATATACATCATGTACACCTCCTACAACTACTGTTACAGGTGAGGTAACCTATTTTTCTAGGGATGTGGATATGATGTACTATCCACAATTCTGGCAGACTCCCAGCAGTTCTCTGGGAGGAGGGAGCAAGGCACACAGCCCCTATTTAGGGAATAGAGATTGGAGATCTGAGGCCCCAAAACCAGCATCCCGGCATGACTCAAGGTCGATGTGGTAGTGGTAAATGAAGGTGTGTGCTGACTTCCAGGTAGCAGCCCTGTATATTTATTGGATAGGGACATCCCTGGAAGCAGCCACCAAGACAGTGGTAGGATGGGTGGAAGGAGTCCTTGACTCTTTAGGAGGCTCCCTATCTGCCAACCTATAGTAGTGGTCGATGCAGGATCGATCCACCTGCCAACTGTCTGCAAGGTGCGGCTTCAGTGTAGGTGACAAATAGCTGGCGAACCTCTCCCTGAACTCCAGTCAAGCGCTGCCGCAGGTACAACGCATGGAGCCAGTACTCGGCCTCTGAGGTGTGGTTAGTAAAATATCCCGGGAGATTCATCACCTGGTTAAGGTGAAACTCAGACACTACTTGTCCCTATGGAAGGCCAGGTAAGAAGACTCCATGAGAGCACCTGGAGCTCACTGATCTTTCTGGCTGACATGACAGCCATCAGGAAGGTGGTCTTCCATGACAGGTGAGACATGTCACACTTGTGCATTGGTTCGAATGGCTTGTACATGAGGTTGGTTCACGTACTGGAGGGAAAATCTAGTCAAGGTCTTTGAAAAAGCACCAGACCACCTTCTCCTGCGCCACAAACGGCATATCAGCCCGTACCTGGTATGCAGAGATGGCTGCCAGGTGCACATTAAGGGTTGTCGACAGAAGGCCCAACTGAGAGAGAGACCAAAGGTAGTTGAGAATGCTAGCCACCAGGCAAGATAAGGGGTTGAGTCCCTTGCCCTGGCACCATAAGGAGAACCTTTCCCATTTGAAGGCATAACATTTTCGGGTCGACTCCTTCCGAGAAGCCTCGACCACAGTGAGGACATCAACAGAGAGACCCAAAGCCTGGGAACTCTAGCAGCTCAGGAACCAGGCTGTCACGTGCAGGGACTGAAGGTCCAGATGGAGTACCTTCCCCTGACTGCAAGAGAGCAGGTCCCGGTGGAGAGGAAGATGCCATGGCAGCCTGCTGCTGAGGCTGAGGAGATCAAGGTACCAGAACTGTCCAGAGCAACCCTTTTCCCTCCTGGCTTTGATCAGCACTTTGTGGAACAGTGGAAATGCAGGGAAGGCACAGAGGAGGCCTGGGGTCTAGGGCCTTGAGAAGCATCTCCCTGCAGCGTTCCCTGCTAAGGGGGGGTGGGCACAATATAGCCTCAGCTTTGCGTTCTCCCTGGAGGCAAACAGGTCCACCAGAAGGGTGCCCCAGTAGGAGAACAGGCTGTGTATTACCTCCAGATGGAGAGACCACTCATGAGACGCCTTGCCAAAAAGGCCGAGGGCATCCGCCAGCTGGCTGGAGAGACACTGGCCACATAGATGGTCAGGAGATTGATGTCCAGGCTGAGCACAAGGGTCCAGATGTGGGGAGCTTCCCTGCACAGTGGAAGAGAGTTCATCTTGCCCTGTTTGTTGAGGTAGTACATGGTAGTGGTGTTGTCCATCTGGACCTGAATGACCTGACCCCGAAGGTGCAGAGCAAAGGCTGTCAGTGCCAGACGAACTGCCCAAAGCTCTAGCAGGCTGACATGACATCAGAACTCCTTGGGGGGTCCTGTGGTCCCCCAGGTGGGCACCCCAGCCCATCAGGGAGGCATCGGTCGTGATGGTAACCATCGGCTCGGAGTAGACAAATGGGATCCCTTCCTGCAGATTTTCCAGATCTAACCACCACTGGAGGGTGTCCCACATCAGCTGGGTCACAGTGACTGGTGGTCGAAGTGACCCTGGTGCTAAGACCACTTGGGGGGCAAGCTCCCATTGCAGAGTGTGCATTCTCCATTGGGCCCAACGGACCATGCTGGTGCATGCCACCATGTATCCCAGGAGGTGAAGAAGTCCCGAGCAGGGCACAACTGCCCAACCTGAAATGATCGGGGAAAGAGGCCCAATCCACCGGAAGCTGAGCCCTGGCTCTGCAACAGTCGGACTCTGCCCTGATGAAGTGTATCACCGCCAAAAGTATGAGTTCCAACTTGGCCTCTTTGACGAGGAGGTCAAGGGACAAGCAGGTCTGGAGGGCCAGGTCCCTGGACTGCTCCACCTCCTTCCCCCTAGAGGGACCTGCTAAAAGCCAGTCATCTGGGTAGGGGTACAACCAGACCCCTCGGTGCCTCAGGTAGGCTGCCACCATTGCAATGAATTTGGTGAAGACCCTGAGAGCTGAGGACAGGCTGGGGGGTGTGTGGAACTCATAGAGAATCCCCTCTGCATGGAACCAGAGGAGCCAGCAGTAAGACAGACAGATTGGGATGTGGAAGAATGCATCCTGAAGATACAGAGAGCAAAACCATATGTTCTGCTCCAGAGATGGTATGATCCGAGACAGACTGACCATCCTGAAAGTGTGCAGCCGAAGGAATTTGTTCAGGTCGTGCAGATCTAAGATGGGGCACCAGCCCCCTCATTCGTTTTGGCACCAGGAAGTACCTGGAGAAAAAAACAGGGTGTACTGGAGAGTTCGAGACAGAAGTCACTTCCTCCATCTGGAGGAGCTGAACAATGTCTTCCTGAAGTGCTGACATCATGTCGGTGGACACCATGTCCTCCCGTGGGGCACAAGATCAGCAAGGTGGGTAAGCCTCATACTCTAGAGGCAGACCCTGACTGACCACCTCGAAGAACCACCTGTCCGTGGTGACAGCAGACCAGGTGGAAAGGAAGTGGCAGACCCGGCCTCCCACGGGAGGACCCAAAGGAGTCAGGATGAATGGTGAAGGCATCCCCCATCCTGTCACTGGGCAGGCTTGGAGGCAGAGGAGAGACCAGCTGTGGAAGCAGCGGGACCTCAACCTCCTGCTTTCCAGACGACCGAAGCAACTGACTTCTGCCAGGGATGCCAAGTCTGGGACTGTTGCCCAGCTGGGGACTGGGACGGCTTAGCCGCAGGAGCAAAGAGGAGCAGAAAGGGTTTCTTTCTTTGGACTTTAGAGCCCTTGGGATCCCTATGGGTAGAGGCAACAGAGTCCAGGGTGGCACTGGACTTCTCAATGCAAGTAAGGTGTCCTTCCAGCCCCGGCCCAAATCAGTCGGTGTCCAAGAAGCGGACATCTGCCAACTTGTGCAGGGTATCTGCCATAAAGGTTGAGATCCTCAGCCAAGCCCTGTGGTGCATGGCCACCGTGGCAGCCACAGACCGGGTGCTGGAGTCACCGCTCTCCATGACTGTCTGGAGCTGCTGCTTAGCCACCGCTCAGCCCTAGTCCCGGACTTGTTTGTCTATGGTATTCAAGTCAGTCAGGAGCTGGGGAAGTATCTCACTGAGAGTGCCTAAGAGGACATGAGTGTAGTGGGCCCATCAAAAGGACCGAATTCGCCTGCTAAAGGCTGAAAGAAGAGGCCGCATAGATCTTCTTGGCCATATGATCCAGTTTCTTAGATTCCTTGTTGGGAGGCTTATCCACATCCCCGACACTGCTGGTATGCCAAAAGACCAAGCTGGCCACCAGACCCTTGGCCAAGGGATGTTTGGTGAAACCAGACAGGGAACTGGTAGGGACCATATACTTGTGGGTCATCCGTGTCCATGGTGCAAGGCAAAAGGCAGGGTGCTGCCAAAGCTCCAGAGTAGGGCCAAGAATGACCTTGGCGACGGGGAAGGGTACCCCAGGGGAGTCACCCGGATTGGGAATTTTGGTTAAGGGGTACTTATCCCATTTCTGGAAGGGCTCCATCTGAAGACCCGTGGATTCCGAGATGGAGCGAAGCAGGCCTGCGAAAGAGGAGGGACCATGCTCCGTGGAAAAATACTCTCTTGACTCAGCGTCCGCTGGATGGGAGTGTAGTGAGGAGCCCTTGGACTCTGAGGATTCATTGATTAGTAGTCAACCGCCAAAGTCCCCGCTGACCCTACGGTGTCAGTCAGGAGTGACGGTGGCCGACAGCCGATGAGGAAGCCTGGGAGTGGTACAGGCATCCTTAGGAGGGGGCTCTCCTTTGGCTGCTTAGGCGGCAGCTTCACCTGGATGGGCAGAGAGGCCAGGATCGGCCAAGCCAGGGTAGGCTAAGGCCTTGGTGGCGGTAGCCACGTAATAGCCAGGGTGGAGGGTGGGACTGGCTTAACCCAGGTAAACATGAGCCGATGCCACATGAGCTCCTTGTAGCGCCAACACCTTTGCGGCAGAGCCTCTCATTTGAGGAGGAAGAAGAGGAGGAGTAGCAGCAATGCCACTTGTCCGAATGCTGAGAGCAGGAATGCCAATGCCAACATGGGCTGCACGACTCGAGGCTTCAGGATTAAGACCTCGACCTCGATTGTTGGGGACGCCGATGGTAGGGATCAGAAGGAGACTGTGAAAGCAGAGGATCCTCCTGGATTACCAGATCCTGAGGCATATGGACTGGATCAGCAGGCTGGTCTGACCCACCCCGAGAGGTGACAGACAGATCTGGAGTCCTAGAGATGGAGGTATCGGCCTCATCTAGTGAGAACATGTTGAACGGTCGAGAAAAATCTCGACAGGTTGGTCGACGGGCATCTTAACCACCTGGCCCAACGGGGAGATACTGGAGCCAGTAGCCTGGGCCAAAGGACTGACCATAGTCGAAACCTCCAGAGAAGCGCAGGAATCTGAGGCCCGAGAGTGCTTGCGAACACACAATCGATGGCGGGACTTCTTTTTAGGCTCCTCCTTCTTTGAAGATTTGGATTTTATGCCTTTAGAGGGGCCCTGCCCAAAGGTGGGAAGGGACTGGCACAAATCGGGAAATGCCCCTGTGAAGGTGGTGCCAAAAGAAAGCAGCACAAAGGCCAAGGCCAAAGCCAAAGAGGCATGCTCTCCGGCCTGAGCCTCAAACTCTTCAAGAGCCACCAGTTGTTCAGAGGACGCTGCAGCCATGGAGACTGCACAATCGGTATCCTTGGAGCAAACGGGGGGGATCCCGTTCATCTGGGCACCCTAAGAGAAGCCGAGCATGCTGGTCTTCTAAAGTTGAAGGATGCAAAGCGCGACAGAGGCCACACTCCTGGGGATTGCGTTCGTGGCCTACGCAGTAGACGCACATGGTGTGTGGGTTCATCCAGGACATCTTCTGTCCACACTCGCACTTCTTAAATCCTGTTGCTGACTTCGAGTCACCCATGTTGGAGACTGCAGAAATTGCCTGAAGATGAGATTTTTGCAAAATTTGCCAAGATTTGAATGCAAAGGGCCCACTCAGCACAGAGAGTGTGTAAGGAGAGAGCCTTCCTTCTTCCAGCGGAAAGGAAGATCTGACATCACAGGGCGGTGTCGAGGGAGTTACCACCCAAGTGGGTGGGGGAGAAGCCAGCTTGAAGACATTATGACAAGCCTTAAAGGAAAAGGAACACTGCCAGAAGTGTGGATAGTACATCATATCGATGTTTCTAGAACCTGTCTTTCTAGGGTGAAGATGCAGTTCACTATCCAGTCTCTGACAGACTCCTACCAGTTCTTTGGGAGAAGGGAGCAAGGTGCGCACCCTCCTTGGTGAACAGAGACTAGATAACAGAGATCCTAAAAGCAGCATCCAGACGGGACTCCAGGTCAATGTTGTAGTGGGAAATGAAGGTGTGTGCTGGCTTCCAGGTAGCAGCCCTACAGACCTCCTATATGGGGATGCCTCTGGAAGAAGCCACTGAGGCAGAGGTATATCTGGTGGGATGAGCTCTAAGCCCTACAGGAGGCTCCCTACCAGTCAATCTAGAGCAAAGGTTGATGCAGGACGCAATTCACCTGCCAATCATTTGCTTTGCTGCTGGTCTGCCAAGTGCGGCTTCGGCGTAAATTACTAACAGCTGGCGAGCCTCACTCCAAACTCCAGCCATGCGCTCTTATGATGAGAGAGTGCCTTCTGCAGGTCCACAGTATGGAGCCTGCAGTCTGACTCTGAAGAAGAGTTGGTAAAATATACCATACAGTTTACCACCTGATTAAGGTGGAATTCTGATACTACCTTTGGGAGGAACTTCGGGAGGGGACAAATGATGACCTTGTCCTTGTGGAAGACCAGATAAGGAGACGCCAATGAGAACTCTTGGAGCTCACTAATACTTCTTGCTGGTATAATGGCTACCAAGAAGGTGGTTTTCCATGATAGGTGTGACAGCTAGCACCTGTTCATAGGCTCAAATGGCTTGCCCATGGGCATACCCAGCATCTGCAGTAGGTCCCAAGGTGGTGCTGAATCACGCACCAGCAGGGACAGATGATACAGGCCTCTGAAGAGGCACCTAACCACCTTCTCATGGGCCACCATTGGCTTACAAACCCGCGCCAAGTAAGCAGAGATCGCTGCCAGGTTCACCTTAGGGGTTGTCACTCACAATCCCAGCTTAGAGAGGAACCAGAGGTGCTCCAAGATACTTGCCACTTGGCAGACAAAGGGATCAGGCTCTTTGTCCTGGCACCACATGGAGAATCTCTTCCACTTAAATGCGCAGTATTTGCAAGTCGACTTTTTGGGAGGCCTCCACAACATGGAGCACTTCTTATGGTAGACCCAAGGGTTGAACTCTAACTACTGAGGAATCAGGCCGAGAGATGCAAGGATGTCCCCTGTTAGCCTGTCTGCAGATCTGGGCGAAGAGACAACTGCCATGGAGGTTTTTCTGCTGAGGCTGAGGAGAGCTGGGTATCAGAACTGTCTGGGCCAGTATGGAGCTATCAGCATTGTCCGTGCCTTGTCCTTCCAAGCCTTGATGACCACCTTGTGGAGCAAGGGAAAGAGAAGGAAGGTGTGCACAAGGACTGGGGTCCAGGGCCTTGCAAAGGTATCCCCAAGTGTCCCCAACGGTGGGGGTGGGGGCCCCAAAACAGCCTCAGTATGGTGTTCTCCCAGGGAGGTAAACAGATCCACCAGTGGAGTGCCCCACCGGGGAAACAGATGGTTCACCACCTCCTCATTCAAGGATCACCCATGTGCCATCTCTCCTACCTGGCTGACAGCATCTGCCAGCTGAGTGTGAACGCCCATAACATGGATCTCCAGGAGATTTGCACCCAGGCTGCACACGAGGGTCCAGGTGCAGCAGGCTGCCCCTAACACAGGGGAAGGGAGTGTGTTCCGCCCTGCCTGCTCAGATACAACATGGTCGTGGGTTGTCTGCTTGGACCTGTATGACATGACCCCCCTAACTAGAGGAGTGAATTCCATCACAGAAAGTCACACTGCATGGAGCTCCAGCAGGTTAATGTGGTGACTGGACTCCCATGGTGACCAGAACCGGTGGGGTCTGTGGTCTTCCAGGTGTGCTCCCCACCCCACCAGAGACGTGACTATCGTGAGCATGCTGGTCAGCTCTGGGCAGACAAACAGGGTTCCTTCTTCCAGATGTTCCAGGATGGGCAACCACTGGATGGTGTCCCACATCGGCTGGGTCACTGTGACAGGCTAGTCCAAGTGGCCTAGTCACTGGGACCATTGACGCCCTAACTCCCACTGCACGTGGTGCATCCGCCAGCAGATCCTAGGGACCACGCTGATGCAGGACACCATGTACCCCAGCAGCTGATGGAAATCCCAGGCAGGGCGCGAGAACAAAACCTGAAATGATCAAGCAAAGGAGGCAAGATCCAGAGCCCGGTGAGCAGGGAGGCAGGCTTTGACTGGCAGGGAGTTTAATTCTGCTCTGATGACGTTGATCACCACAGGCACAAGTCTTGGCAGGTCTGAAGAGTCAGATCTCTGGACATCTCAACAGTGTCTTTGGATGACCTGGCCAGCAACCAGTCATCCAGGTAGGAATACACCCTGACACCTTTGCACTGCGGGCAGGCTGCTATCACTGCCATGCACTTGGTGAAGCTCGGGGCACATATGAGAGACCAAAGGACATGACATGGAACTGGTACAGCAACCCTTCCCCACAGAACTGGAGGTACTGATGGTGGGACTGATGGACTGGGATGTGGAAGAATGCATCCTGGAGGTCCAGGGAGCAGAACTACATGTCCTGCTCAAAAGACAGAATGATCTGATTCAGGCTGACCATCCCCAAATTGTGCTTCCACATGAACTGATTCAGATCGTGCAGATCCACTATGAAGTGCCAGCACCCTGCCCGTTTCAGAACTAGGAAGTACCTGGACACATAAGCCCAACTCGCAAGAGCATCCGGAACACAGGCTACGGCTCCTTTCATTAGGAGCTGAGCGATGTCCTCACAAAGGCAGACAATGTGTCCTGCAACACCCTGGACTCCAGAGAAGCATGGACTCAGCAAGGCAGGAGAGTCTTAAAGTCCAGAGGCAGCCCTCTGCCTACCACTTTTAACACCGACTTGTCCACTGTGACAGCAGACCAACGTAATAAGAAGTGGCACAAGCAACCTCTGATGTGGAGTGCAGAGAGGGACAGAACAGGTGGAGGGATAACATCCCCCCAACCTGCCACTGTGCAAGTTTTGCAGGGACACCTGCCACTGCGGCCAGAGGGGCATGACCACCCTTACCCTTGCCTCTCTTGGGGCCCTGGCCACTGAACTTGGGTTTCAAGCAGCAAGCCTGGTACCCTTGCTGGGGTTGCTGCCGAAGAAGCTGTGGCTGAAAGGGATGAAAACGAAAAGCTTTTTTCTGTTACTTATTCAATGAACAAAAGATTCAGTATCTTCAGAGGGACAGAATAAAGCGGGAAGAATTTCTGTATTGGTCAACTATACTCAAAGATGGAACAAAGCACATGTCTTTGCTGTATAAAATATTACTCCAGGCGAGAGGAGGGTATAATCTCTTGAAAATAAGACATAGATGGCGGGCAGAAGCAGAGATGGAGATTTCCAATGTGCAATGGACTAGCTGGTTAGCAGGAGGATGGAAAGTCTGTGCTTCACGGAACTGGAAGGAGTTCTGCTGGAAAATTTTGCTCAGTTTTTTCATGTTCCCACAGTCACCAGGCACTTTGGCACCACAGTATCTGATAGGTATTGTAGGGGCTGTGGAGAGCAGGGCAGACATTTTCATATTTTGTGGTCATGTCCAAAGTTCTCCACATTGTGGATAAGCATTCAGCGTGAACTCTCCAGGATCTGGGGGGTGGATGTTCCAGACACCTCTCAGTATTTCTTGCTGGGGGCATGGGTGGAAGGGATTCATCCCAAAAAAAGGGTAGAAGGGTTTAAATGTATGGTGCTAGCAGCTCTCAAAACACTGACATCACACTGGCTCAGTCCCATAGTGCCAAGGGTAGAAGAGTGGAAGGCAAGGGTGTTTGGGATTTATAACATGGAGCAGCTTACAGCCTGGCGTGCACCTCATAGGGGATAGTTCAACGAGGCCTGGCAGCCTTGGGTTGTGTACACAATGCATGGAGATGGCCACTGCCATTGCATGGACACAGCAATCCACCATGTCCATGGCTGCCTGGAGCTGGTGCTCAGTCAAAGACTGACCTTGGTTCTGAACCAGTTTCACCAGCAACTGCTGTTTATCAGGGAGGTGAGGGAGGATAACATCGAGGACTCCCAACAGGGAGAGACTGAAGATGATCATCATGATGGAGTAACATGTCACGGAGACACAAGGATGCCATGGCATACATCTTTTTAGTGGTGTGGTTAATCTTTCTGTACTCTTTGTCCAAAGACTTGTCCACATCCCCTTGACCCCAAAATTTACAGAAGGCCAAGTCAGAGTTCAGTCTTTTGGCTGAAAGGTGGTCTGAGAATCCTGAAAGGGACCTGACAGGGATTGCATACTTGTGGACCATACAGGTGGAGGGTGCTGGACACTGCCAAAGCTCCAGGGCCAGTCTCAATATGGCCTCAGCCATGGAAAAGGCAACTCTCTGGGATTCGTCCCTGTCTAAAATGTCCATGAAAGGGTACTTTGCCCTCTTTTGGACAGGCTCCAGATGGACATTAAAGGACTCTGATATGAGTCGGAGGAGAGCCCCAAAGGACACCAGACCATGGTTGGTGGTTAATTCCTTGACCAAAGCCTCGGGCAAGGATACAAGTCCCGAAGGGAGCCATGGACCAGCCACCTGAGACATTTTAGAACTCCTAAAAATGGCCCTTAACTGTTTCTCACCACAGATAACCTGAGTATCTTCGGATTGGGTGATCTTCATGACAACCAACCTGGCAAGCTGGTTGCCAACTGGACCTCCTTGGTCGGTGCACCCACCTTCAAATGCGGTGGCGGTGGTTCCAGCCTCAGGGGTGTGGAAGCACTTGCGTTGCATGAACCAGCAAGGGCATAACTGCTGGCTGCCAGGCAACCGAAGATCTAGGTGGTGAAGCTTTACTTCACCCTGCAGTGGCCCACTGTTGCCAAAGAAGCTCCTTGTAGCACCAGCACATTTTCTGCCAGTGCCTCTCCTCACCCGAGGATGAGGAGTTTGAGGAGTGCCGATGTCTTCCAGTCGAACGGGATAGAGTGTGGAAGCACCTCAACTGAGACCTCGAACACCAGCTAAATGTCAAGGAGAGTCTTCCAGCTGGTCATGGTAGTCCACATGCCTCACTATGTTCAGCAAGAGATGCTTCAAAGGCTTGATCACCAGTGGAGGCTGCTCCCTAGGTGACCCAGTCGGGAATACTGATCGAATTACGTCCCCTTGAGCGAGGACTGGGAGACCCAGGGTCTTGAAGACTGAATCTTTAATCTCATCTGACAGGTTCAAGGAAAATCTCCATGACCTGCTTAACCGGAGTCGAGGTAGATAAACTGGACAGGAGTACCAAGGAGCCCTCAACCTTACCCTCAACTCAGATGGTTTCAATCACTGTCGCACGGTCAGGAGAGTCGAGGGATCGAGAGGACCTCAATCTCTCCTGATCCCACATCCGGCACCGACTGTGCATGCGTTTCTTGTTGTGGTGGGCCGGACTCTTCCCCCAAGGTCTGGAGCGCCATGTACTGTGATCCGTCTTTGAAGAGGCAGGCTACAGTTACCATATTTAAAGAGAAGTCTTCTCAGCTGTGCTAGAAGGGACGGGCCATTTGCCATCTGCTAAGGAGCACTGTACTGTGTGGACAGTGGCTCTGATGGGGTTCGGACCTAGAAATACTCGAGTCACTGTGAGTGGTGGCAGCATACCCAGCTACCCTTGCAAGCATCAGAAGGGCTGAGAAAACTGGTAATGGTCACAGGCTGAGTTATGGGAGTGAACCAGTTTGTAACAAGCTGCAATTGAACATAGAAACATAGAAGCTGATAGCAGATAAGGACCACAAGGCCCATCCAGTCTGCCCATTTTTTTTTACATTATGAATGCGCCATAGGCCTTTACTCTGTCAAAGGCCTATTTATTCATCCTCATCTGTATTGTTCCCTTGTGCCTATCCCACGCCTGTTTGAAGCCCTGCACTGTATTCATATCCACTACTTCCTGAGGTAAACCGTTCCACGCATCCACCACCCTTTCTGTGAAAAAGAACTTCCTCACATTACCCTTTAATCAGCCTCCCTATAATTTCATGCTGTGTCCTCTTGTCCTGCTAGTTTTCTTATATTGAAACATGTTAGATTCTTTCACCTTGTTAATGCCCTTAAGATATTTGAATGTTTCGATCATATCACCTCTCTCCCTCCTTTGCTCTAGGGTATACATATTGAGCTCCGTTAATCTGTCCTCATATATATTTTCTGATGCAGTCCTTGCACCATTTTGGTTGCCCTTCTCTGGACTGCCTCCATTTTGTTAATGTCCTTGTGCAGGTGCGGCCTCCAGTACTGCACGCAATACTCCAGACAGGGCCTAACCAGTGTCTTGTAAAGTGGGATTATTACCTCCCTCTTACAACTTGTGATACCCCTACTAATACACCCAAACATCCCTCTAGCCTTAATTACTGGTTTAGTGGTCTGTTTGGATGATTTCAGGTCATCTGTGATGATAATACCCAAGTCTCTTTCTTCCCTTGTGACTGCCAGCAACTCCCCTCCCAACCCATAGGTAGCTTCAGGGTTTCTCTTCCCTATGTGCATGATCTTGCACTTCTTTGCGTTAAACCCCAGTTGCCACTCATCTGACCACTTTGTCAGCTTTTCCAGATCTCTTCTCATTCTGCCCACACCATCTAGATCATCTACTCTGTTGCAGATCTTGGTGTCATCTGCAAACAGGCAAACCTTACCCTCCAGTCCATCTGCAATGTCACTGATGAAAATATTGAAGAGAACTGGCCCCAGGACTGATCCCTGAGGCAACCCACTTGTGACTTGCATCTCTTCTGACTGTATACCATTTACCACCACTCTCTGTATTCTGCCTGCCAACCAGTTTGCCACCCAGTTTACCAACTTCTGACCCACCCCAAGCCTACACAGCTTATTAATCAATCTTTTATGTGGAACAGTATTGAAAGCTTTGCTGAAGTCAAGGCAGGCAACATCAACTGCACCCACTTGGTCCACCACTCTGGTTACCCAAAGAAATCTATGAGATTAGTTTGACAGGACCTTCTTGTTGTAAACCCATGCTGTCTTGGATCCTGTGCTTCTATGGATTCCAGGTGTTGCACTATCCTTTCCTTAAGGAGTACCTCCATAACCTTGCCCACTATTGAGGTAAGACTGACTGGTCTGCAGTTCCCTGCCACCTCCCTGATGCCACTCTTGTGCAGCTGGATCATGTGAGCCCTTCTCCAGTCTTCTGGGACCTCTCCTGTGCTCAGAGACCCACTAAACTGTTCTAATAATGGCTCTGCTAGTTCCACTCTTAGCTCCTTTTGTACCCTGGGATGTATGCCATCAGATCCCATTGCCTTGTCCACCCTGAACTTGGCGAGCTCTTGCAGAACCCTTTCTTTTGTGAAGGGACTTGTGCACACCTCCCTCCCCGTGTCCATGGTGCTGAGCTGGGGACCCTGCCCTACTGTCTCCTTAGTAAATACTGAGAAGAAGTATCTATTTAGGATAGATGCTTTTTCTTGGTCCTCCTCCACACACTTCCCCTTATCCCCTTTGATCTAAGCAATACCCCCTCTGGACTTTCTCCTTTCACTAATGTATCTATAGAAAGTCTTGTCCACTTCTTTTACTATTCATGCTAGTGTTTCCTAAGTTTTGGCCTTTGCCTTCCCTGCTTCCCTTAGGGAAGTCTTGAATGCCTCCCTCCTTCCCGCTGCATTCCCTTATATTTCCTGAAAGCTCTCACCTTTTCTGCAGCTGTTTTTGAGAACCAAAGTGGTTTCCTCCTTCTTTTGCTCTTGCCTTTCTCCCTAACACAATGGGATGTTGCTTCAAGTATTGCTTGCCCACTTTGCCTGTACCCCCTCACCTATATTTCTTCTTGCCAGGACTAGCTTAACTCTTGTTGGTCATCTTATCAAAGTCTGCTCCTCTGAAGTCCCATAATTTTGCCTTAGAAAGGGATGATTTAGTTCTAGTGGCCAAACTGAACCATACCATGTGATGGTCACTGGCCCCAAGGTGACCTTCTACCTGGAGATCTGTGATCCTTTCCCCATTAGTCAGTACTAGATCCAGGAGAGCCCTGTCTCTTGTGGATTGTTGTACCAATTGTTTGAGGCCCTCCCCCTGTAGGGAATCCATTATGTGCCTAGTCCTGGCAGATGTTCCTGCTGGTATTGACCAGTCTGTGTCTGGCATGTTGAAGTCTCCCATTATCAGAACCCCTCCTTTAGCTGTCATGTTTTGTATGTCTTCTAACAGTAATGTGTCTATGTCCTTCCCCCTAGTCTGGAGGCCTGTAGACAACCCCAGTTCGTATGGCTGTCCCATTTCCTGTTTCCAGGGTCCCACAGTTCTTCTGACTCCTTATATGTATTCTGAATTTCTGTAGCTTTGATATTAAGAAACATATATACCAAAAAAGTTTTGAGTACTCACAAACCTCATAAAAGGGACGTCCAAGCTCAATGCTGATTACATCTTAGTTTATTGTACAATGAACGAGCAGACAACCAGTCCTGCCTGACATGTTTCAGACAAACGTGTCCTTTATCAAAGGCTGAGGACTTAAAACACGCATATCATATAAATACTTAAAATCCATCATGTGACATAGTAACATCCCCATAACACTCAATGTTCGTTGGTTAAACAGCCATTAAAATTTTTTTAAAAGGTAATTAATAGCTGCCCATTAATATTCAAATCAATCCCCTAGATAGTGATACTTTAAACATAATAAAAATGTACCAATAAATACCAACACCATGAAATATATGTGCAACATCAGTATTGATAAAAACTATTTATCCGCTGCCCGGCTCTCCTGCATACAAGACTCTGAGACCCTGAACAGGGCTTTTACCGCTGCCGTGGCGCAAGAAGCGGCTCCCCTGGCCAGACAGACATTCTCTCAGCCGCTGCCCGGCTCTCCTGCATACAAGATACGGTCCCATCTGGACCAATCAGGAAGCAAGTGCTCCCCTGGCCTCTGCTCTGACTAGCTGTGATAACTTCATTTCTGCCAGCATTCCTTGGTGCTTTTTCTTAATTTTAAATTGCACTAGTCTAATTCTGTACTGCCTGTGTGAAATACCTGCAAATTGTTAAAAGTTTAGCAAGTGATACAGCTCTTTAGAGGGCTAATTGTAAAGCTTTTACTGATTAACTGCTGTGCTCAGAACTTTGGGTGCCTCACCCCCTCCCTTTTGACTCTACAAATCTAAACCCTTTAATCTTCACCCCCTGCTGCTTTGTCCCTCCCCACTTGCTGTCTACTTAACCTGTCCTTTGTCTCCTCTCTCCCCAGACTCTCAGCCCCTGATCAGGGCTTATACCGCTGCCGTGGCGCAAGAAGCGGCTCCCCCGGCCAGATGGCATTCTCTCAGCCGCCCCCCGTGTTCCGCTGCCTGGCTCTCCTGCATACAAGGTAAGGTCCCATCTGGAACTTTCCCCGCCCGTGCTTCACGCTGTCTACCACCTTCCCTAGCTCGACAGTTACTTACATAGCTACTGCCTGGCTCAATTCTTCTTTTTTTTTTTTATCAGTCCTGTTTCCCATTGGCTGCTTATACACTACCACCACTAGAGGCCGCTGCTAACTTTAGTCTCTACTAGTGGCCACAGTTCGCTACGCTCACACCATTCCTCTGACTAATCTCCCTTCCTTGCCTGTTATCATGGAACTCTGGCAGGCTGTCAAACACAGGTACCTACTCCTGGCATTGACCCTATTAATACTGCCAACGCTTCTCACACAGCCACACACGGACCCTCCCACCATGACTTTTATAGGTATGGTGGTAAACAATATGGCTAGCTTCACTGGAACCCATCACTTCCCTGACCCTGGGCTCCTCCCTCACTACCTCGAGATCCCCTGTGCGACAATTACCTCCCTGCCTGAACGGCTCCCTACCCTCCAAAAAATGGCGGCTTCTCCCATGTTCCTCTCGCCCCCATCTCTAACCTCCAAAAGACTTTCCCATGGCCCACACAAAACAAACAAGCACCACCATCTTCTCCTACTGCTGCTACTCCTAGCTTCTGGCGATTTCCACCCTAATCCTGGACCTCGTACTGCTATGAAGCCAACTGGTGCCCAACCTGACACTACTCCGCTTACACTCCCACACGGCCTTAAAATAATCCACCTAAACATAAGAAGTCCTGCTCCCAAAATCTCCCTACTACAATCTATGGTGCATTTACATACTCTTGACATCATCGTGATCTCTGAAACCTGGCTGTGAAATAACATCCGTGACCAAGCTGTCTCTATCCCAGGCTTTCCTATCACTAGACAGGATCGGAATGAGAGAGCTGGTGGTGTGGCTATTTACACCTCCTCTTCTCTCCAGTTCATCCCTACCTTTACCGCCTCTACCCATGCTTCTCATGAGGCCCTTCTTATTAAAATCTTCTTTCCCTACACTGCTCCTTTTCTCGTTGCTGGTGTTCATTGCCGTCCAGGGCAGCCTCATGTAAATGTCACTGCCCTCCTTACGAAGCTCACTATCCTGGCCATCGGGGGCAAACTTTATATCTTGGGTGACCTTAACTGGCTGGTCCCATCACTGGCCCCTACCCATACCTCTACTGAAGCCTTGAATCTTAGTCAACTTATCCAAGAACCCACTCGCTTAAACAACTAAACATTAAACCACTCCCTGCTCAATCTTGTCCTCACTTCCCACCTGCATAGAATAGTATCCTCTGGTCTCCTACCGGATTCTATCAGCAACCATCACATGACCTTCATGGTGCGAAAGATCCAAAGGACTAAACACCCACCTAAAATAATTCTCACTAGACCCTATGCATCTCTCGACCTACAAGCTCTGCTCTATGACCTCACTTCCACTGACTGGTCCCCCTCACCTCAGCGGCCTCAGCTGACATAGCCCTTGACTCTTTCAACACCAAGTTCCTCCACATTTGGAATTCCCATGCCCTGCTCCGCAAAACAAGGGTTCGAGGTGGGCATCTCCCCTGGGTCACACCTGAATTCCTGGCTTGCCATCGTGCTTGTGACATTGTGTGGCATCAGGCTAAAGCTACCCGCTGCCAACAAGATCTCCAACGCTACCATGAACTTCAGAATGGCTGCACTAAAGCAATCTGCCTAGCTAAAGCTGATCACTTCAAATCAAACTCCTATCTAATACAAACAATCCGGCCAAATTCTGGAAGGTCGTTCACTCCCTTTTCTCTCCGATCGCTAACCCTCCACCCCCTACCCTCAAGTTCAACCAATCTATCTTTTCTGATCCTATGGTTACTGCAGAATGCTTTAACTCCCACTTTTCTACCTGCGCCTCTTCTCTGCTGGGTTCCCTACCAGGCTCCTCCAATGGTCTGGTATCCTCCCCCCCCCCAACCCCTCTCTTCTCTATTGCCCCGCATGCCTCCACTCAGCCCTCTCTCATCCCTTCCCCCTTTGCTGCACTCCACCCTCCTCACCCTCCCTACCTCTTCCATTCCTCCCAGTTCTCCTTTCTCCTGCCTCCCCTGGCACCACCCTCCAGGCACTCCTTGGCCTCAATCCCTCTAAAGGCTCCTCTCCTGATGGTCTAAATCCTAGACTCCTCTCCCCCGCTCCTCCTGCTACTGCCTACCCACTCTCTCTCATACTAAACCTCTCTTTCATGACAGCTTCTGTTCCCTCAGTATGGAAACATGCAGTTGTGCTCCCACTCCCTAAGGGGGGGGTGACTCCTCAACACCTGGCAAACTATCGACCTATCTCTCTTCTACCTACCCTAGCTAAACTACAAGAACACACAGTCCTCAACCAGCTCTCCTCCTTCCTATCTGACTCTGGGTTCTTCACTCCATTCCAATCTGGATTTCGGAAGTCATATTCTACTACCACTTCTCTGTTGAGACTAACTGAGACCGTCTACTCTGACTTTGACAAAGGTCACATTACCTCAGCCATCTTTGTTGATCTGGTGAAAGCCTTTGACACTGTCTCACACCCCCTCCTCTTGAACTGCCTCTCAGCTGCTGGTCTTTCCCTTTCTGCCACAGGCTGGTTCAATGCATATCTGTCCGCTAGGTCTCAATCAGTTAAAACTGCCGATGTCACCTCTTCCCCCTTGCCCATAACTACCGGTGTTCCCCAGGGTTCGGTGCTTGGCCCCATTCTGGTTTCCATTTTTTTAAATGATATCCCCCAGGCCTGCTCAGCTTCCAGCATCCACATGTATGCTGATGACACAGTTCTATTTACATCTTTTACTATTTACATAGTCAGTGTCAGTGGCTCAGTAGGTAGCACACTCGCCTCTGAGGCCGGGAGATCAGAGGGCTGTGGGTTCAGTTCCCACATCTGGCACTTGGGTTAATATCCCAGTACTGACACTGTAGTGCGGCAAAAGAGGGGTGCTGCACTTCTGAGGTGCGTCTTTCGGATGAGACGTTAAACCAAGGTCCCATCTGCCTGGATTGGTGGTAGTTCAGGTGGATGTTAAAGATCCCATGGCACTTATCGAAAAGAGTAGGGGAATATTTGATTAAAGTAACATCAAAATAACATCAAAAATCAAAAGTACATATCGTGCTAACTGCACTTCACAAAACATTACACACAGTAAATTAGAAACCAATAATTACCAGTAGTGTTACTTCACACCATTACACAGAAATAAATGAAATCAAACAATTATTATTGTCATACATTCACTAAAGCATTTCCAAAGTAAGTATTAATCTATCTTACTATCGTACAGAAATAATAATACTAACAATAATACTTTCTTCCTTCAAACTATACAGTATAAAAAACTGAATGATCAAAAAAACATCTTAATAAACCCAGCAACAAGTTATTCCTAAACAACAAAAGGAGAGGGGGAAAAAAAACAGTACGGAATTATCCTAAATAAGTAAAAAAGGAAATCCCAAAGTAAAACAACAAGCGCTTTTCATATATCCCACCATCCCCTTGTAAACAAAAAGGTCTTATTTATATTTAATAAATTTCGAAAATCCTTTCCACCATTCCCTCACCTTCCTCGAGGAGAAGAATGCTGTGTCATGACTATAAATCCTGAACACAGCCCCCTGGATCAATCTCTGGACAGTGTCATGAGGCATCAGTTTTGATAAAGTACCACTGGCACCTACTTGCCACAAGTAATATATCAATGTACTACAGAAAATCTGTAAAGTGTCCATATGATATAATAACCGGAATTGTGTAGCATGACCCAACACTAATGTGTCATAATTCATACATTCTAACCATTTCATATGCCATCGTACTGCCAGGAATTTCCATAGGGTGCTAGCATATGAACAAGTAAAAAGAAAGTGGTCCACCGTTTCCTCTTGTGCCACACACTCCAAAAACGGACAATTCCGTTCCTGTATTGGTTTATGTTTGGCATTCCTCGGACTCAATTCGACCATATACCATAAGCCATAAGGTTTCCACATATAAGGAGAGGTAACCTTGGGTTATTTAATTTTCTTAAGACAACATCCACATATCCCATAGGGCAGTTCTTAAACACTGGCTCACTAGGATATAATTGAAACATTACAGATTTGTACAACTGTGGACCTGCACTAACTTTGACGACCTGTGCCTCCAACCCCCATTTAAATAATTTTTTTGCAATTGGTACAAAATATTTCGGGAGTAACAACGTAGGAATCGGTTTTGGGGGTCTACCAACCCAAAGAGTATAATACCTCCCCATTACTTGTCTGTGTAACAATCCAACTCTTCCCATGGTTACCCCCAACCCCAGTTTAATATTGGTTGAAATAAATAAGGTGGCAAAAAAAACAACCGGATCTATCATCCCTAGACCACCTTTCTGTTTTTCCAAATATGTAAAATGTCGCTTAATCGGATTGAGCCTACTACCCCATAACATCTGAAAGAACAGACTATATATTCGGGGTTCCAAGAGTAGTGGCAAAGGAAAAATCAGCGCCATATACAATAACTTTGGAACAATGAATTTCTTAATAATCGAAACCCGTTTAATTTTATTCAGTTTCCATTGTTTCCAAATACTAATCTTCCGTTCTATGGACGTCAATACGGACATCCAATTAAGATCTGGCACATTTCTCGGCCCATATAACAATCCTAAGATTTTAATTGGATCACAAGAAAGACGAAGACCTTGCACTATCAATTCAGGTATACCATCCATTCCAATAAATACACCTTTACTTTTATTCCCGTTTATAGTGGAATTTGCCAATACTGCAAATTCATCCATGAAGTCTAAAAAAAAAAGTAACTTGTGAACTATCGGAGGAGAAAAAAACACATAAATCATCAGCATAAGCTTGTATATACCACTTATCCACATCAGAAGTCCAACCTATTCCTTCCCACCGAGGGTTTTGTGTTATTGATCTAATTAATGTGTCAATCGTGAATGCATATAACTGGGGACTTAAAGGGCAACCTTGCCGTACCCCAGTTGGAACATGAAACCCCTCCCTTATCTCAAGTTGTATCACTGGATGTGTAATTGCCGAATCATAAATCGATCTTATAATGTGTATGAAAACTTCTGGAATCCCACACTTTCGTAAGGTTGCACATAAAAAAGGGTGATATACTCTATCAAAAGCCTTCATTTGATCAACAGAGACAATGCATCCCGAAATCCTTTGAACCCCCGCTAACGCCACAATGTCTCTCAAGACATATGAGCCTGATGTATGTTTTCCCAGGCACTCCACAAAACTGATATGGGAAAGCACTATAACCGCTAACTGTTTTAACCTAGTATTCAAAATACTCATAAATAATTTATAATCAGAATTCAGTAGAGTAATTGGTCTCCAGTTATTTAAGTCAAATTTATGCATACTGATTTATATAAAAATCAGCAGCCCTTCTGCAAACCAACTTGGAAAATCAGACATACTCATAAATGCGTTAAACACTAACACCAAACATTTGGCAAATTCCACCGGAAAGGCCTTATATAAATCTGATGTCAAACCATCAATCCCAGGGGAAGTTCCTGTTTTTGGTTTTTTAATGGCATTAATTATTTCCTGTGCCGTAATAGGCTGAATCAACACTGATGAATCAAACCCATGGTATAGTACCTCAATCCGGGTTAGAAAGTCCGAAATATTCTGAGCATTCGGGGGCCTCACTGGCTTATACGCCAAAAAAAATTGTTTAATAATAGAATAAAGTGACTGCTGATCTTGTACCAGTAGACCCACCTGATTCCGGAGTGTATTCAAATGTGTGGATTGTGTATAAATTTTAAAGGCGTCTTATGGATCACCTCCTGGCTGCTTCCTGATCCCGTAACGCAACTGAGCATTAAGGGTACTAGCCCTATTATACTGAACTTTCAAAAGCTGATCTTTCAGCATCCTAATTTGTGAATCATAATCAAAAGTGGAAATATTGGCAACCGAAAATAAGTAATACAATTGCTGTCTTACTTTTAAATAGTGTAGAAAATCATTATTTGCCTTGGCTTTCCCCTGCTGTTTTAATAGGTGACAAATGTCGTCTTTAGAATCCTTCCACCACTCGCCCATAGAGCTATATAAAATTGCTACCGACAGTCGTGCCATCAGCAATGAATGAATTTTATTCAATACCCCTCTCGAGTTCAGCAATAAAGGATTCAACTTCCATCTTGCCTTCTGACTTATCAGTCTGGCAGAAAGAGAAATGGTGCAAAGTAACATCAGATGGTCAGAAAAGGACACTGGACATGTTGCAAATGTAAAGGGAATGTTGTTAAATAAAAAAATATAATCAATTGTGGAAGTAAACCGATTCCTTTTATACGTAAACTTGGGCCCTGAACTTTGTCTACTACTGCCATTAATTAAACCGGCGGAATGTATCATTTTATAAAAGGCTCTAGTATCACAATAAATCTTTTTCCCCACTCCCCCTTTCGGAGCCCCAACATCTAACAAAGCACAGTTAAAATCCTCACACAAAAACACCTCCAGTGATGTCAGCAAATAAGGTTGTAACATATTACAGAGTGCTATCCTTTCTGCTTTAAGCTGAGAACCATACACGTTAATAAACCGACAAGACCTGGATTTCCACAGACCATCTAAAATCATCAACCATCCTGGTATCAGATCCATCAACCTGATTAAAGAAAAGTCGTAAGAATGGAATAGAAACCCTATTCCATCCGCCGACTGCTGCCCAAAAGACCAATAAGACAGGCCCCAGCACCATTCACGTTGAAAACACCTAGCTTGTTCCATAGTATACATCCAAGTTTCCTGAATTAAGCAGACATCAAGCCGTGTAGAATGAATCAAGTCAAACTATCTGCCGTCTCTTATAATTCAATATACTATGGACGTTTACCGAACCTAACCGAAATTGCAGCATGCCTAGTCAAAGTTAACCCATCACCTATCTTTCTTCCTCCTTTTCTTTTTTTTTCCTTTATAATCCTCCTGTAGTCGTAATGAGGAAGGCGGACTATCCGTCGTCAGCTGGGAATCATCCTCCAGGCAATCCATATCTGATTCCCCCCACTGACTGGTCAACAAGGCAAAGGAGTTACTGGTTTCCACTTCCATGACCGGCTGCTGTGGAAGACTTTTAACATTCCTGGAGGATTGTCGAACAACAGCCACCACTGGAGCCGGAAAGGTCTCCTGTTGCTGCTATCCTTCTACCGTCAAGGCTTCCCCCGGATCCGGTTCTAAAGGATCCTGTTCGTGACTTGCTACCTCTGCTACCTTTCCACTCATTGCAACAACTGAAGACAAGTCTTCTATTGGCTGTGGGGAACCAACGGGAGCCATCCCTATCAACAAATCCTGTGCTTTTTGTATTAATAAATCTGGGCTACCACAACAACCTTTATTTTTGGCCGCCCATGTACAATCAGCAAACACATGCCCTGTCTCGTCACAAAGATCACACTTCGTGAAGTTAGCACACTGAAAGGAAATATGCCCTACTTCACCGCAGTTATCACATCTTGGTTTGTCGCAAGAGCTTGATAAATGAGTCCTAGCCCCACATTTATAACATGCTCGTGGTTGTCCCGCATAAAAACACACCCCTCTATCCCTCCCTAATAAAAAGGAATTAGGAATGTGCTCAATACCTGCCTCTGTTTGTCTCAGTTTCACTTTAAAGCGTAACCCCTGTCCAAAATTGTTCGAATCCAGAATTGCTTCAGGGGCACTCTGATTTCACATTTTGGCCTAGCCAGTAAGTGATATCATCGAATGAACCCCTTCGTTTCTAAACATGACAGTGACATACTTAATTAAAGGTTTCGTTAAAGGTATCACTAGAAAGGGAGTCCATAAGGGGGAAAATTTAACCTGAGTATATCTTTTCCAAAACATGTCAAGAGCATAAGCGGAACGAAAACTAACATCAAAGTTGTCCTCCCCCGAAATATTGATAAATGCAAACACTTCCCTAGGACAGAAGTGTAAAGAATCCTTCAATAAACATTTACCCACATACTGTCTATCAGGTCGAACCTCCAAACCTCCTTTATATCGAATACGCACCGCATTCCTGCAAGGTGCAGCATCCTGTTTAATTTTGGAAAATAATTCTGACATCAAGGGCTTCCCCCCCCCGTCTCCCTCTGGTCCTGTGCCTCCCCTTGTGCCTGGGCCACAGGTACTGAGAGTTTCTGCCTTCCAGGGGTTGAACTCACCATAGGAGCAGCCTCCTTGTTCCCACTTACCCACTCATCCCCCCTCTTGTGAACCACCAGTGTCCTGTGACTTGGGTTTCCAGGTTGGTTCATTTTGGGAGAAATTCAACGGGTCCCAATCAGTGGGCTTCCAAGATCCACAATCCAGGTCCAGCTAGCTTCGCTTAGAGCTTTCTGTGGGGACCAGTTGTCAGCAGTAATAGGTGAAATACTAGCAGTGTCTGGAACTGTCTCTTCCCCTCCCTGCTGACTTTCAACCAAAGTTCCATCTATCCCCACAGTAGGCAGCACCAAATGGCGTTTTGCAAAGTTCAATGCCATTCTCTTTTCCTTCCCCTCTTCTCCTACCTTATCCAAATGTCGCTTTGAAAATAAAAATTCCATAACACCAGATTGCATTCCTGGTACCATTTGAAAGATGCAGCGTTTCCCTGGCTCAGCACTCTCACTCACAACGCTTGTTGTACCCGAAAGGTAAATCCCGTCGAATTCTGCACTGGACTCCTCTGTACTTCTCGAAAGCCATTCCCCTTCTGCACTTCCTCTTCCACCAAGATGTCCTTGTGCACCTGCAATTCCTGTCGTACGCAGTTCCTGTTCTCCGTCTTGGCTGTCGGCTCATGGCACTGGGAAGTTACTCCCACAGAACTGCCAGCCACTTCTTTCTCCTTTTCCGGAACAATTTTGCCATCATCTGCTCTACTGGAGGTACAGCCACCCATCGAGGACTGAATTTGATCCGCGTTACCAATAGCCTGCACATTTTCCAATTCCTCGTTTAACCCGGTAAGGTGTACTGTTTCTTTAACGTCTAAGGCCTTCAATTGCTCCGATACCATCCACTGTTAAAACGTAAAGATGCCAATTTTTCTAAGCTGTCTCACCTCTGGTAAAATTACTGTTGACTCAGAGACACTTAAATCTGGCGATAAGATAGTCAAATCCTCTGCTAAACGAACAATTCTTTCTCTTCACTCCAATTTGCTCCATTTTAGTTCTCTGTTAGGGTTTAACCTAGTCGCCAGTCGTTTGCGACCCTCGGCTGCTCGACTGCTCCACAACCTCCATCCACCTTCCGTGCAGGTTCCTGACTGACCTGCGATCCAACAACAGCAAGTCCCCCTACTGGCCAAGCAGTAGGGGGATTTCCCCGGTGTCCTGGCCAAATTTCCCTCATTCACTAAAAATACCACCAACAGCTTAATCTGCTTCAAGGTCAGTTGGCATTCATCTGTATCCCCCTCCCCCGGGTCGTGCCTGAAAATAGGCAGGATTTGTTTAGTGCACTTTCCTGGTCAACAAAAACTAAAATTTAAAAAAAAAAAAAAAAAATCTGGTATATCGGTCGTTGATGACACTAACAAGCTCCAGTCTGACTTCTCTAGAGTCCAACACTGGTTTAATTCTCAGCAACTCTTTTTAAATGCAAGACAACCATCTCTATGACATTTGGAACTAGACAGAAACTCACTAGGCTAAGTTCCCTACCCACATTCCACACCCTGGACGGGACTGTACCCGATGACTCCTCCTCATTCAGGTATCTCGGTGCCTGGCTGGTTAGACACCTAAACTTCTTAGTACACATCGAAGCCATTCAGAAAAAAACTTAAGCCTAAGCTTGGTGCCCTATACAGAAACAGCAGCTGTAACCCACTCATGGCCAGGCGAGAGCTAGTACTGAAGATGATCTTGCCTATATTTGACTACTGCGACATAGTCTATGGTGCTGCCCCGCAGTCCTTCCTAGCCAAACTGGACTCTCTCTATAACTCCTTCTGCCTCTTTGCTCTACATGCCCCCACCTCACCTATCACTGTGACCTCTACCGGTCCCTAAACTCCTCACGCTCCAAAATCGTCGTATGCCACGGTTTGATTCATCTCTGAATTCTGGCTTGGTTCTCTCCCCTCCTACTTCTCCCACTCCCTTAGTACCCCTCCACCCACCCATTACTTTCTGAGATCTGAAAACCTGCGCACCTTCTTTATCCCCAACAGATCTACATCCTCTGGCCAAAAAGCTTTTTCTCACCATCTGCCCAAACTGTGGAATGCTCTCCCTCCACAAATTCACCACTACTCCTCGCTAAACTCCCTCACTTCGGCTCTACTCAACTACCTGACCTCAAACTGTTCTTGCTCCTGACCCCCCCAGCCTACTTGCTCTTCCCTCTCCACCCCTCCTCCTCCCTCCCCCACCTATCGCTCTTAATTACCTAGCACTTACTATATGAGTCTTGTTACTCATGCTTCCCTCCCTTGCTGTTACTGAGACATCATGAATCCCATGTACGATTGTACTGTATTAGTATATATGCATTATCATGTATATTACGCACCTGTCTCTGTACTGTTCTATGCTTTTGTTTCTGTTCATTTAAATAAGTTGTTCATCCCACTCCCCTTCCCCAGGATGTGCCGTGAGGCAGGCATTAAGTTGTTCAGTGTACCTTTCCTGGTGAAACATTTCAATAAATAAAATAAAGGTATAGAAAAACCCATAAAACAAGAGAGCGAGCGGGGGTGGGGGAGAAGAACATGGAAGGAAGGATTTTTAAAAATATAGAATGACTACATACATATATATATATATATATATATATACACACACACACACACACACACACACACACACACAATCCTATCTTGGATATTACATTTTCAAATATTCACAATGCTATTATATGTATAAATATTTTATTATTTTTTATCAGTAACTTAAGGGTCTTATTCAAGATTTTAAACCTCTTATGTACACATGGTTCATAAAGTAGCAGCAAAGCATCCTTCAAAGTAAAAGAGAAAGGCTACAGTTTTACCTTTTTCTTTAGATAAGGGCGTACATCTAAATGGCTACTCAATCCTGGTTTTTTATGTGCTTTCAATGTCAAAATCCAATAATTTTCCCTCAACAGAACCAGATTATCAAAGTCACCCCCTCAGGGGTTTCTACTGACTTTGTCGATAGCTATTAAAGTAAAATCATGTAGTTCTCTAGTTTTTCTATGCTTCCTGACCTATGCCTCGACTATAGATTTGACTGCCATTCTTCTGGTAATGACTCCTGGGCTTGCTGCTGCAGAATCCATACGTTTCTGCTAGGCTTCCCTGGTCCTACGTCTAGTATCACAAAATTCCTGGCTTAGAGTATGCATGGTGTAAATCCCACTAATAACACCATCTGTCTTCAAGGCACAGGTCAAGAAGCATAGGAAAACCAGGAGCAGTTTCAAAATTCGCAAATGCATTTTGTTATTAACAGCAAAATAAAAATTGCTCAGTATAACTATTTATAACGGCAGAACAAACATAGAAAACAGAGTCCATCTTCTCAGGTTTTTTCTCATCAATTTCAAATCTCAGTCTCTGTCTCTCTCTCTCTTGCACAAACACTGCTCCTCTTGTTATAAGTCTGTGCCTGGGAAACTCGTTAAGAAAACAGCATGCTTCTCACACAATGTTCTTGTAAGTTTCCAATGTTCTTGCAGGTGCAGCAAAAAGAACATATTGACCCAGAACTGGCCTCTTGTTGACAGCTCTGCACAGTTTGCACACCAGTATCTCAGTTTAACCCCTTGCGTTCCAAATAGCTTTTTGCAATCATTTTAACAGTGTAACTACATACATTTTTAAACAAAGGGATCTCAGTATCAGTTACATTTCCACATAAAGATTCACATATATTTTTATACTTGCAGATATGCAAGGGCGAGGAAGATGGACAGAAACAGCAAGTGAAGGCAGACAGCTAGCAAGAGGCAGAGAATTGTGAAACTGTTGGAGTGATCAGTTTCCAGGTCTCACAAGGAAATTTGGCTGCACAACCAGACAGAGAAGAGACAGAAAAAGGAGGCTAGACCAGATCCTTGCATTTAACTCTTTCAGCGTAACACATGGGACAGGGCCTTATTCAACCCTGTCATAGGCGGCACTACAGTGCAGCTGCACTCCCACTTAGGGAGGAGTGGTCCAGAGTTTCACCACTGCAGCAAACACAGTAACGTGGGGGGCCCTGTTCCTCTGCAATGGGGTTGACTGTGTGTATAGCTGACATATTGTGGAGTTTCAGCCAATTAGATTATACTAGGTGCAAATACATCACCATTCATTCATGCCATTACCGATATAGACACCGAAAAGAGCAGACGCTCTGCACCAAGGGACAGGTTTTTTTGTTTACAGGTCACAGAAAATTTGTTTTTTTGGGAGGTTTGTGACAACTGCACTAATGTGGTTAAGAGGGGTTATGAAATTTCTCTATGTGGGGTTTTATTTTGTCAGAGGTTAGGAAAAAGGTTTATCTAAAGTACTGTAAATAAGGGGTCTGCGTTAGAAAATGCAAACTGTTGCTTATGTTCTTGAAAACTTCTGAGTATCCCATCCTTATATAGCTGGTTAACTCTTTCCAAACTCTTCCTCTACCAGCTACAGAAAGTGGGGTCTAATCTCACAGGCACAAAACCTTGGTAACCTGTAATCAAAGCTGCCTGGCTGATACCACTGGTTAGCCTATCTCTATTTAGGGTGTCTAACCACACTGTCAGAGTGTTTTTGACCCGTGAATTCCCAATTGCCTGAACCTTCCTTTGGGTTTTTTATTCTTACCCTTCTCGGAGATCGATTTTGTTGTGAACCTCAGTGATTGAATCCAGTAGGTGACTTGGCAGATGCAGGTTCTTCAACACGTTTAACACATTCACTTTCTGGTTAAGAGATTCTGGATGGCTGATATCACGGACATGTACAATTAAATCCTGTCAAATGCAAACATTATCATGAATAAAACAGCACAGATTCAAGGCTTTTTTATGGTGGAGACGTTTAAAAGAAGAATGTAGGATCACTTCTCTAGCTGATGTAATTCTCGTCTTCCTTTATTTACTTTGTAGTTTCTCCTCCTCGTGTAATCACATGCTCCATTTCAAAAATTGCTAGACAGTGCTACCATGCAGTGGAACCTGCTTCAATAACCCGGGAACAGACGAAACCACAGGCTGCACAGGAAGCAGTCAAAGCCTGCTTTGGCAGCACACACATGAATGCTCCCAGAATACTCTGTTTTTTTTTTTTTTTTTTTTTAGCTATCTGTTTCTACCCCTTGACTTCGGGTCGGCTGTACATCCCAACCAACCTCCGGGCCCGCACCCCGACATGAGGACACCTCCTCTATTCCCCCACGCTTGCCCCTCATGGCCTGGTGGCGAGGAGACTCTCCCCTTAAGCATGCTCTTATACGGATCCAGATGAGGAAGTGCCATTACGGGGTTGGGCTGCGGAGTCGAGCTCATGCTGCCTGACCAGAGCCATTTTCCACTTTTCTTCACCTCTGGAGAAGTGGTGTGCAATGGCCGCTGGCGAAGCTGCCTTCTTCTGTACCGCTCCTTCCAGGCGTTTGCCGCATCTCTGCCCTTTTTCTTTTTTTATTTATACTTTTTGGGCCACATCCAGTGCCGGTACCTCAGCTTCGGTCATGATATTCGCTGTCCCTCGCTACCCACATGAGCCACTACTCCCCCTCAATATCCCCAGGCTTTCCTCCCAGGGCAGGGCTGCGGCACCGGCCCTAAGTGCTGCAGACGTCGAGATAGGTAGAGGGGAGTCGGCCTGGGAGCAATTTGGGAGCGGCGAGGTTAGCGTCATTAAGGCACTGGATGCGGCATTTTTCTTTCCCCTGTAAGGGAGGGGCAGAAGCGTGCAATGATGCCTGCGTCCATCCCGCCCCTCAGAGTCTTGCTAATGCTGACTGCTGTGGCACCCCTGGCCTCCGCCAGGGGTCCCTCTAGAACGGTTGTGCATCACACCCTCCGCCAAGAGAAGGAGAGCAGTCCATGGGATGCTTGATCCTTCTCCCCTGACCGGCCCTCCGACGACCCAGGTCGCTGGCATCGCAAGTGGAAATCCAACCGCTGTGCCGACTGGCTGTCTCTCTCCACCCTTTTTCTGCAGCATCGGCATGCTGCTGCCCAGCCTCCACTAGGGGTCAGTCAGGAACCAACCACTGACATCCCCACTCTCCGGAGAAGGAGAGCAGTCCCTCAGACACTCGATTCTTCTCCTCTCGTGCCAACCCCCGGTGGCCCGTGCTCGTTCCCAAAGATGGGTAGCCAGCATGGTGCGAGGTAAGGCGTCCAGCACCTCAGCCCTCAGCGCCACTGGGATGGCAGAATGCTCTCTTTTTTTTTATTCTTCCCTCCCTGTCTGTGTCTCTCGCTCATATCCTGGGGCCACTCTTCTGTTGGTGGCTGGCATAGCCATGATCCAGAGCCTCACCACATCAATTCAGACTCCATATAAACCTGGAGTGTGAACTCAAGCAGGGACAGATTTTCTCTTTTTTTTTTTTTTTTTTGTTAAAATATACTGTTGATTTAGTTTTCTGTTTCTTTTTTTACAAAATTGTTTTTCAATGCCTTGACATGCATAATATACTATGATCTATTTCAGATACGGTGCAACCATTTGACACTTCTGTCCTACAGTAAGGTATACTATAGCAGTCATACACAATGGTGATAGCTTAACTGATGTGTTTAATATGCTATAGTACCAATGACAAATAGCAAAGGTGAAACATTTAAGCAACTGCCCACTGTGTACATCATGCACAAATAGAAAAGCAAGAGCATTGCTATAAACATCAACCGTTATTATCTCCCGAGTTGTTCATCACAGGATACTGGCAGTATCAAATCGATTTATGTTCTGCAAGAGAGCATGCGAATATAAAAGACCCAGAGGTTTGGGCATATATTTTCCCAGGGATCTGCGCTTGGGGGAGGTTGAAAAAAGGTTCCCATATCTTATGGGATTCATCAGCTTTTACTTTGAAAAAGGATATTTTCCAAAACGCGTCAGGTGTTTTACAGTATAATAGCACAGTAATTTAATTGTTTGGCACTGAATAAAACAGCTCATTTGCATAATATTTTCTTTGAGCCTGCGTTATCTGTTCTGCCACAAAGGGGTGAGAGCCCAATTGTTACGCCTCTGTTGATTCATCAGCTTTGTCCACTGCCATAAAACTTGGTAAATCATTTGCAGCCACTATACCAAGCTTAAAGGGGAACAGTTATCACTAAAAGCCCCACAGCCAAGTGTGGGGCTGATCTCAGTTTGCACTTTATGTGCAAAAACATTTTTTCCATACTGTTTACTGCAGTATAGCAGATTATATCAGACTGATTCTGCTAACTTCCAAGCTGAACTTTTCTATAACTACATATCCCCGAATCCCCTGCAGCTGACACTGAAGCAGGGCTGCAGCAATGGGAGAGTCTGAAAGCCTGTAGTGCATGTTTGAATTTTTATAAGCTACAATCAGATGTCTGATGGGCCCACAGTTCTCCCAGGGCTAAGAACAGACCTCTGTGACTGTACGTAGCCCTGGCAAGACACTGGGACCAGCAAACAAAACATCAGAAAACTCTGACATGCATTGCAGGCTACTGGATCTCCCACTGCTGCAACCCTACTCTGATGTCAGCTGCAGAGGATTCTGGAATATGTTGTAATAGAAACTTTCAGCTTGCAAGACTGCAGAATTAGTACTGTATGATACAATCTACTTTTTAAAACAGGATGATAAAATCAAATATTTTGATTGGTTACTTATATAGCACATTATGAGAATATAATTACTGGTGACCCCCCTTTAATAACCTAAATTCAGGCACAGTACAAATGCCGTAACAACCCAAAATCGAGTTATTACGGCGTTTGCTAAACTTTTTTTCACCGCTAGTGTCCACTGTCTGTCACTCAAGCATATCAAGCCACTTCATTGGCTCCCGCTCTGCTTGTGGGTGTGCCAAGCAGTATTTTAAAAATGGCGTCTCGGTTTTCCATTTACCGAGGAACCGCTTTTGTTTATTTCTGTCTCTCTATTCATTTTTATCTTTATCTGGTTGATCCTGCCTTTCAAGCACAAAATAAATATCTGGTTGATCCCGACGTGCCGACTCCAGTTGAAATCCAGGATGGACCCTACCTAGCACGAGCCGTGGCTGACACCTAACAGAAAAAAATAAAGTAAGCAGAGTGGGAGACAGGGAAAGTGTGTGTGTGTGTGTGTGTGCGTGACAGTATCTGTGAGGTAGAGTGTGTGTGTGTGTGTGCACGTAGGGACAACGCTGAGCAAACTCTGCACCAGTAATTAGAAAAAAATAGGCAACTGTGTGTTTTACAGATTTTTTTTTTTTTATACACCCTCGGTGTATGATGACCTCATAAACCTCTCGAGCTTCACTCTCGAGGTTTATGGGTCATTACACACCTTGGGTGTGTAAAAAAAAATCCATAACACACAGTTGCCTATCTATTATTCTCTATTTAATGCATTATAAGTAAAACGTGCAAGTTTCTATGGGCAAACCACAGAATGTCTACAGCATAAATTAACATATTAGAATGTTAGCAATTTGAAATGCAACAATTTTTTTCTTGCTACCACGCTAGCTCACTGCAGTTAAATACCTTCTTTTGTATAGAACTGCTAGGGTATCATAAATATGGAAGACAAAGAACCTCTGTGCGCTAACACTGAGGAAAGGGTTACCCCCCCAAAGGGCATTTGGCTGGGAAGCCAAGTTTCAAGAAAATACAAAATCACACATGCCCCCACAATGCAAAGCATCATGGGCTACATATGCAAATCACCACAGAATGTTATGCTGGTCCAACTTTAAGCAGAATTGCATGGTGCCGAAAGGCCTCTCACACAGTTTGCAAAGGGTGCTAACAGAAGCTAACACTGGGGTGTCAAACAGACGAGGCATACTGATGAGTCCTGGTAGGACGAAACACGTGTCTATGTCTTCTGTTAGGTGGGATTCCTTATCAGGTGGTGACAAGCTGAGGTGTTTTGGGTTGGCCGACTGGCCGTGAGCGGTGCTAATCACAATCGAGTCGGCATGAGGGTGAGAATCCAGGAAATCAACATCCTCTGGAGCCTGATATAGCCTGTTTGACTTCCTAGGAAGTGGGGCTAAAGCCGACAGCTGTTTCCATATAGTGGTAACGAGGTCGGCGTGAGGCTCTATCCAGGGTGGCTCCAAGGCAGGAGCTGTGACGGGCAGATCCAGATGTTCGGCGGCTTTCAGACGCTGAGGATCTGGTTCCAAGGAGTGTCACTGATGAACCTCCTGGATTTTCCTTAGCAACTCCATAAAAGAAGGATCTTCTGGAGGAGACTTCGGAGGAGTCCTTGGCCTGGGCTTCGACGGAGAGCGTGGCTCGTCGTCTCTCTTGGAGCAACCATCGGAAGAATCTGAGGAATCCGAGGGTGAAGAGGAGGAGGACGAGGAAAAAGACTCCCTTTTCCGACCTGGGGGAAGAACGGACCCCTTGGGAAGCCCCCGAGGAAGCATGTCCTGCTCCTCTCTGGACCCAGATGGAAAAGCCCTGGAGTCCGGAGGTGGTGAGGGAGTGTGCCGTCTCGGACGTACGGGAACCTGAGACGGCACCGTCATTGGAAGGCGGCTCTCGACCTCTTTGGTGAGCTGAGCCTTGGCCTCAGCCCACCAGGAGGCCAGAGTCTTCTGCAGGTCCACCAGCGGCTGAGGGGGTGGTGGAGGAGGAGGTGGGGGATAAGGATACGGGTTGTACCTGTATGGAGAGTATCCAAAACCCGGCTGCAGAAAGCCCGGCGTCGGCTATTGTGACGTCGGGTACTATGGCGTCAGAAAAACCGGTGTCGGGTACTGCGGCGCCGGATACTGTGGTCCGGGGTACGTCGGCGTCAGATAAGACGGAGGGTACCAGGGAGCCGGGGAACTGCCAGAGCAGATGGCCTGGCCGGCAGCCTCACGGGCAGGTCCACATTGGAGGGCTGGCAGAGGGGGGACATCCGGAAGTGGGATGTCTCCTGGAGTCGGTAGAACCGGCGTCGGAGGCCCTGGCTTTGGAGGAACCGGCGTCAGAGTCGGCATCTGGGGAGCCGGTGTCAGATCCGGCGCACCAACCGGAGGACAGTCTGATGTAGGAGGAAGATCCCCAGCATCACCCGGGGATGGAGGGGAAAAATCCCCGGGGTCGGGCTGGGGGGACTCTGTGTCCCCAGATGGCAGTGAAGGCTGCGGAGAATCGGGTAGGACGAACGTGAGGGGTTCCGTCATCTGTTCCTCTGCCAGCTGGATGTCGGACGAGCTGGCGTGCGGCAGGGGCGGGTGCGGAGGAGGCGGGCGTCCGACGGGAGCCATCACGGAGGCAGGCCGAGAAGAAGAATCAACCTGGTCCGGTGGAGTGGAGGCCGGCGTCGTCCCAAAGGTGAGTGTCTTACCGGCTTTCTCTGCATGGATGTCGGAGGCAGGCGCCTGACTTACGGGTCACCTTGCCACGCCAGTAGGCGCGAGCCTGCGGCGAACCAAGCGGAGGACTCCAATTGCCGGGCGCCCGAAAGGCCCCGCGCAGAGCCAGACGGGCGGGCCGAGCTCCTGGAAACCTATGAGGCAGCCGTTGAGGCGGTCCCCAGAGGGACATTACCTGTGTCCTGGCGGCTCCCGAGGGAGATGCGGTAGAGGAGCCCTTGTCCCGGTGCCTCTCCTTATCCATCTTCTTCCGATGGCCTTCGGGGGGAGTGGACGCCTGCCTCAGTTTTTTGAGCTCCTTCTCCACTTAACTCATCTTTTTCTTCAAAATATGGGCTTCCAGGGGTTGCTGCCACCTTTTCCGGGTAGCCGCGTTGAAGCTGAGGCAGTGCTGGTACTTCTCGACTGGGTGATCGAGGCCTAGGCAGAACAGGCACAGGGAATGGCCGTCCTTATGTGGTAGTTGGGCGCTGCACGAATCGCACTTATTTTTGTGCTCGGGGGGTGTAGGGGACGACATACACAGACGATGGTACCTGACGTTAGTCGAAAAAACCGAATTCTTTCAGTAAAACCGACGAAGACTGGGCTGACGAAGCACAAACTTTTCTGCGAGGCACTACACGAGCTATCAGCGGGAAAGAACTAGAAGGCAGGCGTCAGGGGACTGCCCCTTTATACCGGCGTCTCTGGCGCTGGTCACTGTTTATGGGAGGCGGTCCCTATGAGGACTGACTAGCTAGAAATTTTTCCATGGGGTCCTGCCGGTGTCAGTCCTATACGTAATTACCTACTGCAAGAGCCCTCTCGAAGTAAGATATTATATATATGTTTTATGCGCAAATGAGTGCGTTACATCAAGACAGTGGTCAGCTGTGGAGGCGGGGCGGGTTGAGCCGTCACCCATCAGGATATCTCTACTGTACTTATTTAAATGTGTAAAAACAACTTGTGGGTGCTAGCGGGGGAGGGTGGGATTGTGCTTTCTTGTCAACTTTCTTTCTGCTCTGACTTACCACGGACTCTCTCCAGCATGGACATGCAATGCGACCTTGCTCCCGTCTGCCTGAAGCCTCCAGCTCCCTTGCTGTTCTGGCTGGCCAATCTCCTTTCCACCTCTCCTGGCTGTGGGACCCCCCCCCCCCCAGCTCTGATTCCCCAGGACAGGACTGTCAAACTCCTCCTGGTGCTCTATCTCAATTCAGTGAAGTGACCAGGGACTTGGAGAGGAGAACCGGCAGCAGGGGCTGGAAAGCCCAGCACTGGAGGTGTGGGGGCCGACCACTGGCCCTGCCATCACCTACTGGGAGTCAGGGATTTTTTCTTGTGGTTCCACCCCCTAATGGTGCGGTTGTGCAATGGTGAAAGCGTGCAGAGGGCACGCTCCCATCCCCTCCCGCAGCCCACCGCACCATTCCACACTGGCTGTCCCTGATCTGGTGTGTGGTGCCCCCAGCTAACACTAGGAGCTGCTACCAGATGGGGAAATCCCCAGTTCCCACCCCAGGAGAGGAAAGCATGGCGTCCAGCACCTCAACCATCAGCTCCACTGGGCCGGCCCTGGGATTATGCTTTTAATGGGGGGATGGGGTTATATTTTAACTGGATTTGGCCTGGCGAGGAGGGAGTTTTTTTTTTTCCCACTGAAGGTGGCCGAATAATTTCCTAAATTAGAATAGTCCCCTATTTGGGAAGGGCTACTGAATATTTAGAAGCCCTGCTATTTGTGGTATTCAGAAAATAATATTCGGCCTCTACACAGCCCTAATTCACAAATATCTGGTTGCCCTTGGACTTAGAAACTCTAGTAAACGCATTTACCACCTCCCAACTGGATTATCACAATGCTCTCTACCTGGCACTATCTGCAGGGCTGATGTGTCACTTGCAGCTTGTACAGAACTCAGCAGCCCAGCTGACTGCAAGGACCTCAAGGTCTGGGCATATCACGCCAGTCTTGCAAGAAGTGCACTGACTGCCAGTGAGGTGGTGCGTCAGCTTCAAGGTAAGTTTAATAATCTACAAACAGAAACATAGAAGGTATCGGCAGATAAGTATCTCTTGGCCCGCCCAGTCAGCCTGATTTTCCCTACCTGTTGTGCCACCGTAGAATCTACTCATTTCTGGTCTTCTCCCCAAACTTGCCTTACTTCTAAGGTCCCCTTGTGTCTATCCCATGTATGCTTGAATCCTGTTAGCGTTTTAGCCCCCACCACCTCCTCAGGGAGGCTGTTCCAGGTGTCCACCACCCTCTCTGTGAAGAAGTTATTTCCTCACATCTCCCCTAAGCCTCACACCCCCTCCAGCTTCATAGCGTGACCCCTTGTCCTTGAGCATCTTTGTCTATGAAAAATGCTACCTTCCTGTACCTAATTATCAAATCAAATCAAGCTTTATTTGTAGAACACTATTCCCAAATGGATCATAGTGTTTTACATAATACACAAAAACAATTTAAAACAGAACCCAAAATTCTAAAATACTAATAGGCAGGATGTTAATTCTTAGCAAAAGCAAATTCAAATAAATAAAATATCAAGGCCAATTTAAAGGCCTCAACTGACGGGCACTCCCTTACCAGATGAGGTAGAGAATTCCACAGGGTCAGAGCAACAAAAGCAAATGATCTAGCTCCCGAAGTTGTCTAACGGACCTTGGGAATCTCTAGTAATCCCTCGTCAGTGGAGCAGAGAGTACAAAGGAGGCGGTAGGGATAAAGGAGCTCTTGTAGGTACCTCAGTCCCTGTCTGTGTAGGGCCTTGCAGGTCAGTAATCCGACCTTGAAGGTGATCCTCCACCGCACTGGCAGCCAGTGTGGAGTGCGGGGCACAGGTGTCACATGGCAAGATTTTCATAAACCTGGCAGCCGCATTCTGCACTAGCTGCAGGCGATGGAGGTCCACCCCTGGTAGCCCTAGGTATAGGGCATTACAGTAATCAAGACGCGAAGTCACCAAGGTGTGGACCAGCGTTGGAAGATCAACAGGTGGTACCAGGTGCTTTATCCAGGTGACATTCCTCGGATGATAAAATGAGGTATTGACAATGGCTGACACCTAAACCTTAAGTGTCAGCCCACTATCAAACATGACACCCAGATTCCGCACCCGGTCAGAGGTCATCAGCTTGTTGTCCCCCAGCCAAAGTCCGGATGGATGCCCAGCCGATAACATCTCCATCCAGTGACCTGGGTCAATGATCAACACCTCAGTCTTTTCTGCATTCAGTCTAAGCCAGCTGGCACTCATCCAGTCCTGGATCTCAGAGAGGCAGTTGTTAAATACCGAAACAGCATCATTTTGCATGGGCACAAAGGACAAGTACAGTTGAGTGTCATCTGTATAACAGTGAAAACTCAACCCGTACTGCCTAATATCATCTCCCAACAGCAGCATATACACCTCGAACGACATGGGGGAAAGCACAGAGCCCTGAGGCACCCCACATGGCAGGAGGAAGAGGGCTGAGGAAAACACCCTAGACTCCACTCTCTGTGTCCTGCCTGTGAGGAACGAATTGAACCATCTGAGGACTGTACCAGCCAGCCCACAGAAAAGCCACAGGAGCTCTAGCAACATCCCATGTTCCACGGTGTCAAATGCTGCAGAGAGATCAAGGTGGACTAAGATGGAATGGCTCCTCCAATCCCTCGCTATCAGGAGATCATTAAGTACCCAGACTAATGCCGTCTTGGTACTATGCCTCTTCCTGAAACCGGACTGGAGAGGGCTGTAGATGTTGTGAGTGGTCGGATGTCCTCTGAGCTGCAACGTGACTGCCTTCTCAATAACCTTACCTACAAAAGGCAGGTTAGAGACAGGCCTGTAGTTTGCAAGACAGTCAGGATCCAGAGAAGATTTTTTCAGAAGGGGTGAACCACTGCCTCCCTCAGGGTGTCCAGACACACCCCGGTCTCTAATGAACACCTAAGTATCTCAGCAAGGACCGTTCTTGTTGCCTCCATGCACCCCACTGGAAGGCGCGTCGGACCTAGACCCAAACTACAATAAGTGAGTCGCAATCCCTGGACTATCTTCATGACATCCCCCATCACCAACTGGGTAAAGTCCGACCAGACCAACTGGGTGCCAGTGTTCTCACACCAATCCCCGCTCTGCCCATCTGAGTGAGCCGCATGGCTCTCCAACCGGACGGTGGCAACCTTATTCGTGAAAAATCGAGTGAACTCATCACACTTCTCCTGTGAAAAAGCTCTCGGATTCTGGAGACAGGCTGGATTGCACAACCTGTCTACAGTATGGAAGAGATGAACAGGACGATTTCACGCAGCTGCACTCTTCCTGGAGAGGAACTCTGCCTTCTTACGGGAGACCACAGATTGCTATTCCTTAATAATGGGATGTCAATCTAAGTTTGTCATCATTCAGACCCAATTTCCACCAGCAACGCTCCAACCTTCTTCCCACTCTCCTCAATTCCCTCAAGGTCCCATCAAACCACAGGGACTGAGGGCGAAGGGTGAGTGGGTGAACACGGACCGAAGGAATGGTATCCAGGGCATCTCCCACTGCCTTACTGTAGGCACGGAGCAGACTTTCTGGATCCATGCTAACACTCAAATTACCCGATAGGTCCAGAACCACCATCAGACCGGCTGGGGTCACTCCCCATAAAGGGTGGTACTGGAACATCTCCGTAGCAGCAGGTCTATTGGGGGGGGGGGGCGCGAAACTGAACCCTATAGTGTGATGATCAGACCATCCAACGGGTTCCACCACTACACAGAAACACAGACTTTAACAGCAGATAAAGATGACTTGGCCCACTTAATCTGCCCATTTCCCTACCTACTTGATAAGCTGCAGATCCTAGTTAACCAACAGCCTATTTCTTCCAACCCCCATAAGAATTGCCTTATGTCTGTCCAATGCATTCTTCAATTCCCCCACTGTTTTTGACCCCATGATCTCCATAGGAAGGCTGTTCCATGTGTCCACCACCCTCTCTGTGAAAAAATACTTCCTCACATTGCCCCTGAGCTGTCCCCCCTCTGTCTTCAATTTGTGTCCCCTTGTTCTTGCACGTCTCTTTTTCTGAAAGATGCTACCCTCTTGGACTTTGTTTATTCCCTTGTGGTACTTAAAAGTTTCTATCATGTCCCCCCTCTCCCTCCTTTCCTCAAGGATCTACATATTAAGCTCCTTTAATCTCTCTTCATATGGCTTCTGTTGCAGACCTTGCACCATTTCAGTTGCCCTTCTCTGGACTGCCTCCAACTTGTCATGTATTTGTGGAGATGGTGTCTCCAGAACTGCATGCAGTACTCCAGATGGGGTCTCACCAACTGTCTGTACAGAGGGATGACAACTTCCTGTTTTCTACTGGTGATGCCTCTCCCTATACATTCCAGTATCCCCCCAGCCATCCCTACTGCCTTCTCGCATTGCTTGCTAACCTTCAGGTCATTCAATTTGACTACCCCCAGGTCCCTTTCTATTTTTGTTGTTGTTACTCCCCCCACTGTGTACTCTTCCTCTGGGTTTTTGTTTCCCAAGTGCATTACTTTGCACTTCTTTGCATTGAATCTAAACTGCCATACTTCTGACCATTCCTCCAACCTTGCCAAGTCCCTTCTCATCCTTTCCACTCCTCCCCCTTGTGTATCAACCCTGTTGCAGATCTTTGTGTCATCTGCAAAGAGGCATACTTTTCCTTCCAGTCTCTCAGCAATGTCACTTATAAAGACAATAAAAAGGACCAGACCCAGTACTGAATCCTGCGGTACCCCACTAGTAACCCCCCTTTCTTCAGAGTGGACTCCATTTACTATTACCTTCTGTGTCCTGTTGTCCAGCCAGTGTTTTACCCAGGCTACCACCCTGTGACCCACTCCCAGGCTGGCTAATTTGTTTATTAATCTTTTGTGTGGGACTGTATCAAATGCCTTGCTAAACTCTAGGTAGGTCATGTCCACCGCCCCTCCCTGGTCTACTACTTTGGTCACCCAGTCAAAGAAACTGATTAGATTCATTTGACATGACCTTCCCACTGTGAATCCATGCTGCCTTGGGACCTGTGCCCCACTGGCCTCGAGGTACTCAACAATTCTTTCCTTCAGAAGTGATTCCATCATTTTCCCTGCTATTGAGGTCAAACTGACAGGTCTGTAGTTTCCTGCCTCTGTCTTGCTCCCACTTTTGTGAAGGAGAATCACATCCGCCCTCCTCCAATCCTCAGGTACCACACCATTCTCCCATGATTTCTTGAAAAGGGTAGTCAGTGGTGTCACTAGTTCTTCCCTTAGTTCTTTTAGAATTCTGGGGTGAATCCCATCAGGTCCCATTGCTTTGCCCATCTTCAGTTTTAGGAGTTCTTTCAGAACCCTTTCTTCTGTGAAAGGACTGGTATCGGCCCCCCTATCCAGAGTGCCTCTTTTGACTGGATTAGGTACCCCTCCCTCTTCTTTTGTGAGTACTGAGCAGAAGTACTCATTCAGTATCCCTGCTTTTTCACTGTCCCTCTCTTCCCACCCACCTTCCCTTTATTCAGCGGAACCATGTTGGAGATCTCCATTCATAGGTTCATGGTACATTTCAAGCCAGGGATAGATGTAACTATCCTATTAGGCTTGCCTTCCGTTTTAAGAATTAAAAGAGAAATTTACTATTTCCAAAATGGTCATCAACTCCCCTTTTAAATTCATTCATAGCAGAACTATTTGTTATCTCTGCTGGTAAGTTATTCCAAGCCCCAACCACTCTCAGGCTAAACCAATTTTTCCTAAAGTTATGCACCCAAGCTTGTTGATATAGTTGTTTTGTATGTTTCCTTTTGCTGATTCTTCCATGATTGAACGTGAAGCCCAAATCTATTAACAAATCTACATCCTCAATATTTTTATATAGAAAACATAGATCTCCCCTCAATCTACGGTAGTATAATGAATAGAGGTTCAAATTCACTAGTCTTTCCCAGTATTCTTTACTTTTCTGTCCCTTTATTTGTTTAGTCAATCTTTTTTGTACTCGCTCAATGGAAAGTATATCTTCCCTGTTGTATGGGGCCCAAACCCTTGCACAATATTCCAAATGTGGTCTAACCAAGGCAACATACAAGAGAACCAAAACCTCACTCTTTCTACTTGCGATAAATTTTAAAATACAATTTAGGATCTGAATTGCTTTTTTTAATTGTTTTCTACAATGTACCCTAAATTTTAGATCATTTGTAATTGTGACGCCCAAGTCCTTTTCCTCCATAACAACTCCCAAATTTATATTATCTAATTGGTAAATTGCTTCCTTATTTTTCTTACCCAAGTGCATAACCTTGCACTTGGATAGATTTAATTCAAATTTATTCAGGTTAGTCCATTTATTTATTAGATCTAACGCTTGTTGTAATGCATCTATTTGTTCATCATTTGTTGGAACCACACCCAATCTACAGTCATCGGCAAACTTGTACATCCATACATTTTTATTGTTGATTTGTAGTGAAGCAATGTACAAGTTAAACAAAATGGGCTAAACCGAACCCTGGGGTACGCCGCTTGAAACAGGGGCCCATTGTGAATATTCCCCATTTATAACCACCCTCTGCTTTCTATCCCACAACCAACCTGAAATCCATCTGCAGATATTACTAGGCAATCTTATGTTCTCCAATACTAATAATAATTCTTTATGGGGTAGTTTGTCAAAAGCCTTGGCGAAGTCCAGGAATACCACATCCACAGGGTTCCCGACATCCATCTCTCTATTCACCTTTTCATAGAAGGATAACAAATTTGTCTGACAGGATCTGTTCCATACAAAACCATGCTGGAGTGGGTCTATTATATCTCATTGCTCCATATGTTCCACAAGTATATCTTTGATTATTCTCTCCAAGAGTTTCCCTAGTATCGAGGTCAAACTAATGGGCCTAAAATTACCTGGGACTGTACTTGATCCTTGTTTTAAAATAGGGACTACGTTTGCCAATTTCCAATCCCGGATGACAAAACCAGAATTTATTGATTGTTGAAAAATATACGTTATAGGATGTGCCAACATATCCGCCAATTCCCTCAATATTCTGGGATGCATACCATCAGGGCCAGGGGACTTATTAATGTTTAAACCAATTATTTTTTTATAGATATTTTCTGGGTTCAAAGTTATTATTCCCCGGAAGAAACACTAGGTCCAAAGAATGACCCTGTATGTGGGTCGCAGAGGTAATCACCTGTGTGAGTCCCAACGAACCCATCAGTTGGAGGAAGTCTTTTCCAAACTGCAAGAGTTCATCGTTGACATAGGCATTGAAGTCCCCCAGCACCAACCACCTGGGGGCCTCCAATACCATATTGGCGATGAAGTCTGCGACTTCCTGCTGGAACTCCTTCTCACTCCCAGGTGGATGGTAGACAAGAAGTATCCTACAACCCACACCTGTGCCCATGATACATTCGAAGGACCTAGTGACCTCAACTGGCACATCTACAAGGCCCAGTTCCGTCTTGAAACAGATGGCTACTCCCCCCACCCTGCTCCTACGATCCAACCTCGTTCAGTGTGTCACTGAGTATCCAGCCGGAACAGCTGATTCCAAAACTGGATCAGCATTTTCGTCTGGTCAGGTCTTGGTGATGGAGGCCAGGTCGGATGACCCAACAAGATCAGCAATTACTGCTGTCTTGTTTCGAATCGACCTGGCATTTCAAAACACCACCCGGGTTGGACGAGTAGTCAAAACTGACCAAGCTACCTGCCCACCAAAAGTGGAGTCCTTGGGTATGGGCACCAGGCAGGGCGGACCCCTTTCCTTGGCCCATTTCGCCCCAGGGCGTCTCCTTGACCCCACAACCCCAATGTGTCTCCCCTGCTCCTCTCCCCGGCAGCCCCACCCTTCGTTGCCTCCTCGCAATCCCCAAGGCGTGACAGCGCCTATAAACCTCAGCTGATAGCAAGGGGCAATCAAAGGAGGTGGAGAGCCCGGAGCTCAGCGAAAGAGTAGTACCCGCCCGTCAAAGCCCTCTGCCAACACATCCTGCAAAGCTATCTCACTCAGCAGCTTCTCAGAATTAATACTCACTCAGCTTGACAAACAATCACTCCCACACCCACACATTACAAAATGTAATAAATAACATCCAATTAAAACACACACTCGTACATACACACTCACAACCACAACACATATACCCTCAGTAACACACTCCTAGTTATCCAGATCATATACAACCAAACAAAACCATACGTACATATTCAACTATGCACCCATCACAAAATTATAAAACTAACATAACTTAATATGAGCAGATAAATGTGGAATTAAATGAGTTTCCACAAAAAGTTCAGTCCAAAAGAGTTCATATGATGAAATAAGTCCACAGGGCTTCCACTTCCTATGTCCAATAAATAATCCTCTCCAGGCCTTCGAAACTCCCACTTCCGAGGTCAAGAGATTTAGAGTTTGAATGAAATTAACCTGATACACCCAGAAGCTCCCATCTCCTAGGGATCACAGTGTCACTATTCAGTTCTTCTATGGACTCTCACTACCATATAGAACAAGAAATAATCATTAACAGTGTCCAAATGCTTTAATAAAAGTCTCAGATCCCAAAGATATCAGTTTCAAGTTCAAAAACATTGCAATTCAAGAGAATATAGAGTCACTCACACCACTGGCCTACTACCCGTCAGTTTTCCTGATGCCGGACTGTTCTCTCCTCGATTATACCGTCGAACAAAAGAAGCAAGCAGAGGATTCAAGCAGAACAGTTCCATTTAACCAGGGACCCTAGATACAATTCTTTACATAGGCTGGGGCTAGATGCATCACTTCCTTGCTGTTTAACCAGAGGAACCCCACCCGGTCCCCAAGCCTCTCCCTGGATCCTACCGCTGATACGGCAGCCCACCAGCCACCACACAGCGGAACAGAAGCACCACAAGCACAGCCGTCCACCGGTTGCCACGCTGCGGCGCACCACCACGTCAAGGCCAGCAACCAGGACGGAGCCCCTCCCAGCACTCCACCACTGACCACAGCAGGACCACTTCAATATTCCTCTCTTTTACAGCTCTCCAGATGTTCGTCCCTGGTTCCAATTTCCACAACCTCTGCTATATCCCCTGCCAAACTCTCTGCGCTGCTCCCCATAACCACCAAGCCAACACAGGTAATTATCTGGTAATTCTTCCAACTTTTGATAATTCCTCTGCACGTTATGAGCTTGAGCAATAATCCAGGATGGTAATGCACTTTACTCGAAGCAATACTATACTGACAGACGCTTGTGTTGTTAAACATGTCTCACCTCTGTTTTCGGTACCAGACTACAACCGAAACTCAAAAATGGAACAAAACTGAACACAACATAAAATAATCAATAACACGATGTAAAATATGGACTGACAAGATAAAATAAAACCTAAATCACTGCTCTCTCACTGCTGCACTCAATGGATGGCCCAGCACAGCCATCTTTCTCCATTAATACCCGTGAGGTACTTAAATGTTTCTATCATGCCCCCCTTTCCTCTAGAGACTACATATTTAGTTCCTTGAGTCTTTCTTATAGGGCTTTTGATGTGAGCCCTGCACCATTTTAGTTGCCCTCTTTTGTACTGCCTTCACCCTACCGATGTCCTTCTGGAGACAGGGCCTCCTGAACTGGACACAGTACTCGAGGTGGGGTCTTACCAGTGATCTATACAGGGGTAATACTACCTCCGTCTTTCTGCTCTGGTGATACTCCTCCCTATGCACCCGAGCATTCTGCTAGCCTTCCCCACTGCCGTATCAAACTGCTTGGTTACCTCCAGGTCATCACAAATGATTACCCCCAGTTCCCCTTCCTGTTCTGTGGTTACTAATTCCTCCCCGCACATTTGGTACGTTGCCCCCAGGTTTCTGTGCCCCAAGTGCATGATTTTGCACTTTATTGCATTGAAATCCAGCTTCCAAACCCCTGACCATTCTTTCTGCTTTTTCAGATCACCCCTTAGTTTTCCACCCTCCACTCTGTTGCAGATTTTTGTGTCATCCGCGAACAGGCATACTTTCCCTTCCAGCCCTTCTGCAATGTCACTAATAAGGACATTGAAGAAGACCAACCTTAGTACTGATCCTTGTGGCACCACAATGGTCACCTTGCCCTCTCCAGAGTGGACACTATTTTACCACCATGCTCTGACGCCTATTGCTTACTCAACTTCTTACCCATTTTACCACCTTTGGACCTTCTCCCAGGCTGCCCAGCTTGCTCACCAGTCTTCTATGAGGAACAGTGTCGAAGGCCTTTCTGAAATCTACCGCTCCCCCACCCGAACCCGGATCCACTTCCCTGGTCACCCAGTCAAAGAACTCGATCAGGTTTGTCTGGCAAGACCTCACCCCTGTGAAACCATGTTGCCTCAGATCCTGTAATGCACTGGTTACACGGTATTCCCCAATCCTTTCCTTCAGTAGTGATTCCATTATTTTACCCACTACCGAAGTCAGGCTGACAGGTCTTTAATTTTCTGCCACCTCCCTATTTCCACTTTTGTGAGTGGGACCACATCTGTCCCCCTCCAGTCCCCTGGAACCTACCCTCTTTTTAATGATAGATTGAACAGGGCTGTCAGTGGTGCAGCCAGCACCTCCTCAAGCTCCCACAGCATCCTGGGCTGCACCCCGTTAGATCCCATTGCCTTGTCTACTTTTAATTGTGCTCGTTCCCTGAGGACTCTCTCCTCTGTAAAAGGACTAGTGTCCACCTCAATTGTTGCAATGCCTTTGTCCGTTATCCCTGGCCCATCACTTACCTCTTCCTCCGTCAATACTGAACAAAAGAAATTGTTCAATATATCTGCTTTTTTTTGGTCCTCTTCCACACAAACCCCTCCTTCCCCTTTTAGCCTTACTATCCCTCCTTTGGTCTTTCTCTTCTGGCTTATGTATCTAAAGAGTGTTTTATTCCCTTTTTAACTGACTGGCAATATTCTCCTCCATTTGTGCCTTTGTGCTCCTAATTGCTTTCCCTGCCTCCCTATGTTTCTTCTGGTAACTCTCCCTATCTTCCTCCTTCTGTGTCTTCTTGCACCTTCTAAATGCCAGGTTCTTTGCCCTTACTTTTTCTGCTACTTCTTTAGAGAACCACAGCAATCTCTTTTTTTTCTCTTGCCCTTGTTAACCTGACACAGAGATTTGTTGTATTTTCAATGCCCCCCTTTATTTTTGCCCACTGTTCCTCGACTCCCCCAGTTTTCCTATTCCTGCTAGGGCACCCTTGAGGCATTCTCACATTTTCTTAAAATCGGCCCTCATGAAGTCCAGGATCCTTGTCTTTGCGTGGTTTGATTCTGGTCTAGTTCTTCTACTGAACCACAATGTATTGTGATACACTGGTCCCCTGGTGGCCACGCACTGTGATGTCAGCAACACTGTCCCCGACTCTCAGTACAAGGTCCAGTATCACCCCTCCATGAGTGGGTTCCTTAACTAGTTGCCAGAGGAATGCCCCTTGAAGGGAGTCCAGGATGTCCCTACTTCTGACTGTTGCTGCAGCTGGGAGGCACCAGTCCAAGTCCAGTAGATTTAAGTCCCCCACCAGCAACACCTCCCCCTTGCGTGCCATCCTTTGGACGGCTTCCATAATATCCTTATCCACACCCCCCCCCATGCTGGAGGTCTTTAGATCACTCCTGTGGGACTAGCGGCACCCTTCCACGTCTCCAGGGTCACCCATAGTACCTCAGGTCCTCCCTGTATTTTCATAGGTTTTATGTTGTCCTTTACATAAAGAGCCACCCCCACTTTTTTGCCTACCCTGTCCCTTCTGAACACAGTATAACCTGGCATGGCTACATCCCAGTCCTGGTCTTCACTGCACCAGGACTAGGTAATTGCCCAGGTCTACTTCTGCCATGGTGGACTCTATGTCTGCAATCATACTGCTACCCAGAATCCCAAGCGTTTGCACACATGGCTGTCCACCCTTCCCCCATTTCCCATTTGCTGTCCCTTATTTCCTCCACTATTCTTCTTACTATCTCACTTTCCTTCTACCCTTGGGTTCCTTTATTATTTGGTTCCTTCTGAGATTTCAGTCCCTCAAGATTTCCACTGCTGACCTTGTAAGTCTGTTGGGGGCAGTTTATGTTTCCCTGCCTCATTTCACCTCCCCCCTTGGCTACTTTAAATGCTCACCAATGTAGCATTCAAATCATTCACTTAGGACAATGGTTCCCCTACTGGATGGATGTAGGCCGTCGCCCCTCTACAAGTCCTTATCCCCCCAGGTGGGGCCCCAGTCCCCAATGAATCTGAAACTCTCCTCCCTGCACCATTCCTTCAACCATGCGTTGCAGTTCCTACTGTAGAAAATCCTGTCCTCCCTACTGATGTAGACAGGTAGCACCTCCGAGAAGGTCACAGATCATGGTAATTGCCCAAGACCCCTCCCCAGTTCCCTAAACTCCTCCTGAACTATTGTTGGCTCATCCCTAGCCAGGTCATTAGTCTCCAGATGGACAATGATGTCCAGCTCTCCCTCCCTCCCTTCCTGCTGCCCCAGTGATCCTTTGGATCCTCTTTCCATCCCTGTGAGCCGTGGTACCAGGAAGGCACTTCACTCCCTCTCCTTATCCTTTCCTGCCCCAACTGTATCCACTTCACTATGGAGTCCCCCACCAGGATTCACTTCCTTCTTAGCTGAGGTCCACTAATGGAGGATCCCAACATCCACCTTGGGTGCCTCTGTGGGACATTCCTGCTTGGCCAGTGTGGTACAGAAATTTTGCAGTGGTACTGGATGGGGGATATGTCTGTGCTTCACCACCCTAACCCTCCCCGAGCCCACTGTTGTCCAGCCACTCCTTCTTCTGGGCAACCTCTAAGGTAGCTGTGGCTGACTAGGTGGTCCCTGGGTGGGGAGAAGGCCCTCTGAACCCAAGCCACCTTGGCCTTGAGTCTGGCAACCTCCTCCCTCAGCTCAGAGAAGTGCACGCAGATAGGGCAGCAACACAGCCTCCATAAGGACTCCCTGAAGACTGCTGTCCCACACCCACTGCACTGTACCACTCCCATCATCCTATCCTCTTGCTGTCTCTGTTATTTTAGCCATTTGAATTCCTTTAATTACCTTACCCTATACAGGGATTTTCACCTACCTCTAGTTTTTTTTATCTTTTGAAGCTCTAGTGTAGCTCTGCTCTGTATAGGGGTCTAAAACTATTCCCCACCTGATGCCTGGTGGCTGCAGACATCTGCTTCCCCCTTTTATCCACCTACCGTTTGCAAGGTAGAGTGTATGGCTGCCTCCCTCCTGGCAGACTCATGGGTGATGCCCTTTGCGCATTGGTCCTCTGTGTGGGGGGGGGGCCGCTTGGTGGCCTATGTCCAATAAAGCATCAGGAAGCTAACAAACAGGTAGAGCAGAGCCCCAGATTGGTCCGCCTGGGGCTTTTGGGTGCGGTCTGCTATGCAACTGACTCCTAGTCACAGCCTTCTGTCTCTTTGAAGCTTTGCTGGATCAGAGCTTCCCTCGGTGCAGTGGGAAGGTTTTCTGCCTGTTTTCAGCTACCCTCCTCCCCTGTGTACTCCCTTGACTGCTGTGCTCTGTTCTGACACCAGCAGGAGTTTAAAAACCCTGGCAGAACAAAAGCAGCAGCAGCAGAGCCCCGGATTGGTCTGCCTGGCCTTGCAAGTGTGGGCTATCATCCGACTGGCTTCCAGTTGGAGCCTTGTCTCTCCCTGAAGCTACGCTGGATCGGAGCATCCCTTGATGCAGAGGGAGGCCTGATCAACTTGGGCTGTGGCTACCTAAGAAACCCTAAGACTGAATACACCCTTAACGGCACCTTCTTTCCTCTGAGGTTCGGCTCCTCATGGTTCCAAGTGCATGTTTGAATTCATAGTGAGACAGGGCCTTTCACGCTGCCACACCCATCTTGTGAAACTCACTCCCTGCTATCATTACAGGGGTCCCATCATTGGAATGTGCTAAGGGTTTCCTAAAAACCCACTTGTTTAATCTGGCATTAAGACCACTCCGAACTTTGCTTTGGGGTGATGTTTTCCTTTCAGCTGCTGCATGTATCCTGATCTGTTTTAACTATTATGTTTTATGATTTTAAATTGTTGTTGTGACTATGTGGGCAGTTTGTGACTGCAGCAGTGCTCTTAGTATGGGGGGGGAGAGGTAGCACTGGCACAGCAGATATAGTGGGGAAGATTAGATCAGAAGTGAGGCAGCTGATATGGCAAAGATGGCTGACCAGTGTGGGTTTGGGACACATGGACAGAACGAAGATCAGCAGAGACAGCAGGTAAAAGGGGGTAGGCAAGACAGGGAAGAGAGGTAGCCAGAAAGGGACCCAAACTAGAACTTAGATATGAGGAAGTCACACAGAGAGGTGGCTGGAGGAAGGCACAGAGAGAGGTAACTGCCTTCCAAAGAAGGAAGAGAAACACAGAGGAATGCAGGTAGCAGTGGTGGGTGCAGGGAGGACCGTCAAAGGCAAAGTGACAGAAGGAATGCTACAGTGGGTCTTGTCTAGAGAGGGTACAATTGGGGACAGGGCTATAAATCACATCCCCATACTCAAAGGCTAGAAGCAAAGTTTTTATAATGATCTCCATCCCCATAAGATGAGGAATACAGACTCTGTTTCTGTGTAGTGCACCAAGCTTTGCAAGGAGTTTACTTTGGCTGACATTCAGTCAAAGTGACTGTCAAGCCAAAACCCACGGTACCTAAAGGAGGAGAAATCTCAAACTGGAAACCATCCATGATCATGAAGATGGGAGGAGCCTGATACCAGCCAGGTGCCAAAGGTCATAGCTGTAGTCTTCTTGGCTGACATTCGGTCAAAGTGACTGTCAAGCCAAAATCCATGGTACCTAAAGGAGGAGAAATCTCCAACTGGAAGCCAACCATGATCATGAAGATGGGGGGAGCCAGGTGCCAAAGGTCACAGCTGTAGTCTTCTTGGCATTCATAGTCAGCTAACTGATATGGAACCAGTACTGGACTTTGCTGAAATTCAGCTGGAGCTGTACCATCAGGTCAGGGCAGTGGGGCCAGATGGGAGTAGCATCCATCCAGATGTCCACATTCATGTACTGTATATGAGTGAAGAGCCAAATGCTTAAGGCAGGTCACAGAGGAAAACAGAGAACAGGAAAAGGACAGAATCTTATGGTATCCCAGACTCACTAAGTAAAGGGGGAAAGGTCATTTCCCACAAAAATAGACTGGAACTTAACAGTAACATAGAAGCAAAACCAATATGTGTTTGGATACAGAGTCCAGCCATAATAGGCGCTTGTCTTGTAGGACAGGATGGGCAACAGTGTTGAAACCTTTAGCTAGGTTGACAACGATGGCTGAGGTAATGTGACCCTGATCCATTCCCTTCAGAACTGAACTGGTGAGACACAGCAGGGGTGTGGTGGAGGATTGGGATTTTCTAAACTACGACTGGCAGCAGCTAAGGACAGCAGGGTAGTCCAGGGGATGGCTGAGTTAGGAAATCACCAGATGCTCCTGGGGCTTCACTAGAGTGTGGGGGAGAGTTACAGGGTGGTAATTACTAGGGACACCAGTCACCTCTTTGTGTAGGGAATGACCTTAGGCTTCTTCCAGGCAACAGGAACAATGCCCAAGCCCATGAAGAAACAGATATTGAGATGATCAGTAATAAGGGAAGCAATAATAGTGTGTGGCAGAGGAGTGAGTCAGGCATATAGACAGACCACAGAAAAAGGTACAAGGTGCACATAGCATTACTTATTCAAAATACAACAAAAAATTATATATTTTGTCAGATGGCTTCAGAATTGTAACCAGATCTGGAAAACTGATTTGGCAGCTGCTTTACATCAGTTTTATAAAGGAGGAGGAGGATCGTCAGAGACCATTTAGTGATTGCAGATGTAGAATATGCAGGGAACACTTGGTAGACCGCCTGGGTCACACAGTCCTTTTCTGTCAACAGATTCTATGGTTCTATGCTTCTATAAATTGAAAATTTAGCAGTCTTTTGCAGTTCAATTCTGCTCTAAAAGTTCTTTCTTGTATCAAAATTGTAGACCCCCCTTTCTCAGCAATAGAAAAAATACTTTGGAGCTTTAGGTTAACCTGTTTGATTATACTACATCGTTCTTCCTTTCAGTTTATTAGGCAGTCTTCACCTTCTTCTTAGAGTTCAGACTGTCAAGAGAAAGCTCTCCCCCCCTCCCCAGCAGCCTTCTGTGGCTTTTTATTGATTTTCTGACCTTTTGTTCTCAGAACATCACACTTAATTAGCTGTCTTACTGAGTGCCCCGAGATAAACAAGAAAAACAACTGTAGCGAAGCCTGGAAAATGTGGACAGGTTACTCACCTGTAACAGTAGTTCTAGGAGCGGTATATGTTGTTCATCCACACTAGTTGGCATGTCCATTTCCCTTTTAATTCTTGGGGGAAGGTCTAAAAGCTGGCTCCTCCCACTCACCCGGGTGATATATCTCTCGGCTCTGCCCCTTGATGCCAGATTTTGCCCGCTGGAAGCAGAGCGTCGTGCATCGAAGCCGGGGAGGTCAGGTGGGTTTGTGTGGATGAACAGCATATACCACTCCTAGAATTACTGTTACAGGTGAATAACTTGTTCTTCTAGGATTGTGGATATGTTGTTCTATCCACACTAGTTGGCAGACTCCTAGCAGTTCTCCGGGAGGAGGGACTCAAGGCACACACCCCCTTAACACTTACTTGGGGAACAAAGATTGGAGAACTAAGGCCTCAAAACCAGCATCCCGGCATGACTCTAGGTTGATGTGGTAGTGGGAAATGAAGGTGTTTGATGACTTCCAGGTAGCAGCCCCGCAGATATCCTGGATAGGGATGTCCCTAGAAGCAGGCACTGACACAGCGGGGCGGATGGAATGAGCTCTTATCCCTACGGGAGGCTCCTTACCTGCCAACCGGTAGCAGAGATCAATGCAGGATGTTATCCATCTGCCAATCATCCACTTTGCTGCCGGTCTGCCAGGTGCGGCTTCAGTGCAGGTGACAAACAGCTGGCGAACCTCTCCCTGAACTTCAGCCATCCACTCCTAATAATAAGAGAGTGCCCATCTCAGGTCCAATGTATGGAGCCTGTACTCAGCCTCCGAGGTGTAATTAGGGTAGTACACCAGCAGAGTCAACACCTGGTTGAGGTGAAACTCCAATGACACCTTCGGAAGGAATTTTGGTTGGGGGCAAACAGGACAACCTTGTCCCTGTGGAAGACCAGGTAAGGAGACTCGACAGAGAGCACCTGTAGCTCCCCAGTCCTTCTGACTGACGTGACAGCCACCAGGAAGGAGGTCTTCAATGACAGATGTGACATCTCACACCTGTGCATTGGTTCGAATGGCTTGCCCTTGAGCTTTGCCAGTACCAGCAGTGGATCCCACGGTGGTGGTGGTTCACGCACCGGAGGGGAAATGTGGTCGAGGCCTTTAAAGAAGCACCAGACCACCTTTCTCCTGGGCCACTGTCTGCTGACCGGCCCACACTCAAAAAGCAGAGATGGCTGCCAGGTGCACCTAAAGGGTCGTAGACCAAAGACCTCCTTTGGAGAGAGACCAAAAGGTAGTCAAGGATGCTAGCCACTGGACAGAACAAAGGGTCCAGGCCCTTGCCCTGACACCAAATGGAGAATCGCTTCCATTTGAAGGCATAGCACCTCCTGGTCGACTCCTTCCTAGATGCCTCAACTACAGTGAGTACATCTTTGGAAAGACCCAAAGCCTGGAACTCTAGCCGCTCAGGAATCAGGCTGTCAGGTGCAGGGATTGAAGATCCGGATGTAATACCTTCCCCTGATTGATCGAGAGAAGGTCTGGGCATGCTGGAAGATGCCTCGGGGGGCCTGGAGCTGAGGCTGAGGAGATCTGGATACCAGAACTGGTGAAGATAGTCTGGGGCTATCTGGATCACCTGTGCCTTGTCCTTCCTGATCTTAAGGAGCACCTTGTGAACCAAGGGAAGTGGAGGGAAGGCATAGGAGAGGCCTGGGATCCACGGCCTTGAGAAAGCATCCCCCTGCAGTGAGCCCTGCTGATGAGGGCCGGCATGAAACATTCTCAGCTTTGTGTTCTCCCTGGAGGTGAACAGGTCCACCTGAGGTTTGCCTTAATGGGAGAACAGTCTGTGAACTACCTCTGGATGAAAAGACCACTCGTGGGACGCCTTGCCCACACAGCTGAGGGCATCCGCCAACGGACTGGAGGCTCCTGCCACATGGATGGCTAGGAGAGCTGCTTCCAGTCGGCTCACAAGGGTCCAGATGTGGAGCGCTTCCCTGCCAGAGGCTGGGAGTGCATGCTGTCCTGCTTGTTGAGACAGTACATGGATGTGGCATTGTCCATCTGGACCTGCACCTCTTGACCCCGAAGAAGCGGAGCAAATGCAATCAGTGCCAGCCGAACTGCTCGGAGCTCCAACAGGTTGATATGACACTGGGATTCCCCTGGGGTCCAGAGTCCCTTTACTCTGTGATTCCTGTGTGGGCACCCCAGCCCATGAAAGAGACATCAGTCATCAGAACGACTGATGGCTCGGGACTGACAAATGGGATCCCTTCCTGCAGATGCTCTAGGATGGTCCACCACTGGAGAGCATCCCACATCTTCTGGGTCACTGTGACCAGCTGGTCGAAGTGACTGTGTCACTGAGTCCATTGGCTGGCCAGCTCCCACTGGAGGGGGTGCGTATGTCACCGGTCCCACACCACAGTGGTGCAGGCCGCCATGTACCATAGAAGGTGCAGGAAGTCCCAAGCAGGGCACAAGTGCCCAACCAGAAATGATCGATGAAAGGAGGAGAGAACTTCCGCCCTGTCCAATGGGAGCCTGTCTCTGGCTCAGCAAGAGTCGAGCTCTACCCTGATGAAGCAGATCACTCATGAAGATACGAGTTCCAACTTGGTCTCATTGACCAGGAGACCAAGTTCGATGCAGGTCTGGAGAGCCAGATCCCTGGATTTCTCCACCTCTCGTGTGGAGGGGACCCGCTTTTAGCCAGTCATCAAGATAGGGGTACACTCTAACCCCCCCCCCGACGCTGAAGGTGGGCCGGGGGCTGATGACAAGCCGAACAGCATGGCTTGGAACTGCTCAGAAGTAAAGGAACCTTTGGTGAGATGTACGGATCGAGACATGAAAAAACATGTCCTGAAGATCCAGTGAGCAGAACCACATGTTCTGCTTGAGAGATGGTATTACCGGAGACAGAGATACCATCCTGAATGTGCAAGACCTGATAAATTGGTTCAGGTCGTGCAGATCTAGAATGGGGCACCAGCCCCCCGTCCGTTTCAGGACCTGGAAGTCCCTGAAAATGAACCCTGGGTTGAAAGGGGGATCCGCAACTCTGGCCACTACCTCCTTGTAGAGGAGTTGGGCGATGTCATCTTGGACAGCTGACTGAGTGTGAACGGACACCATATCCTCCCGTGGGGCACAGGCTCGGCTTGGTGGGTACTGCTCAAATTCCAGAGGCAGCCCCTGGCCAACCACTTCTAGAACCCACCTGTCCACTGTAACAGCAGAACAGGCAGAAAGGAAGTGGTAGAACCGGACCCCCATGGGAAGGCCCAGAGCTGGTGTGACAGGTATGGGGTTGGCAGCTCCCATCCCATCACTGTGCAGGCTTGCAGGTGGAGGATCCAGTTTGGTGACCACCGTGACCCTTTACTCCGGGCATACAGGTCGCCGGGGGCTCTGACTTGGGCTGGGGGGCACCAAGGTTCAGCCTACTGCTGTTGCTGCCCCGACTGGAAATGGGGCTGCTTTGTCGCAGGGGCAGAAGGCTGAAAATGCTTTATTTTCTGCTTTTTGAAACCCTGGGATTCCTTCTGAGCAGAAGTCACAGAGTCCAAGGTGGCATCGGACTTCTCTATGTGCTGGAGGTGACCATCCACTCCTGGACCAAAGAGGCTGGTACCCAGGAAAGGGACGTCCATCAACTTGTGCTGAGTGTCTGCCATGCAGGTGGAAACCCTCAGCCAGGCCCTGCAGTGCATGGCAACTGCGGCCACCACAGAGCAGGCGCAGGAGTCCCCGATGTCCAGAGCCATCTGGAGTTGCTGCTTCGTAACCGCTCAGCCCTGGTCATGGACCTGCTTGACTGTGGTCTGGAAGTCCATGGTGAGGTGAGAGACAACCTCATCCAGAGAGCCCAGAAGGGTATGGGGAAAATGCACCATGACGATGGACGAGCTTGCCTAACGAAGGCCAAGCAAAGAAGCAGCATAGACTTTCCGGGCCGAATGGTCCAGTTTCTTGGACTCTTTGCCCAGGGGTCTATCCGTGTCTCCCAAATTTCCCTGAGCGCCTGAACACAGATTCAGTTCACTAACCCCTCGGCTGAGGGGTGCTCTGTGAATCGCGAAAGCGAGTCAATGGGGACCACATACTTGCAGATCATTCGGCTGAGGCTGCAGGGCAGAAGGCAGGGTGCTGCCATAGCTCCAAGGCCGGACCAACAATGGCCTCGGCCACTGGGAAGGCCTCTGTCGGACAATCCCCTCATTTGAGGATATCTGTGAGGGGGTATTTGGACCATTTCTGAATGGGATCCAAGGGCATCCCCGTGGATTCGGAGAGGGGACAGAGGATACCCATGAAGGAAGTGGGGCCCTCCTCCATCTAAAGACTCCCTACGGATCCGTCGTTCAAAGGACAAGAATGCAGTTCAGAGTCCGTGGACTCCGAGGAGTCTGGATAGATTGTCCGGCCACCAGAGTCACCTTCCACCCACCTAGGACGGTCGGAGTGAGGGTGACAGACAGCCTGTGCAGAAGGCCCGTAACAGACCTAGACCCCTTGGCAGAAGCCCTGGAGGTGGGCTGTTTCGGTGGCATTTCCACCCGAATTGGTGAAGAAGCCAGTTTCGGCCGAGCTGGGAGGGTCCTGACCAGCTCCGCAGGTGGAGGGATGGTGTGGACCGGTTCCTGAGGAGCTGGCCTGGAGGGCGACAGCTAAGTAATGGCCAGGGAAGAAGCCGGGGTTGACTTCTGGTCGGACATAATCAGCTGCTGCCACATCAAATCCTCGTAGCGTCAATGCAGCCTGTGTCAAAGCCTCTCCTCTTTCGAGGAGGATGAGAAAAAATGGCGGTGGTGCTGCTTTTTGGAGCATTTATATGCCTTCTTCAGCCTGTCAGTCAAAGGGGTCTGAGATCTTGACTTGGACCATTGGAGGGGGGGACTGACAGAGTCATTTGGAAGGAGCCAAAGAAAACTGTGGCTCTTCCGGGTCAGCGACCAGGATCATGAGGTGGTTCCCAGATGGCTGGGTCTCTTCCTCTGTCGGTCCAGGCAGGACCGGGGTCCTGAATAAGGAGTTGTCAGCCTCATCCCGTGACGACGGGTCAACGTGGTCGATAATTATTTCGACCAGATCATCGTCCTGTGTCTTGGCCAGCTGGCCTGATGGGGTACCGTGAAGCCAGCGGCTAAGGCTGCAACCTCGACCGAAGTCGAGACAGCAGATTCCTGGGATCGAGATCTCTCATGATCCTAAGAACGTCATTGGCGAGACAAATTTTTTCTCCTTTTCCTTTTTTTGGGACCCAGAGACGTGCGCACCCGAGGAACCCTCTCCTTTGGTAGGGAGAGACTGACACATCTCCTTAAAGGAGCCTGAGAAGGTGGAGCCCAGATTGAGCAGAACAAAAACCGACAGGGAAGAGGACCGATCAGCAGCCCGTGCTGCCACCTCTTCAAAGGCCTTCATCTGCTACAGCTGCTCAGCGGACCCCACAGCCGCAGAGATCGCCCAACGGGCTTCTTTGGATTTGACCGGTGGGTTACGCTTTCCGGTCTGCCCAGGTGCAATCATGCGAGACAATCGTCCAGAACATTGGGATGGAAAGCGCAACACATTTCACACACCTGGGTGTTATGATTGTGGCCCAGGCAATAGACACACAAGGCATGTGGGCTGGTCAGAGACATCTTTTGCCCGCACAGGCAGCGGTGGAAACTAGGCGAGGACTTGTCCTCCATCATGGTTGAGATCTCAAAGCGATTAGAAGAAATGCGTACGAGTTTTAGTTTTGGTAAATCTGGAGAGTTATTCACCAGGGCCTACAGTAATGTGTGAGTGATAAGGAGGGAACCTGAATCTTTCAGTGGAAAGTAAGATCTAGCATCAAGGGGCAGAGCCGAGATCTATACCATCCAGGTGGGTGGGAGAAGCCAGCTTTTAGACCTTCCTTCAAGAATTAAAGGGAAAAGGACATGCCGACTAGTGTGGCTAGAACAACACGAGTGGTTCTCTGCTCAGTACACCTGCCTGGCTAAACTCTTAAATAAATAAATGATCCTAGAATAACCCTTTCCTGCCTTCAGTTCTGATTTATTCTTTAATAAACTCCTAGCTTACAGATATTTTTCACTACAAAAATGTGACAGGGTTCTGACCCTGTCACACAGTGGCAGACAGATAAGGGTAGCTTTGGATCAACACCACTAGGGCTGTGACCCATAAAGAGGTTGAGAGAGACAAAAAGAGTAGTGATGGTAGTGGAAGGGGTAATGGGGGAGAAAAAGAAACTGGGGTGAGAAGGTGGAGAGGGAGTGGGAGGGTACAGGTGGAGAAGAAGCAGTTAACGGCTCTAGTAAATTGGAGATGGTGGAAATACCCAGTCTGAGGGTGGGGGTGAGGAACCGGGTAGGGGGACTGAAGAGAGAGAATTACTTCTAGTGCTTGTCTCCTCCTTGGCCCTGGTCTGTCATCATGCTTTCATGTAACACCTTGGTGCCTCTGTCCTCCCTTTGATACTGGTCTATCTTCCCACTTTCTCCAGCCTTCTTTTCACAACTCTATACTGCACTCATCCACAATCTACATGCAATCATACTATAAAAGTCCTAACTCCCCTTTCCCTCTCCCCGTAGGCCCCCACCGCCACATCAGTTCTACTGACCTATCCTTGGGACTTCACTTCTCACAATGTTTATCCTTTGCTTACATATTACATACCCCTCCTGGTGTCCCATCTGCCATTCTGTTCTGGTTCTCCAAGCCATTTTCATGGCTAGTACTAGTGACTGCCCCTGGTAAATGAACTAACTGGTACTTCTATACAGAGAACATGGTTTATATACAGTTGCATGGTTCAATGGTGGACCTGCCCCCTTGTATCTGAATCCTCCTCTGTTATGGCTTGCCTTGTCTTCCTTTTATCATTTGACTCCCCATTACTGCACCATTGTGTTTGTGTTTATATACTTATTGACATGTATTTATATGTTTTTATGATGGATGTTACCCGACCCTGTTCTAACCAGGTCCATCTTGTAAAAGAGCTCTGCTCAATGATGTTTGCCTGGATAAATAAAGATTCTGATTGATTGACTAATTGATTGATACAACTTCACTCATTATTGGTGTCAGTGGCTCAGTAGGTAGCACACTTGTCTTTGGTGTTGGAAGATTGGAAGGTTATGTGTTCTAGTCCCACACCAGATACTTGGGTCAATACCCGTGCTGACACCGTAGTGCAGTACGAAGGGAGTACTGTACTGTTGAAGTGCTGTCCTTCAGATGAGACGTTAAACTGAGGTCCCTTCTGCCGATGTCTGGTCACTGTCCGGGTGGAAGTTAAAGATCCCATGGCACTTATCAACAAAGAGCATGAGAATTCCCGTGTGTCACGGCCAACATTCCCCCATCAATAAAACAGGTCCATGTACAGTAACCCCATCCAGGACTCACCTGGAAATAAGATATCACAGCTCAGTGTGCCTTTCCTGGTCAAAAATTAGAAACAAATAAATAAATACAAACTTCCAGAATTTAGTGGGGCAATTTAATATGTTTCTGAAAGGTTGGGGCAAAATACTCAGCCTTGACCAGCCTTGATACAGGCCTTCTGGAGCTATCTGTACTTAAAGTCTTCTGTCGAGTCAGAGATTTTATACAAATACTAAGCAAAGTCTCTTGCCTGAAAGTACGAGAGGAGCTCAGCAAATCTCAGTAAGTGAGGGAAGGTCTGTTTATTACTTCAAAGAAGTGGCTTAAACATTTGCATCCAAAGTTCAAAAACATATCCTTTCTTCATCTCCATTTTATTGTCTACATGCTGTTTTGACACCAAATAAAATAACCTGTGCTAGATACTTTCCTTGTGTTTTTATTTTATCTAAAATGTTTGCTCCTCCTTCAGACCAGGCCAATCCCAGCTGGAGTCCACAAGTGTCTTCCACCGGGCACACTTAGTAAGCACTCTCTTAAAATCCTTATCATTGAGGCTGAAGAAAGGGAAAACAAGTTGACCAAAGGAAAATATTCAGCCACACACCACAGCTTCATTTCAATTTTCTTAGGTTTTAATGAATATTCCACCACACTGAGCACAACAGTTTGTCCTGCTGGGCTTCTTCAAGGAATGGTGAATATTTTCAGTAACTGTACGGATTCATATGTCTCTAGAATGATATCTTGGGCAATGATTGTTTCCTCAAAAAAAAAAAAAAATCATAATCGTGTCTCATTTCCAAGACCGTGATGAAGTTCATGAGCGGCTCTCACTGTATAAACTATATTTACTTGAGTAAGCTGCTAGTAAAGGCTGACAGATAAACATCCCTTTAGAAGAGAGGACTTTTTTTTTTTAGATTTGAGAGCAGCTTACCTGCCATTCCCTGAAGAAGCACAGCAGGACTAAACATTGCACACATTGTATGGTGGAAGCAGCCTATTGATTAAAACCCTAAAAAGACTGAAACGAAGGTTTGGTGTGTAGCGGAGTATTTTCCTTTGGTCTGCTACTAGCTGGGTCCTACCCCTCCAGACATGGGCGACCTCCCAAACTTGTTGCACCTTGTCTCCATTGCCACATACTTCCTCAGCTTACACCTGGTGATGGGGCCAGTGGTGGGCGACTGCACATAACAGTCAATCACTAGTCAACTTGGCAGTAGGGGGGCACAGGGTCCGAGAGTGCCCTGGGGAAATCATCCTGCTGTGCCTGACTGTGCTTTTCCTCCCTGCAGGTTAGGACTCTGAGCACGCACGTGCTGAAGCAGAGGCTGGATGACATCCTCACTCCCACTTCACTGCACTACCACCTGTGGCAAACCAAGCAGCAGTGCTTCAGCAGAGGTAGCGACTCTGCGGTCCCAGAGGAGAGTGTCCTCTGGGATGTTCAATCCTCCTGGTTGCTGGCTTTGCAAGTGGCAGCCTTAACCTGTGCCGATGGGATGGCCCAAACTTTCTTTTGCATGGATGTTACTGACATGCATGTCCAACCACCACTAAAACTGGGCATATGCTTACACTGTGACTATAGAGAAGGTTTTAATGATAGCAACTCTACGGCAGTGCTGAGAGAGAAGCCCTGTACAGAGATCGAGGAACAGAATGGGAAAGTAACTGGATGCCTTTTAATACCAACATTAACTTTCACATACCAAGTACAAATCAATCGAAGAAGACTATAGTAAATAATACAAAAAACCCCAGAAAAAGTGATATGTTACTGTATAAATTGATGTGTCCATAATGCCCGATAATGCTGCATTTTTTAAATGAAAACATTACTTACTGAGTGGACCACATCCTCCAAGGTCGCTGAAAAGGACTGAATCAGACCGTGAGGGAGCTGTGAGAGAAATCCGATGGTGTCAACGTAAATGACCGTCATATGGCTTGGCAAGATGCCAGCATGGGCTGTGATATCCAGAGTGGCGAACAGCTGACCTCGGGGTTGCAGCCCTGTATCACCAGTCAGTGCCTTTATCAGGGTTGTTTTACCTATTAAAATAGCATGTTTAGGGAGAATTAGAACTTGCAAGTTCCTAACAGTGTTATGTTGTATTTCTTCAATACACTTGAAGAGGAAAAGGTTCTGCAGAACTATTAGCTATAATGCTTGGGGGGAGGGGGGGCTGATTAATAGTTTGACCCAAGCATAGCCAAGTTAAAGAGTTACTGGTGATATCACATTTGCTGTTTTCCTACACTCAGGAGTCAATGAAACAGTGATGGAATATAATATGGCACATGCTCCCTGCATTTGACTCCAAGGCGCCCTGATGTACTTCCACAGACATTAGCATGGTTTAATTATGATCTTTGTCAGCTTAAAGCTCAAGGGAGAATTTTGGGGCACAAGCATCAGGTTTCTGGCCTGATGGCTGGCCTCTATTTACAGAGAATATCTTCACAGTATATGGTTGGACACTACTTTGTATGGATTTCCGTTCAAACAATTTTCTTGTAGGTCGGTTCAAAGTTCGCGAAAATCCGCTGTTGTACAGCGGTGCATCACTACCATTACTACAACTACTTTTCTTTTTATAAAACATGTCCACCCAAACTAAAAACTTGCCATTGATTTATTTTAAACAAACCCACCCATACCCAGTTGCTTAATACCCACTCTCACTCTCAAAAATACGTTTTTAACTTTTTTAACACTGTGTAAGTCTTATTACTTTGAAAAAAATGTCCCATGACTGGCGACAATCCTCACTCGCGAAGTGCTTCAGTTTCAATGGCAGCATGATTCAATCAATGGAATCACTACAAGTTCTAAGCTTCTAATCAGTGATTTTGTTGTTTTAGGTTTCCTTAGAGTGTTGCTTTGTTTACTAACAGTGCTGCCAAATACATACACACATACAAACATGCGAATATACGAATGTGCCAACAGATAAGGGCCTCATGGTATCAATTCTGCTCGGAATGTGCAGTACCCACTGTGTTTACAGAGGAAACTACCCCCTCTCCCCATGTTCCCCCTGACCCTCATCAAGAACCCTTCCCCCCACCACCTCTAACTACAACTTTCCCCTTCACCCTGTCCCAATCTCTCTTGCAGCTATCCACGGTTTTTAGGGATACCATCTCTTCTGGCAACTCGTTCCAGTTAGCCACCACCCTCATGGTAAAAAAGTGCCTCCATGTCTCCTTTCTGAACCTTCCCTCTACTATTTTCATGCTGTTGCCCCAGTGATCTTATTTCCACTAAGACTGAAAAGGCCCTTGGTGCTCACCCTGTTTATACCCATTAGGTACCTGAAGGTCTCAGTCATGTCCCCCCTCCCATCTGTCCTCAAGAAAGCGCATGTTGAGCCCCTGAGCCTCTCCTCATAGGTGTTTCCTTGCTGGCCCTTGATCATCTTTGTCGCACTTCTCTGGACCGCCTCCAGCAAACTGATATCCTTCTTGAGATTAGGGCTCCAAAACAGCAAACTGTACTCCAGATGCAGTATCACCAGGCACCTGTTCAGTGGCAAAATGATTCAGTCTTCCTACCGGTGATTCCCCTGACTATGCAGCCCAGCATCCAATTTGCTTTGGCCGTGGCTTTACTGCATTGTGCCAAGTGTTTTAGGTCACTCTTGATCATTACACCCAGGTCCTTTATTTTCTCTGACCCGGTTACCTGCACACCATTCAACCAGTACTTGGTCCCTGATTTATTCCCCAAAGTGCATAACTTTATACTTTTTGCACTGAACGCCAGTTGCCAATTACCAGACCACTTCTCCAGCCTAGCCAGGTCTTTCCTGAGCTCCCTCCTCCCTTTCTCCATGTTCACTCTCCCACAGAGCTTTGTGTCATCCATGATCAGGCACATCTCTCCCCTAATGCAGTCCATGATATCACTTATGAATATGTTAAACAACACCAGGCTAAGCACAGCGCCCTATGGGACCCCACTAGTCACAGGCCTTGCTTCTGAGAATTCCCCTTCCACTACCACCCTTTGACTTCTGTCCTGTAGCCAACTTCTGATCCATCCACCCAGGTTTAGCCCCCTACCCCTAGGTTTTCTAGCATTCTGACCGGTCTCCTGTGAGGCACAGAGTCGAAGGCCTTGCTGAAGTCTAGGTACAGGACATCAACAGCTTGGCCCCTGTCCACTGCCCTTGTGACCCAGTTGCAAAAGTCGATCAGGTTCATCTGGCAGGACTTGCCTGACACAAACTCATGCTGTCTCACATCCTGGAGCCCACTGTCCTCCACAAAGTCTACCAATCTCTTTCAGGATGGACTCCCATCAGCATACCCACTATTGAGGTCTGACAGGCCTTCAGTTCCCTAGTTCATCTTTCAGCCCAGTTTTTTTTTTTTTTTTTGCAATTACTACTGTCTTTAAGCCCCCTCATCTCTCTGGCACTGTCACCCGACACATCCCACTGGCCACCACAATCCCCGAGGACCCCCACGGAGACTTGGATATACCCCCTAGGCAGGGATGAGGTAGGGGCCTCTCCTCTTAGACCTCCTGCGCCATACCTTAAATCTTGTCGGGGTCCTCCTCATGGATCGTGATTGGTGCTGGAGGGTGAGGGCCAACGTTCAGACCCTCTCATTGATGTTGCACAGAGGCTTAGCATGGTTTTCCTTTTTTTTTTTTACACGTACGCCCCCCTCGGAGGTGTGACATTTACGGACTCCAAGGCATATGCCTGCGTGTGTCATGCCTTGCCCCTAGTGCAGACTTTGTGCATGCAGTACCTCTGGCACCCGCCAGAGGCCGTGTGTGCACAGAGTCGGTGTGCCACCCCAACCCCCAGAAGGAGACGAGCAGTCCTCTGGACGTTCAAGCCTCCCCCCCAAGCTGGCCTTCTGATGATCCAGGCCCATTCCTGAACCCGGGTCGCCAGCATCGCAGGCGGTAGCACTATTGCTGCACCAGTTGGACGACCTTCGGCCCACCTTTTGAGGAGAGGCACCCACGTGTGCAGTTCTCCAATCCTGGGGCTCAATCCCCGATTCCAGGGAGGTGTTAGGTCTGCCAGGGGGCTCGTGAGGGCCTCCGCCAGCTCCTTTAAGACCCTTGCATCTTGGTGATTTTGTTAATTTTCATGTTTTATTTTCTTTTATTAGTTTCTCAAGTACAGTGTAAGACCTCTGTGTCTTGTGTTACTGTGACTTTATTAAATGTTAAGTATTTTTGGATAAGTTTGAATGGAAATACTATGCAAAAATAAACAGTACTGTATAAGCAGAGCAGGGGCAGTTGCCACTTACATTTCTAACATTGAGAGTCTTGATGTGATCACCCACTCTGGGCGATGGTAGAGGTGTCAGTCTGTTACAGAATCTCAAGTCGTGACTACTAATGGCAGCTTCTAAGCTACTAACAGGACCTGACACCTAATTCTTTGAACACTGTGAATGTATCTATGGCAGAGGGCTTTGTTTCACAGCTTTGAAAAAGGCCTTATTCTATCTGCTGCTTAACATACATGTTTGGATATGAATATTCTTGTAAGTTATCAATCAGTGTCCAACTTGCTAGTTTTACAGTAGGAATAGTAAGGGGGAAGGTAGAGGCTACTATCCAAAGGTTACTTAGGAGGGGATTATTTATTACAAATTCCAGTAGCATGCCAGGTGATAGTACAAAAATGACATTGATACAGGTGCCGAATGTTTTCCATCTAGCAATAAACCTGGGGACATCTGTCATTCCTAGTCTGATAAGACCTTTCAGCAACATTTGGCATAGTCTGTCATGGGAAGATACTGCACCATCTGGAAATCCTTGTGGGTTTGTCTGGATTCACTGTACAATGGCTCTGGCTTATTTTTTGTGGTTCTGGATTTAGGAAGTTATTTTTTTATTACTTACAGTACCTGACTGTGTGATTTCTCGGGGGTCACTTTTTGAACTATGCTAAGTGATGTGGCTGAATGGCAAGCTGTAATTAACAACACACAGCTTGCCCCTCAATGACATCACTGTCTATCTGAAGATTCCATGAAATGGCTGCTGCCTTGATTTAGTTTATGCATGATTTATGCATGATTTAGATATTTAAGCTTCAGAAATCCAGACACCTTCAGGTAAGCCCAATATAGTACCTCATTTGTAAGACATTTCTATAGACTTTCAGAATTTCAGTGACTCAGAAATATGTACTGCCCCCTTTAAAGCTTTTAGTGAGCAAAGGAGGCAGTCATGCTTGTGATGGCAACCAGAGCTAAGAGAATAATAGTTATGGTAGGCACTGATACTTTGGTGTATTTCATTCTGGTTGCCAAAAGAAGTCCAAAGCCATTAGCTTTTGCTTTGTGAACACATGGCTTGGGTTCCTTTTGACCAATCAGGACACAGGACATTCACTACCCATAAGCCCTATATAAAGCACTCTAACTAGGACATCAAAAGTGAGCTGTAAAAATAAAGCATTTGCTGCATCACTCTCACTGAAATGGATATTCAATCCAAGCTATGCATGGAGGTACAGTGATGCAACATTCTAGGTCCCATTCTAAAAGATGTGATTTTAATCACAATATGTACAGTCCGCCCATGGAGCAGCTCCCAGCCCGCCCGCCAGCAATTCCCCAAGGTACGGATAAGCCCACATGGAGACTGCGCCCTACCTTTTGTTCAAACTTTTTAAACTTGGTGCCTTTCTCCGCTTCTGTGATCTCCTTCACTACTGCTCTCTCTTTGGAGTTAATCTGATGTGCTACTAGAAGAATTTAATTTACAGCCATTTTTAAGTTCTGCAAGTATTCAGTTAAAGACATTCTATGAACTTTGGAACTGTTTAGCAGCACTACTGTTTCTTGCTTTAAAGCCATTTTATGAACTTTGGAACTGTTTAGGAGCAGTACTGTTTCCTGCTTTGCTTACACTTGCTTTCACCTATTGTTCTCTGCCCTTCTGTCTTGGAGGTAATCTGCCTCCCCCTTGTGAAACCAGATTTTCCATTTTGTTCCAAGCCACCTCCCACAACCATTTGTGAAGTTTACTGACTCCCTCTTTCTTTTTCCTCAGCTGCCCTACCTCTGCTTGGGCATTCTGCCCATGGAGTAGCTCCCAGCCCTCCCTCAAGCAATTCTCCAAGATGCAGAGACCTGAGCCCACACAGATGCGCCCTATACACTGCGCCCTACATTTTGTTCAAACTTTTCAAACATGGCGCCTTTCTCTGCTTCTATGATCTCCTTCACTACTGCTCTCCCTTTGGAAATACCCGACGCCGCTGTGTGGCATCTCCCTACCCGCCCACCCTGTCTCGAACATTTAGTTTTATACCTACAGTACAAAACTCTGTTTGGTTAATCAATCTCCCCATTCTTCCATTGGCTCCTTATACTTTTCAGCCACTAGAGGGACACTACAGCTATATGCTGTAGCCATATACTTCAACATAGCCCATTAAATTTCTGTCTAATAGGCACCTCATGAGTAAAAAACAGTATAGCAAACCCTATCTTAATAGCTCATTATTAATCTCTCCCCAAGCTAACAAAATATTTCCTTTTGCTATACTCACTTGCATGACCGTGTACTATCCAAAGGATCACAGATCACATCTTATCACTGTGACTACCACCTGTACAGCACTCAGAATAAATTCACCCTGTACAGCACTCGGTGTAAATTCAACTCTGGTACCTCGATACCTCTCCTCAATAATGCAGCATCTAAGACTTGTATTTGCTATACTTATATATATTTTTATCATACTATGCTTTTTCCTGCTAGCACCCCTAGCCCCGTGAATGGGTGGAACTTAAGGTGGCTGGAAGGTCGGGCACTGAGCCCTGGCTCATACACAGGGGCCGGCAGCGTTTTTTCAATGGAGTCCCCTTGGTGCTGGGAGCATGCAATGATACTGACGCCAAGGCAAGCATCCGTCACAGCTCCACCCACGTTTCAGCACACTGCCATGTCCCCCGGCCTCCGAAAGGGGGCGAGCAACACCAGGACCAGCTCCCTAGCCCTCCCAGGAGAAGGAGAGATGTCCTCTGGATTCTCGATCCTTCTCCTCCCCTGCTGACCCCCGGTGACCCGAGTCCGTTCCCGAACATGGGTCGCCGGTGTGGCATCCAGCACCTCAACCCTCAGTGCCACCGGGCCAGGCGCTATACTATATATTTTTATCTTCATGTCCTGTGACCTCCTCATCTCCTCATGTGCAACAAAGTTCCATAACTCCAACCAAGGATAGTGTCTCTGCACACTACCACAGAACATCCCACACGAATCCCCCCAGGGACTCCTCCCAGTTTCTTGCCTATCAACAAAGGATGTCACCGGTCTTGGGTCATGGCTACATGGCAACTTATGCGTGCCCACTGTTAAACTCAGGAAAATCAAAACTCTCACCCACACCTCCCCCCCCGGCATATACTACTCCACTTACTATGTCACCTCTTACTAGCTGGTGATGTGGAGACCAATTCGGGACCCCCCCCACACCACCAGTCCCACCCCAGCCATGGTGAATGCTAATTGGTTTAATACCAACGGCCTGGAAATAGCACATCTGAACTGTCAAAGTCTGTGTCCAAAAATGGTAGAACTTGAAGCCTGGGTTTCCTCCGTCAATCCGGCAGCATCAGGAATTTCTGAAACCTGGCTAAAACCCTCCATCCTCCCACAAGAAGTGGCCCTGCCTGGATACATAACCTTTAGGCATGACAGGGTTGGTAAAAGAAGTGGCGGTGTTCTCTTGCATATCCAGACCTACCTTGCAGCTACTGAAATTCCATCCCCCCCCCGGCTTCTTTAACATCGCCTGCAGAATCCATCTTTGTCTCCCTAACCTTAGCCAACACAAAAAAACTAACCATAGTATGTACCTACCTACCACCCAGATCTACCACTGCTGCCTTACCCAACATTGTTACCTCCCTCTCGGACCCCCAACCCCCCATGAACTAATTACGTGTGTGGGATTTCTACACTGACTGGTTAACCAATAATAAAAATACAGTGTCCTCCACCCTGGCTGATGCCAACCTAACTCATCACATAGCTGAACCCACAAGAAGGAATAATAAAATGGAAAACCACTTCCTCACAGATTGGATCCTGTCTAATTGTGCTCATAGAATAATTGCCTTGGGAGTATTACCTGACAGCATCAGCGACCACTCACCAGTCTATTGCATCTGGAGGAATAATTCCCCAAACCCTCCTCCTAAAATACTAGAAACTCATAATATGCCCTTCTTTGATTGTGCATCCTTCCTCAACTCTCTCGACAATGTAAACTGGGACCCCATACGTACCCTGCCACTACTGACCAAGCCCTGGAATACCTAATTAATGCTGTTACTGCCATTGTAAACTTTCATGCCCCACTGACCCGATGTAGATCTAAAGGAGCTAAAGCCCCATGGGTGACAAAAGATATACGGAACCATATGTCTACATGTGATGAAGCCTGGAAAACATATAAAAAGACAGGACTCCCATCAGACTGGCATACAGGCAGCACAGAAACACCTGCAAGTCTAAAATAACTAACACAAAGAGGACTTATTACCGGTCTATCCAGACAGATAAACTCAGCGACCCCCCAAAAATTCTGTGCCCAAATAAATTCACTCCTTAAAGGCAAAACCTCCAACTGCCCCTACTCGCTTTCTACGAAAGACAAAGTACTGTTCTCCCAGCGTCCATAGCAGACGGTCTCAACAACTTCTTTACATACCTAAGTAACTTATGTATCCTGCTTCACTATGAACCATGACAACCAACCCCACCTCCCTGTCACAAATCCCTTAAGTACCACGTCCTCGCAATTTCACATTAAACTAGCTATCCGGAAAGAGGCTCTCAAGCTACCTCAAAATATCAAGGAATGTGGCTGTCTCAGCCATGACTCACTTGAGCCTTGGTTCTTAAAATGGGGAGCACCGGCACATGCCGCACTAGTTAGAAACCTGATGAGTACATCCTTTCTCGAAAGAACTGTACCCTGAAAATGAAAAACAGCACTAGTAATACCAATCCACAAAGGGGGGTCAGCCACCCTTGTTGAAAATTACAGGCCAATCTCAATTCTTTGACACCTTGCAAAGGCTCAAGAAAGAATTCTACACAACCAATTACAAGACTACCGTGAACATCACCAACTACTATCACCCTGTCAACATGGTTTCCACAGACATCACAGCACTCTCCGCACTCATCAAGGTCACCTCAGACATTAACCATGCCTTTGATATTGGTCTAGTCATGGGGGCTATCTTTGTTGACCTCACAAAGGCTTTCAACCTGGTGAACCATGCACTGCTGATAATAAAATTAGAATCCTTACGTACTATCCACCTCTGGCTCCGAAACTACCTGTCCGACCGCACCCAGTGTCAAATGGGCCAACTGCCAATCAACATTCAGACAGATTACCCATGGAGTCCCCCAGAGATACATCCTAGGCCCCCTACTCTTCTTGTTATTCATTAATGAGCTGCCATGGTTCTGCGGTGGGGCTTCTGTTCAGCTCTATGCATATGACGGCATATTATACCGATCCTCAGCTGACACCCAATGGCTCAATCAGCACCAAGAATTCGACTTCCATCAATTAGAAGAACGTTTTTTTGAAAATAACTTGCTATTAAATACACACACACACAAAAATAATAATAATCCATGTTTTTCCACCCCCACTCCTTTAAAACTTCTCTTGATCCTTGGCTTTCCATCCGCACTAGTAATGGGGAATCGGTTGAATTGGTAGTCTTTTTCAAAAACCGGGCATCCATCTGGATCCTAACCTCTCTTCTGAGGCCCATATCAACAAAACTGCCAAAACCTTACATCAAAAGATTGGTATACTATATCGGCTTCATCCCCTGCTTTCAAATGCATCCTGCTTATAAACTGCTACTGCCTCACTTCTGCCTCTGTTTTTTTATGGGGCTCCACTATTCTTATCACTCAAGGCCTCTCTCACAAATCAGTTTAAACAATTATACCATATAATAGTGTGCTTTGCCATCGGAGCAAACCCCCCCCCCAGGCCAACACCATTGCACTGTACTCTAATCTTTGGGCTGGTTACAACTTGGAATACAAAATCCACAGTACTCCTCACTGTGCCTCACCTATAAGCTTACTCATTGCTACACTCCACCAAGCCTATCTGACATCATCGTATGAAAACAATCCAGGCAGTCTCTCTGCTCCTCCTCCTCTCCACTTGAACATACCTAAGATTAGTCTATCCCCAGGCAGAAGATCCTTTGCTTTTGCAGTCCGCTTGGCTTGGAACTCCCTCTCACCATCTATCTTCTGCTGCATTACCCTCTCTCAGTTCAAACTTGCACTGCATAACTACCTATCTGTGTCAGGAACCTGTACCTGCCTTATCTGACTTACAGGCACCTACTCTTATCCTTCCTATAACTTAAAAGCATATTCTTTTATCCCTATACTTCGGGGTCTCTGGAGGTACCCTCCGCCGACTACAGATGGTGCAAAATGCAGCTGCTAGATTGCTGACAGGCCTTCCGAGATCTGCCATGTGACCCCAGTGATGCAGGTGGAGGGTTATCTTCAAGGTGAGTTTACTTACCTATAAGGCCCTAAATGGACTAGGCCCTGGCAATCTGGCTGATCTTCTGACACCAGCCACCTCAGTCCACTCCTTTCGCGCCTCTTCCAGAGGCCTCCTTGAGATTCCCAGGACTAGACTTAGAACTGCCGGCGACAGGGCATTTAGTGTCGCTGGCTCAGTCTTGTGGAATGCGTTGCCACCATCTGTCAGAGAGGCCCCGTCGGTCAAGACTTTTAAGCACGGTCTCAAGGCCTATTTATTTCCTTTGGCCTTCCCGGACGAGGAGTTCAGACCCTGTTTAGATAACCTGCCTTAGTAATATCTGCTGATTTATTGTTATTACTATTTATTTTATTATTGTGCTTGCTGATTCTTTTACTTGTATTTTCAGTGTAAGGCACCCAGAGCCTTCAGGGTTGGGTGCCACAGAAATAAACTTTGCCTTACCTCTACTACTACTGCACTTAAATTTAATGAGAACACCTGTATTTTATTGTCTTAAATTCATATATTGCACTGTGGCTCTCCATATGTACTGTAATCCATCGTGACTCTCCATATGTATTATTGTCTAGTTAATTGTGTATCCCTGTAGCATCAATTTTATTGTTATGTTTAACCTATGTATATTACTGCGTCTCTTTGGAAGTTGTAAACTGATTGTCCTATGTACCTCCCCCCAGGTCACCTCTGAAAAAGTGACTGCATGGTTTCAGTGGGCTTACCCGTTACCAAAATTTAAACAAAGTAAATAAAAACATCAAAGCAACAAGGTGAAAAATCAATATACTGTGCACTTATTTCACTGGCACAGCATATCACACACAGGCAACAAATCATGCAACCTTACCACAGTTGGTATATCCTACAACTGATATCACCGGGAACTCGCGCCGTTTACGCTGTGCTCTGAGCAGATTACGCTTCTGCCTTAATTTCTCTAAGGCATTCTTGATTTTCAGCTCTTTTTCCTTCAAGAGACGTTGCTGAACCTCCATAAAGGTTTCACCTACAACATGTAACACAAAGACGTGTTTGTTCAGGTAATACAAAATATAAAATAATGAAAGCTGGTACTGCTACAATCACAGCTTTTCAGAGTCAACAGTAGCAAACAACTACAGATACTCTAAGAACTGACACTTATTTTAGGGTTTTTGCCATAAAAACAGAAGAAACAACCAATTTAAAAACAGGCCCCTGATCTGTAACTGGCGAAACCTAACTCTCCAAAGATCCTTTTAAGACATCCAGTTTTATACAACACATGTGTACTGATAAATAGCACGATAAAAAAAGATATCTTGAACCAGCATTTCACTGAGCATGCTCAGAAATATATTTTCACACATGAGATTCCTGATATCTCTTGAAGCTGCTCACTGAGCATGCTCAGAAATATATCTTCACATGTGAGATTCCGGATATCTTTTGAAGCTGCTCACTGAGCATGCTTATAAATATATTTTCACAAGTGAGATTCCAGATATCTTTTGAAGCTGCTCACTAAGCATGCTCATAAATGTATTTTCAGATGTGAGATTCCTGATATCTTTTGAAGCTGCTCGCTGAGCATGCACAGAAATATATTTTCACACGTGAGATTCCTGATGTCTTTTGAAGCTGCTCACTGAGCATGCTCAGAAATATATTTTTACATGTGAGATTCCGGATATCTTCCGAAGCTTCTCGAACAATCCGCACAGGGGCTGTATACAGACCCCCTACTCAAGGGGAGGAAATGGACAAGGAAATGATAAAAAGTATACTTAGAATGGCAGAAAAAGGTGAGATATTGCTGATGGGTGATCTGAATATGCCAGATGTTAACTGGAGTGCAGTTGCAGCAGCCACTTCGAAGAGTGGGGTTATTCTAGATGCCCTACAGGGGGCATGCCTTAGACAACTAGTATTGGAGCCCACTCGAGAGGGAGCAATCTTAGACCTGGTTCTCTCAAATGGAGATGAAGAGAGGATCACAGATGTAAAAGTGGGTAGCCATCTGGGAACTAGCAACCATCGAACAGTATGGTTCACAATAAACACAGCAATAGAGTCAAGCCATACAAAGGCAAAAGTACTGGACTTTAAGAAGGCTAACTTTGCCAAAATGAGTGAGTGCCTAAGGAATGTACTAGCAAATGGGCAGGAAGGAGGGGTGGAAGAACAATGGGGAATAATAAAAACTGCCATCACAGAGGTAACAAGCCTTTGTGTGAAGCAAATAAACAAAACGAAATGATGTAAGAAACCACTATGGTTCTCAAAGGAAGTGGCAGGGAAGGTTCAAGAGAAAAAGAAAGCATTCAGGAAGTACAAGGAATCACAGAAGGAGCAGGACAGAGAACTGTATCAGTTCAAGCAAAAGGAAGCTGGGAAGGCAGTCAGAACAGCAAAGGCCCAAACCGAGGAAAAGATAGCCAACTCAGTTAAGAAGGGGGATAAAACCTTTCATAGGTACATCAGGGAGCGAAGGAAGACCAAGGGAGGGATAGTGAGGCTTAATAAAGGGGAGGAGGGTGGGCAGAGGGTGACTGTGAAAAGGCAGAGATACTAAACAAATATTTTTGTTCAGTATTTACAAAGGAAGAGGGGGAGGTACCTAAAACAAACAGTAGAAACACTCTGGATACAGAAGTTGATACCAGCCCATTTACAGAAGAAAGGGTTCTGAAAAGAACTCTTAAAACTGAAGGTGGACAAAGCAATGGGGCCTGATGGGATTCATCCCAGAATTCTAAAAGAACTAAGGGTAGAACTAGGACACCACTGACTACCCTCTTTAACAAATCATGGAGGATGGGTGGTACCTGAGGACTGGAGGAAGGCAGATGTGATTCCCTTCAAAAAAGTGGGAGCAAGGCAGAAGCAGGAAACTACAGACCTGTTAGTTTAACCTCAGTGGTAGGGAAAATGATGGAATCACTTCTGAAGGAAAGAACTGTCGAGTATCAAGAGGGGCACAGGACCCAAGGCAACATGGATTCACAGCAGGAAGGTCATGACAGACAAATCTGCTAGATTTCTTTGACTGGGTGACCAAAGTAGTAGATCAGGGAGGGGCTTTGGACATGGCCTACCTAGACTTTAGCAAGGCATTTGACACAGTCTCACACAAAAGATTAATATACAAGTTAGCCAGCCTGGAAGTGGGTCCCAAGAAGACAGCCTAGGTAAAGAATTGGCTGGAGAATAGGACACAGAGAGTAACAGTAAATGGAGTCCACTCTGAAGAAAGGGGGGTTACTAGTGGGGTACCGCAGGGTTCAGTATTAGGACCGGTCCTCTTCAATGTCTTTATAAGCAACATTGCAGAGGGACTGGAAGGAAAAGTATGTCTCTTTGCAGATGACACAAGATCTGCAACAGAGTTGATGCACAAGGGGGTGGAAAGGATGAGAAAGGACTTGGCAAGGTTAGAGGAATGGTCAAATGTATGGCAACTTAGATTCAATGCTAAGAAGTGCAGGTAATGCACCTGGAAACAAAACCCAGGGGAAGAGTACACAATGGGGGGTGAGATACTAACAACAACAAAAATGGAAAGGGACCTGGGGGTAGTCATATCAGATGATCTAAATGTGGGCAAGCAATGTGAGAGGTCAGCAAGGAGGGCTGGGGGGATACTGGGATGCATAGGGAGAGGCATCACCAGTAGAAAACAGGAAGTTATTATACCTCTGTACAGACAGCTGGTCAGACCCCATCTGGAGTACTGCGTGCAGTTCTGGAGACCCAATCTTCGCAAAGACATAGACAGGATGGAAGCTGTCCAGAGGAGGGCAACTAAAATGGTGCAGGGTCTGCACTGGAAGACATATAAAGAGAGACTTAAGGAGCTTAATATGTATAGCCTCGAGGAAAGGAGGGAGAGGGGGGACATGATAGAAACTTTCAAGTACCTCAAGGGAATCAACAAAGTCCAAGAGGGTAGCATCTTTCAAAAAAAGAGGTGTGCAAGAACAAGAGGGCACAATTTGAAGATGGGGGAGGTGGCTCAGAGGTAATTTAAGGAAGTATTTTTTCACAGAGAGGGTTGTGGATGCATGGAACGGCCTTCCGGAGGAGGTTGTGGAGTCAAAAACAGTGGTGGAATTCAAGCATGCATGGGACAGTCATAAGGCAATTCTAGGGGTTGGGGGTAGGAAGAAGTAGGCTGCTGGTTAACTAGGATCTGCAGCTTATCCATTAGGTAGGGAAATGGGCAGACTGGGTGGGCCAAGCGGTCCTTATCTGCCGTCAAATTCTGTGTTTCTATGAGCATGCTCAGAAATATATTTTCACATGTGAGATTCCAGACATCTTTCGAAGCTGCTCACTAAGCATGCTCAGAAATATATTTTCACATGTGTTTCCGGATATCTTCTGGCATAGATCAAGCTCATTCCCTATCCCTAATGCTGACCCATTGAACAAAGGGGCACAGTTCACATTTAGTACTTTTTTCCTTTTTGTAGCTTTTTACAAATTTCTATCACAAAACCGCTTAAACATGTGTTGTATTAACTGAATATGACATGGCCTGACTGAAGATATCATACTTATCTTCGTCTGAGGCCACCGGTATTAAGATATCTCACTCGTGGCTTTGCCTCTCGTGAGTATCATAATATCAGTGGCCTCTTATGAAGATAAATATATCTTCAGTCAGGCCATGTCATATCCCCTACGTATCTGTTTTCAGTCTTCCTTGATCAATGCTGGTGTGTCAGCTCTGCGCTCTTGTGAATTACTGTAAGGGACCGGAGTATTCTTTGGGTCTGTTGTCATAAAATCAGCCAAGCAACTGGTTTCTTTCCTCAAATTTCATTACTAATTGTGGTGATATTTTAGTTTTTGTAATGGAAATATACTGTTTCCCATAGTGTCTGACTCCCTCAACACTTTCTGTTGCTAATAAACTCTCAAGTGCAATGTCTGATGCCTTTACTGATGCCATGTGGCCGGGAAAATGTTACCCTAAAACTGTTGCAAAGTAGTGAGCACTACACAAAGATAATTTTCTATAGCAGTAAGTTAACATTTATTGTATAGCATTTTAGTGCCCTAGAAATCTAGTATAAAAGTGTATTTTTTTTTATTAATTTTTTTAAATTATTTGTATTTCTGCTCCTCCGGTCGACTGCCCCATTTCAACTGACCCCACACCCAGCCCGGTTCCCTGGACTAGCCAGCACCTACCTTATGCCCGGCCGGGGAGTGGAGCCTGCAGGCAGTCGGTCATCATCCTGCTGCCGCCGGCATTTTCTGCCTCCTTATCACCCAGGAGTCCCAGGAGTTGAAGCACATGCGCCGTACAACGCCGGTTACGGCTCCTTCCCCCCACCCCATGGCCTAACGCCTGGCCCCCTCTAAGCCCGTATCCCTCCTAGCCTCCACTAGGGGTCACTGTTGGCCGAGGGGTGCCACATCCCCTCCCCGGAGAGAAGAGCCTGCCTGCCGGCATCTCAATCCAGCTCCGCCCTCCCCACGCTGCCGACTTCCGACGACCCGAGTTTGTTCCCGAACCCAGGTCACCGGCATGCCGTAAGGTAAGGCGTCCAGCGCTTCAACCCTCAGCACCACTGGCCTGGCTGAAAGTGCAATTTTAAAGTATGCATAACCTTTTATTACTTTGAAAATTATATAAAGACAACCACTAAGCATTTGGTAAATAATTGTGGTGCGGGGGATAAGTCAAACACATGATTCAGAACTGAAAATGCCTGCCCTCCATTATAAAGCAGAAGTACTGCCTGTGACACTTGGATAGCTGGTTCTGATCACTATATCGTTTTTTGAAATATAAAAATGTGTTATGGACTGTCTCTCTTTTTTTTTTTGCCATTAACTCTTTATTCACGTTTTCACAGAGGATGCATACAAGAAACATAATCCATATCAAGATACATACAGGAGTGCATCAATACATCATACAAATATTAACCATACTGTTCCTCTGTCATACCCCCCGAATAATGAAAAAAACGAAAAACAAAAAACCCCTACTCCCCCCTTCCCCTCCCACCCTCCTTACACAAGGCCATTCAACCTAATTACAACCTAAGAGGGTACACAGAATCCTTATAGCGAATAAATAGTATACAGCGGACCCCATATCTTTTCAAACAAAGGGATTTTATTATGCAGGGCGGCTGTCATCCTCTCAATCCTAAGATTCGCAAGAAGTTCCGCCAACCATTCAGAGTAGCTGATCACAGTATTATCCTTCCAATGCCTGAGGACCAGTTTTTTCAGAGTGATCGAGAGCAAGGCTATATGGAATTTCCTATTCTTAACCGAAATACAGGACATATCTCCCAACAGACATATCTCAGGTCTAAAAAGGTCATCCAAGCCCAACAAGGGGTCAACCTTATTCTTAATCTCTGTCCAAAGTGGAACAATTTTTGGACAATTCCAAAAGATGTGTAGCAAGTCACCATTGCCCGAACCACATCTATTACACTTGGGATCATTTAACAATTTCAAATCTGCAAGTTTTTGAGGGGAGTAATAGATGTTATGTAGGATTTTGAACTGTATAAGCCTTAACTGATCTTGTCGGACAAACTTGTGGCAACCTTGCCAGAGGGCTGACCAATTCAGAACTACATCAGGGAACACTGTAGCCCAATATGAACATGGAGCAAGATTCATTGAATAGGCCCAGTTAAACAACACGGTATATACCTTGGAAACTGCCTGGGATTCTCACCAGAGGCTGCAAAGTCTCAAGAAAATCGACCCAAGAGGGTTGAACTGATTTCTACCAACCTTTTGGAGTAGAAGGTGCCAAGTGATATATTTTAAAATTGCTTTGAGGGCAGCTTAAACTTATGTAGTACCTCCAGGAAGAAATTATATGTCCTTCTTCGTTAAGAAAATCTTCAGCCTACATCCATCCGCAACATCAGCCAATCGGGTCTGATAGTTTCGCTTTTCAATCATAAACGCGGGTTACCCCAGATAGGTTGGGACCAATCTTTAACCTGGTCATATTTTAGGAAACTACAGAGTTGAGTATGAATCTTTAACGAAACACCTCTCGGGGATTTCTTCGAAGGAGAGGGAAGTGCTTTTGGAGTAAGATAAAGTAAGGCCTCCGGGGCAATACCATATTTCTTAATAAGATTTATTTCCAAATTTATCCACAGTGGTACATAGGATGATGTTTGAGGCAAATCTATGTGTTGGGCCCATCTACAATATTTATTAACCTGACCCGCCCAAAAATAAAGAGCAAAATGAGGAAGCCTTAAACCCCCAAGTAATTTAGGGGCCTCCATCTTGTGATAGGCCATCCTGGCTTTCTTATATCCCCAAACAAAATTGGCTATCATCCCATGAAGCTTCTTGAACCATGACAGTGGAAGCCAAATATTTAACATACTCAAGGGATAAAAAGTCTAGGAATATATTCATCTTGACTATGTTTATCCTCCTCAAAGAGAAATGAGAGTTGTGCCCACCTTTGAGATCTAAATCAATAGTGTGTATCAGAGAATCCAGGTTTAATTGGCGATCCGCACCATACTCCTCGTCAAGGTAAGACCCAGGTATTTCAGAGAATCGGATTTCCACCCTAAGCCTAGCTCGATAATCTCTTGCTTAAAAAGATTATTACTAAGGGGATAAACCATAGTTTTATCCTGATTCAGTTTGTAATTAGCAAGATGACTATAATCCTGAATAGATTTTAATAAGGCTGAAATTGACCTATTTGGCCTGGAGATGTATACTAAGAGATCATCTGCATATGCTGTGATCTTAATGGTCTGATCCAGTATTTTTATGCCCTCTATCTCCCTATTAAACACTATACTTCTGATAAGAGGTTCTAAATAGAAATTAAAAAGAAGGGGGGGACAAAGGGCATCCTTGTCTTGTGCCCACATATAATGGAAAGGGGTTTGATGTAGCCCCATTGCAAGTGACTCTGGCTGTAGGGTTTGAGTACAAGGCACCTATCCATTCCAAGAATCTCCCAGGAAAACCGAATCTCCCCATTGTGGTAAATAAAACCCCCCAGTGTACCCTGTCAAACGCCTTCTCGGCATCCAAAGAGACCAACGCCATGGGAAAGCTGCTTCCCTCGGATACCGAGAAGACGTGGGCCAGTGTCCTAAAGTGGTCAGCAGCGGACCTGCCTTTCATAAAACCCACCTGTTCTGCACCTACAAGCTTAGGCAATATTTTCTTCATTCGCTCCGCCAGTAATTTGGCCAGAATTTTAATGTCATAATTTAACAGGGAGATAGGCCTGTAACTGGCTGGTTTTTCAGGAGGTTTATTAGGCTTATGGATTAGGACAATAAGCGCCTCTGAGAGTGTCTTACCCACCTCCTGACCGGAGAGGATGTATTGAAACAACCTAAGCAACAAGGGAGCTAATTGCCTCGAAAATTTCTTATAAAAATTAGGTGAGAATCCATCCAAACCCGGTGTTTTGTCTAGTGGAAGGTTCTTAATAACTACCTCAATCTCTTCCTGAGTTATGTCAGCCACCAGAGATATTCGATCTGATTTATCCAATGTAGGGAGCTCCAAACATTCATTAAAAGCTAATATCTCTGACTTGGTTGGTGGGAATTCCATAGCCCCGTACAAGGATTCAAAATACTGCCGGAAAACCTGGACAATCTCTCCGGGGGTGGTTTTAACACTACCATCCTCTTCGGATAGAATCCCAGAGATTATTCGGGAAGATTCTAATTGCATAATGCGCCTAGCCAGAAGTTTTCCGGTCTTTTCCCCTTGATCTGAGTAATTGGCTCTAGTTTTAATTAAAGCGAACTCTGCTTGCTCCCCTAATAAACTAAGATATGCATCTCTTACTTTAACTAACTCTTTCTTTCTTCATCCCGAGGATGAGGAAAAATATTAGATTCTAAAGTCCTTATTCGTGCCAGTAAATCCAACATAATATGCTTCTTCTCTCTTCCTGTTAATGGCCTGACTAATTAATACGCCTTTATAAAGCTCTTAAATGCCCCCAGAAAATATCTGGACGGACATTATCTTTCAGGTTATTCAAGGTGAACTCATCTATTTGTTCTGATATAAATTGGGCCACCTTGGGTATTCTCAAAATCTGATTGTTTATTTTCCACCTATTACCCCTTTTGGTTAAAGATGTAAAAGATATTGAGGTTGACACAGCAGCATGATCTGAGGGAGGTCCTGCTACAATTGCTGAATCCAGAACTCCTGGAAGAAGGGTTCGGGAAAGCAATATGTAGTCAATGCGGGATGCTGTCCCGTGGACTGGGGAAATGAAAATGTACTCCCTGGACTTTGGATGTAGAACTCTCCAGACATCTGCCAACCCGAACTGATCCATCAGTTCTCTAAAAGCTCTTAAAGCAGGAGTATGGGTCATTTGAGAACTACTGGACCTATCCATTAATGGATCTAAGGTCAAGTTGAGGTCCCCTCCCAAAATCATGTGAAGTTGATTAAACGGAGTCAGCGCTTTCAATAAACTCACCGAAAAATCCTGCCTGTCCACATTAGGACCGTAGACAGAGCACACCAGAATCTCTGTGTTCTGTAACCTACCTTTGACCAACACATATCTACCCTCATTATCCTGAACCACCTGAATAGGAATGAAGGGAATTGACCTATGAACCAATATCATAACACCTCTACTTTACGTGTTACCTTGAGAGGAAAAAACCTTCCCTATTTATAATCTCCTCATACAATTGGCCTCTGTGTGAAGTAAATGTGTTTCTTGTAAAACACAAATTTTGCTTCACGGCTTCTACATCTTCAGAATCCTATACTGCTTTGCCTTATGTAGCCTTTAACGTTCCAAGTAAGAATTTAACCATCATATCCGTCACCATGTTTGCTCCCCTGAACAGCACCATGATATGTCCGACCCACTTCAGTATATCGAGCACTGACACCTGAGGCCTTGTGTCCCTCCCCTACTCCCCAATGTCCTATAACCCTAAATAAAATATCCCCCATCTCCCTATCCCGCATCCCCATAGGAAAACCCCAACACTCCCCACAAACCTCCCCTCCCTGAGCACCCCTATTCTCACGGCCCATGACAACAGTCCACTTAGCCCATCCTCCAGTACCTCCCACCCCACCCCCACTCGGTAATACTCAAACAACCCATCAATTACCCCTTAAGCTTATTTATCTATCTTATATAACCATCTGAAGCCCCTAATCAGCTATTTTAATCTACACATTAAACATAGTCCTATGACGTTTGTTAAATGATGGCACATGACGTTTGCTCTACTAGCTAGTTGAAATAAGCATCCCATTCAGGTGGCCATCCATACCAACCCACGCTTAAAAATTACATATAAACCAACCTAGCATAACCGAATAATACAGCCATTAATTCTGAGATTAAATGCATTGGCCTCTTGAGTAATTACCCAAATTTCTTTGGCATTCCAAAGAGCCCCAGCAATTAAAACAGCGATCAAAAACCACAAAAGGAGGAAGCTTACAAAAAAGATATACTAAGTTCTATTGCTGGTCTTTGGCTCCCTCTTGTGGCCAACCGTTTAAAATAAAAGGCAAACCCCATCTTCCAAAGCCACTCATAACGCTATCCAAAATGGATTTAAATGCATAGCCCCTTTTAGTATGACACGTAAATGAAAAGCAGCAATTTTCCTTTACTACTGCTTTAAAAGGAAAGGAAATAATAAAGGGGCCGGGTGTATCGAGTATTTTACGATAGTTGAAACTGCTCACATTCCTGCCGCATCAATATTTAAACCATAGAGAGGGAAAAAACAAAGGGGAAGAACAAACTCAGTCACATTTTGAAGCGATTATCTTTGCTTCTATCAACCAGTTGACCACATATAATTATTTCACAGACTTAAGAGTCCCAAAAAAAAACAACACTCGGGATGGATCCCAGGCAGCACCCTCTGCATATCCTGTGTCTCTCTGACTTCACCAGACCTCTCAGGATCTTTAAACAAACTGGGAAAGGCAGATTATAGGGCAGACGAAGCGGATTCCACAGACTCAAATGCCTTCCACTCTCCTGTGACCAAGACCTGGAATTTCACCGGATATCCCATGCGAAATTTAACACCAGCCGCAATCAATTTTTTCACCAAGGGATGAAAAGTAGCACGCTTTTGCCTGATCGAAAGCGGTAGATCTTGGGCTACTCTGATCCTAACTCCCTCCCAGTACAATTCTTTGTCTTCCCTGGTTCGATGAAAAGCTGCCGCTCTTGATAATTAAGAAACCGAAATATAAAAGTACGTGGAGGTGCATTAGGAGGAGGTACAGGGCACAAGGTGCGGTGAGCTCTTTCAATTGTGTAGGAAGACCCGAAAGGCGAGGGTCCAGCTATTTTCTCGACCAATCTTGGGACAAACTTGATCGGATCGGGACCTTCCGCTTTTTCGGGTAGTCCAATGACTACCGCATTATTTTGGCAACTTCTTCCTTCCAATCTTCTACCTTTAACTCTTGCTTAGTAATTCTTTGCTTCATTAGGTTCACCATAGGGTCTAATCTTTCCTTATTCGCTTCCAAAGACCGTATTCTTGCTTCATTGTCGGAGGTTTTCCGGGCAAGATCTTCCAGCGCACTCGTAACATTTTTAATTTCATTCGCCAAATCCTGCATCTCCGTTTTAAATGGTCGGAACTCCTCCAAGAACCTAAACAGTGTGAGCGGTTCATCCTCTGAAATACCTGCACCGGAGCTCTGTGCTTGATGGGAGGTCGAGGCCCTGGATTTCTTCGCGGCCTTCTCCGGGGTTGCCGGCGGAGTGTGCTTTGGAGGTATTTTTCGCATTTCTGCCTCCATAAGAACTACAGACATAGGTTTTCCTCTATATCCTCAATAACTGCAGCACCCTTACACAAGGCTGAAAGGGGTTTTAAATCTATACCGAAGGAAGGATGGTCGGAGCACTCGGAGAAAGCAGCTACCCCGTGCTCTGCATCACGTGACTCCCACCTTCTATTCCTGGACTGTCTCTCTTGAGAAAGGCTGAAACAGCATGTGAGCATGACACACACACACACAGGTTTTAGATACAAGCTGTTACCTGGAAGGCCAGAAGCTAATTTTATTTTTATTTTTTTTATTTAGTTGTTTTTTAACCAGGTATAGCACACTAAGCTGAAAGCTTTTTTTTACAGGAACGACCTGGGAGCACAAGGAGGTTAAGTGACTTGCTCAGGGTCACACAGTATGCAAGTGGAAGCTGTGGGATTCAAACCCATGTCTGGTCTGCTGGATGTCACCAGATTTGTAGCTCAGAGCCTTAGACCACTGCACTATACTGCCTCCTAATTATCTATAGCCACCTAATTACAGAGTAGAACATGCCTTAATCAAGGATCTCTTATTTATCCAAGTTAATTATACCTGTAGTTGCTAAGAGGAAAATCATAAACTTTAATGGCATTTAGGGGAAGAGTGCAGGATTATGTGACACTGGAGTGAAGTCATAAATGCTTTGATGTCTGTGTGAGAGAGGATACTGCTTATAGATGAAAGGAAATTTACAGACTTGATTGGGGATGTCACATGGGGAAAGGAGTTTCTGTTGATGTAACCTTAATTAAGTTACCTTCTAATATGATAAAATATACTGGGTATATGATTTTTCATAAACAGAGGAGGAGCTAGATGACCTCATGCAAAGAGGTGGGCAAAGCCAGCTTTTATACAGAATTCTGTTTTCCTTCAGAGACTTATCTATACTCTGACAGAAACATCTTTGGGCACTTTAAGCAAGTATACAAGTAGAGAGAGACAAAATCTAAGTACTGTAGTAGGAATTGCACTGTTAAAACCTTGTTCTTTTAAAAGATTTGCATGTTTTGTGATATATGCTTCTGTATTTTATGTTTTACATATTTATCTATTTTAGTAAAACTCTATTTTTACAGCCTACTTGGTCTGTCTTTGAATTTCTTCCTTTAACAAGTGAAATATATATGGTTAAAGCAGACAGTGCATAAGCTTGAATGGTGATACCAAACTGGAAAAAGGTAAGAGTTTAATCTGTGGTCTTTTATTAGAGTTTTTAAGGGTTCATTTCAGTACACCTGGTTAGGTGCCCATAGGCAAAGATAGCTGGCCCCCCAAAGACAGAATTATCTGAGCCTGTGCATTAGGTATGCTAGCAAGAGGTTCACAGTTTGAATCCCTCCAAAACTGAGACTAAAGGTTGATTCGAACCCACAAAACAGACAGGAGGGTTACCCTGTTTCTGTTAACTGTTCACAAGACTACGCTGGGAGATTGGCACTTTGGGAGTAGAGGGCTGACCTGCTGAGTGGGTTTGCGACACTGCCTATGGCATTTGTGGTTCTACCTATGGCATTTGCAAATCTTGATATGAAGGCAAAACAAAATAGTTATATTAATTGTACGCTGAAAAGAGAGTAAAAATCGACGTTTCGACCATGTCGATTTTTAACTCTGTTTTCAGCATGCATTTAATATAACCATTTTGCTTTGCTTTCAGACCACAGGTTGACACAGCACCTTGTTCTTGTTATAAAGGTATGCAACCCTTTTGCAGCAAGGGATGAGAAACTGAAGAGATATCATTCAAGACGTTTTGTATACAATGAACAGGTTCAAGTCTCTTAGCTCCATTACTGAACGCAGATCTCCCGGCCACTTGGGGACCAGGAATAAAATTCTTTGTTTGTCTCTTGAGGGGAACAGGTTTCACAGCATGTTTTTGTATGTGCATTTGCACCGCTGTCAGCAAGTGGCCTGGAGGATAGTGACAGGCAGGTGGATGCGCAGGAGCGGTAGACAACATTTTCAGTGCATGGACTGCATGCCCTACTATTCACAATATCCACTCATCTGTGGGGATCACCCCCAACTTTGGTAGATGAAAGAGGATTCTTGCCCCCATCTGCACCCCCAGTGGTAGTAGCTGAGGTACGAATTCAGAAGGTAGCAGGATCAGCAGAGCTGCTGGAACAGATACCGCTGGGCGCCTTAGCCTTAGCTTAGAATGCCAGCTGCTGTATCTGTCCCCAGTGACCCTCTTGAAAACTAGGGGTGAACCTAAATGGGGATATCTCACTGCACAAAATTCTAAATAAATAAACAGAGGTCATCCTCTGAAGTGTGTCATGCCACTCATAAAATCGGTAAAAAGATATTTTGGGTTTAGTGTACGGTCCTAAGAAAACAGTACAGGGTCATGTGATATTTCTTGACCAATGAGGTTAGAAGATTTTTTACAGCTCATTTTACTGCATATGGACAACAACAGATGGACAAGTGTATGTAACACGGTTGTTACTGTACTGAGTTGTTTGCAAATATTTACCTACATCTTCAGAGCTCAAGGGCTACTTACCAGTTCACCAATTCTTTACAGGCTTTTTTTTTAATTGTAATTCTTTGGTAAATGGGCAAGGCCCACTAGGCACAAGTGCCTGTTTTTCAGGGTAACCCGGGAGCACTGGGGAGATTAAGTGACTTGCTCAGAGTCACTCAGTATACAAATAGAGCTTGTGAGAATCAAACCCAAGTCTGCTGGATGTACTTTTCCAACAGTTGTCCCAGACTTTAACCATTATTCAATGAATTTACATAACTGAATCAAGATTACCTGAACCCATAATGTATCTAGATCCTCCCCCTTGTTGGTCCAGGTGAGCCAGCTCATTTTTCAAACGGGACCTAGCAAAATCAAAATAACATGTTTTACCATGAGAAAAGCAAGTATGGGTAAATGGTAACATTCTTCTGGAACGCACTTGTATAATAAAGTGTGCTGAGTTTTGAAATTTCATTAAATTTTATTCATTTATTTATTTAAAAAGTTTCACCAGGAGAGAATACTGAGCTGGTAACAGCTCGTTTACAGATGTGTCCTGGGGGAAGGGGATGGGGAACATCACGGAAGGCATTTATAATATAGGTTTAGAAAACACACTAATGCAATTGAAATGAAAAAAATAATAAAACTTTAAATACAAATCAGAATAACAAAAGCATAGGTACGGGGAAAACAGATAGCCAGGGCAAAGCTAGTGAGACAAGGAAGACGGTCAAGGACAGGTGCAGGAGGGAGAAAAAAAGTCATGTAGGAGAGACTTTAAGGAGAAAGCCAAAGAGGCACAGCAAATAGACAAGGGAGGGAGGAAAGTGATAAGAGAAGGCAGATTGACCAGCTGTAGATTTCTTAGAAGGAACAACAAGGGAATAAGAAGCAATATTATGTAAAGGATAGCAGGATGTTGAGGGAAAGGATAAGAGGGAGATAAGTTAGGAAGGAAGGAAGGAAGGGAACAAATACAGAATTTAGAAATAAAGGAGACACAGTGGGTAAGATGTCTGGCATCAAGAGACGGGAGTGAAACAGCAGAGTAGAGTGAACAGTGGTGAGTACATTGGGAATAATCTAAAGCAAAACGTGAAGAAGAATTGAAAAGGGGGTCCAGTCTAGCAAACGTGGATTTGGCAGCCCCACTGCAGACTGTATCACCATAATCGAAAATAGAGAGGATAATTTTTAAAAAATCTCATGGACTATAGGAAATCGGAAAACTTGCTTTGTTCCTGCAAAATGCACCAAGCTTGGGATGGCGTTTTTGGTGAATGCCATCAATATGAACAGAGAAATCAAGATGACGATCAAACCAGACACCAATGTATGTAACAGAGGAAACCTCTTCAATAATAGCACCATCAAGAGTATGAAAAGGAGAGAGAGAGGTAAGTCCAGAAAGCCTCTGACGAGTACCAAAAGTTATGGAGACTGTTGTTTTGGCATTGAGGGATAGTTGGCTAGTCTTAAACCAACGCTGAACACTGTCGAAGTCCAGTTGAAACTGTAAAGAAAAATCATGAGTAGTGGACCCAGATGCACAAATAACTGTATCAGCATACATATGAATGAATGCATATGGACAGACAGAGGGAAGGTCATTCAAGAATAGGATCCCAAACAGATCCTTGGGGGACACCTAAGCAGATAGGGAATGGTGATGAAGTGGAGCAGCCTATCCAGACAGATTGTGATCTATCCTCTGGTAAGAGTAAAACCAGTTGACTGCAGAATCAGAAAAGATCTGCCACTTTTAGCTTATCAAGAATGAAGGAATGTGACACAGTATCTAAAGCTTTAGCAAGACCAACAAAAAATGGCAGACATGATCAGTCCCGGATCC